>VZTZ01039318.1:140531-213245 GCA_013400955.1 Drymodes brunneopygia
GGTTCAGTCTTGCTTCTTTGGAGGTTGCCATCTCTCTAGGGTTGGGGGCTCGTGATCAACGAAGTTCTTGAATAAAATCCGAGTAGACAGATCATTCATATTAAGAGTCGTGGAGCTATTCGTACTCAGAATCCAAATTTAAATATTTTTCCAAATACAGTCAGAAAAAGCAAGGAATGGTAGGTCTTGCGAGCTTTCATAACTCACTGTTAGATACATATTCAATGGGATATGTAACACTTAGGTCCTGAAATAGCTTTACTTTACTACAATGAAAAGGTGGGCCTTTTTTTTTCTTAGTTTTCAAAGGTTTTGCTTTTTAAAATTGTTTGTAATCTAACAGAATATAGGGTGTTTGCAGTGTTTTTGTGTTTCCCATTAATTACCATGTGACACTCCATAACAATATTTAGAAACTGACTAACACAGTTGTTTTTTAAGAAATTGTGTTAATGCAGACTGACAGAAACCAAATGATAACACCAAAAATACAACTGCCTTTTTTTTTTTTTGGGTGTTCTCTCACTGAAACTGAATTACTGTGCTTGTCTTTTGGGAAGGTTTGGATACTTGCCCTGTGCATCAGAGAAATTGATCATCCTGGACTTCAAGAAACTGTACCATGTATTTGTACTTAATCTATACTTTTAACTAATTTTATGTGCTTGACATATGACAACAAAAGCAGAACACTATGCTCTGTATGCATACAACTAAAATAAGGTTGAGTGTTTGTAGTAGATAAAGGAATGCATTAGAGACCTAAATTCTGTTGAAAGTAAGTCTTAACATGAGAACTTGGTTTAAAAACAACCTGGAATTGAATAGTTGCCTTGCTTTAAAACATAATTAGAGTATAAAATAATGCACCCTCCAAAGGCAGGCTTGCTGTTTGGACAGACTGTGGTGTTAGAGACCACACAGTGGCTTAGCTTCTCATGTGTCTTAAGCAATTCTCTGAGCACAGGTAGGTCATCTAGTCTGATTTATTCAAAGGAGCATTTTAATTTATCTGAGTATACAGTAGTGTCAAAATCAGAAAGAAATACAAAACCTTCCAGATTTTGATTTTTATATTTATTTTATTTTTCCCTGGTATGGGAAAGAAGAGAGAAAATAAATAAGTGTGAGACAAACTTTGTACCATGAGACAGTGCAGGAATAAATTGGTAGTGTGAAGGGGGAAAACAGAGTATATGTTAAAGACCTTCTGTAAAACAGGCAAGGTGTGAAAAACAGAAGAATAATGAAAACAGAAGAAAATGAGAGTGGTAATGGGGTACTATGGAGAGTGGAGCTGTATAAGTAAAGTTATGTAAGACAAAGAAATATACGTCCTAATGGGTGTATGTTTTCAGCTGGCATGCTTTATAGGTAGTGGTAGTCACACAATACCAAAATTGACACAGTGAAAACAAAGACACTGGTGTGTTTCTGCAGTCACAGTGTTAGAAATGCTAGAACATTGCTTGGAAGGGACATTCAGAAGTCATCACGTTGTGTTGAGAGCTTAGTAACAAATTGGCCCAATCCTGTCTAAGGGCTCTCTGATTGCCTGAATAATAAGTTTGGGCTCTGTGCTTGCCTTAAGTAACAAGTTGTTCAGAAATGTCACAGTTTCCGGATGAATGTGGATATCCCTGGGTCAGAAAGAGGTGCCCTATCTTGAGCCAGGTGTGCATGTTGGGCAGAGCTATTCCCCAGACATCCAAAACCAGAATAAAGTAATGCCTTTTTCTTAATACTACATTGTAGTTCTCTTCCCAAATTTCAGTGCCAATCACTGCTGATTCCCTGCTCAGAGAGGCTTCCACCAGCATTGGATTAAAGCAGTGGGACAGTATGGCAGCTGGATGTTAAGAATGTCAGCAACCTGTGAGCAACCACTGCAGCAATACCATCTTTTTTTCCTGAACTCCAGCTTGAATTTCCCAAGAATCTCTGGGTATTTACCCTTCTTATATCGTCATGGAATGCAAGGAAAGTTTAAATTCTGTTGTCATTGTAAATTTTCCTCAAATTGCTTTAAGCTACTTCTATTTGAACAGAAAATTTTAATATGTATCCTACCTCAAATCAGGAAGTAATTCCCTTAAGAAGCCTGTGGTTTGTTTTATTAAAAAACTTGGGTTGTGTTTATGTAAGGGACACTTAAGACTTGCAAATTAATTTTTTTTCATTGTTTTTTTTCTTTTCCTCAACTGAATTTGTTTTTTTTTATGTTCAGCCTATTAGTAATGCAACTGTTGGGTCCAGAGAAGGTATTTGGTAATAAACCACCTGTGAACTGGAGTCACTACGCTTAGAAGATTTGATTGCAAGTGTTCTTGGCTCATAAAAGTAGAACTGATAATGACAAATATATTTATCTTCTGAATACTTCATGTCATATTCTGAAACTATTTTATTTTGTTTGGTCTTCACAGTTAAAATCTACCTTCTGACAACAAGGAAGCTAAAACAATGGGAGTAACTCACCTGTGGCAAATCCTTGAGCCTGTGAGACAACCTGTCAGCCTGAGTAGTCTCAGAGGGAAAACGCTTGCTGTTGATTTAAGTTTGTGGGTTTGTGAAGCACAGACTGTTAAAAAGATGATTGGAGTAGTTACCAAGCCACATCTCAGGTATGGTATCCATATAAAATATTCAAGGCAAAAGTCTTGGAGCTGTATAATTTAAATATGTTACTCATTCAATAGACTTTAAGAGTAGCTCTGAAATTCATATGACTGGTGTTTTGATTCAGTTATCACTTATGCTACATATGTAAAGGTTTTGAAGTTAAGTCTAAATAGACCCCCATGTTGAATAAAATAGATTTAAATAATTCTTTAGGCATTTGAACAACCTTGAAGAATATGCATATATTTTTATTTTAAATGAGTTACCTAAGGAATGAGCATGTCTAAGAATCTATAACTTCAAAGCACTATTTTCTGCAAACAGTGCTGACAAAAACAAAAATATACACAAATTTTCATCTGTGCTTGTTACTGGTTATCATTGCAGAATACTGAGTTACTACATGGTGTTATACACTCCTGTGGCTTCTGTTGAATTCACTATGATATGAAATATCAGCATGATACAAAATCTCAGCATTTTCTGAGAATAATGTCTTAAAATGTTTTATACTAATGACCCCAAATGAATAATTAATCATAAAACTGGCAGCATGACCAAAGTCATTGCATCAGTCAGGTAGGATGTCCTGTGTGCAGTGGAAGCATCAGTTCAGATCTCCAAAGCAAGACAAAGGGTTGAACAAATTTCTACCAAAAAATGTTTTCAGACGGTTGAAAATTAAATTTTTTTGAGAGTTCGTATTTTCAAGTAACTTATTGTATGGATTGATTTTTTTACATCATTTGTGAAAATAGAAATAATCTCAAAAGACTAGCTTACTGGTTTTTTGCCAGTAATAACTGTACAAAATTATATCTAGTGTAATCTCCATGTCAGTCAAAGAGATATAAATGATCTACTCCTTTTGAAAGATTGATACTGGAATTACTGGTAAAAGCATATGCTGTTTGATATGACTGCTGTTAATTTTACTGTTGTAGTCCAAATATTTATTACTGCAGCCTTGTAAAATTCACCCTCAGTGGTGCTGGTTTGCATATGAAATAAATTGGCATGGTAATGATTTCTTTATATCTGTCCAATACCACAGCATTCAGTCACTTCAGATATACCTGTATTGACAGATTTGGAGTTAATATTTGATATAAAAGAATCAATGTAAATATGTGTTTTGAGGCAGATTTTGGATATTGAATGTATTTTTATTAAGCCTTTTAAGTTTGCTTACATTGTAACACGCATAAAAGATTATTCTTGTCCTTATATGCTATTTTCTTGGGAATTTTTTAAAGCTTCTACAATTTGTTAGTATGACAATTTCAGCCAAAGACAGGAATATAGATCAGAGGTTTGTTTAGCTTGGGAGCAAGAGAATCATTAGAGGTAAAGACAATGCTAGGATTTTTCCAGAGGTAGGCTCAGGAAAATATAAGGGCTATAAGGAAAATGTCTGAAGAAATCCATCTTCACAAATAATACAGCTTATGGAACACTTTGCTTTATTGCAGAAACCTATTTTTTCGGTTCTCTTTCTTTACATCAATGGGAATCAAGCTAGTGTTTGTCATGGAAGGAGAGGCCCCCAGGCTGAAAGCAGACACCATGAGCAAGAGGAATGAGATGCGCTATGGGCCTTCGAAGAAGGTTGGAGCTGTAAGAACCGGGAGATCTTTATTTAAAGCCATGTTAAAAGAGGTGAGTAACTGAGTGTTTTAGTATTTCTAATGTGATAGAAAGAAATCTTACCAAATTAAATACAGCTACTAGAAATAATTGATAGCTTTTGTTATAACCCACCCCCAAAGGCTGGGTAACTGAGGTTCTTGTTAATAGATTCTTTTGGGGCGGATTAGGGTGGAATGGCACTGAATGACTGGTGTATACATCTTTTACACCTGAGCCAGTTGTGTAAAGGAGGAAATTGGCAAGATAAAAAACATTATCCCACCTCACAGGATCTGTTTATTGTCAGCCTCACCCAGCTCAAAAACCAGCTTGTTGCTAAACAGAGGCTGTTTTTTTGTGGTCATCCTCCCATGGTGGGTGTGCACCCCCTCTGTCATACTGCATCAGAGGTTTCACCAACTCACACCCAAAAGTTCTCCTTTTCAGCTGGGGTGTGCAAACCTGGCCTCAGCAAAACATCTGCTGCTTTTGCAAATAGCCAATTGTTTCAGTCACTAACCCCTGACATTTCAGTCTCTCACAGATTTCTACACGAAAAATATGAACAAAATTTTGAGGTTTGAAGGAATGTGCCCCTTTGAAGTCAGGCTTTACAGCATCTGTTAAGTGTTACGGAAGAGAAACAGCATCAGAATAATTTTCTTATTGATATATTCCTGTGCATGTTGTGCTGTTGTGATTGACAATCATAATTGAGCATTTATTGCAAAATTTAACTTTGCTGTTCTTTTATACTGTTAGTGTCCGTACTTCCTTGTATCCTCCCACTCCCATTAACCATTTTTGTCTGTTCAAAATTTTATGAAGTAGAATTTATGGACCCTCAGGGCTTCAGTAGACTGTGCATATCAATTCATGTTTTATTCTTAAACTCTAAAATAAAATATATTCTCTGAAATTTGTGAGTATTTATCAGTGTGTCTTATAGAGTTGTCCAGTCTTGGTAGGATGACAATATTTTACTTTTCTTCTTGATATTCTTGGGGAGTTTGGCACCTGTTGGAAGATGTCTGTTCTGGCTCAGCATTACTGCTTGAGTAAATAGCTTTGCTTCACAAAGATAAATACTCCTTTGTTGCTCTTCTGAAAGCATCCTGAATGTCTATTTAAAGTGTAAAGATCTTTGTGAGTGTCCATTAATCATGCTGTGTTCAAGTCCTGTAATTAATGCTTAGCTCTTTGTGGATATTTACTTTTCACTGTTGCAGGAAACTGTTTTTGCTAAAGTAGTGCTTTTGTTGATGTAGCGTTATATAGGCAGGGCTACAGTAGTGATTTTTATATGCGCTTGTGTCTGAGAAAATGCATGCTAATAAGTGAATTTAATAGCTCAGCATTCAACCTCTTTCCTTTTAGTGTCTTGAGCTGCTGGAGTGTTTAGGTGTCCCTTGGGTTCAAGCAGCTGGAGAAGCAGAGGCGATGTGTGCCTACCTAAATGCAAAAGGACATGTTGATGGCTGCATTACCAATGATGGAGACGTTTTCTTGTATGGAGCTCAAACAGTTTATAGGAACTTTGCCATGAATGCTAAGGTAATGTACCTCACCCTGTTCCCACCCTCTCTGTAGACTCTTTACAGAAATGTAAATAGTAAGAAGGGACTTGAAAAAATACTTATATGTTATTAAACTTACCTTGTAGTAGTTGGGTTTGTTTAAAATACATTTTATTTGATTCACTGGTAATTCTTGTGTTGGCTGTGAGAGCAAAACTACTGAGAACAGGGTAATATTGCCTGTGTTTGTAGTACCCTGTGGTGTCTCATATAAAGCTAAATAGCAAACTTTTTTCCCATTTCCTCCTTTATAGTGGAGAAGTTGAGTGAAGTAATTGCTTCCTATAAATTTTACACTTAGGTCATGCGGGAGTGATCAGCCTCCTGGGTCTAATAAGTGTTCACATACTTGCATCTTACAGATTAATTTTATTATGAATATACTTGCAATTAATGCTGTTTGTCCCAATTGAACATGAATAGGGTAGGGATTGTACATCTGTATCATAATCAATTTTTGTGATCATTCAGAAACCCAAATAATTTATGGCCTTAAACTGAAGTGTTCATTTGTTAAGAATCCAATTTTCCAAAACCCCAAATTTCTGTAATGTATAACGTTCATCTGAAAGACTTACTGAGAAAATATTTCAGCAATGTGAGAAAATCAATAGTATAAGAGGTGTGCACTACAAATAATTAACTCTTTAAAAAATAATTGAGGTTGATGGAAGGTTATTTGCTTTGGTGACACTATGTTTGAGTTCTTCCTTGACTTGGTTCTTTCATTCAGCTTCCTTGTCATTCATCACCAACAATGAAGGCAAGCTCAATCTTTCAGGTGTACTTAGTTACATAAATAGGTCAGCATAAAACAATAATTTGTGAGTGTGTGTCTGTCAGGGGCATCTGTTCTAGCAAAATGCATTGCTTTGGTTCATTGGCTTGTGGGGGGCTTTTCTGTTGTTTTTGAGGAAGATGGCAGTGGCCTGTTTTAATTCATGTTGATCTTTATACCATTTTGTATTTGAGTCCTTTACCTTTCAAATATTCTTTAGTTTATACCTAATATGCTAGCTATTTTTTATGCCTTATATGCATAGCTATGCTATTCTTTTTCTTTTGTTTTACTTAATGTAATGTACTTTAATGTACTTAAGTAGTATATTAAAATGTTTACATGCATTTTAAAAGCTTCACTTCCTGAAATGACTTGTGCAGCCACTAGGATTCATTAATGTTGGTTTTGCTACACTTTTGTCTACATGTAGTAAACAATAAAAACATCTAGAATCATAGAATGTACTGAGTTGGAAGGGGCCCATCAGGATAATTAAGTCCAACTCCTGCCCCTGCACAGGACATTCCAGGAGTCACACCATGTGCCTGAGAGCATTGTCCACACACTTTTTGAACTCTGTCAGGTGTGTCTTGGTGCTGTGACTACTTCCCTGGGGAGCCTGTTCCAGTGCCCAACCACCCTTTGGGTGAAAAACTTTTTCCTGATACTCAACCCAAACCTCCCCTGTCACAGCTTTGTGCTACTTCCTCGAGTCCTGTCACTGGTCACCAGAGTGAAGAGATCAGACATCAGTGTCCGTCCCTCTCCTTCCACTTGTGAGGATGTTGAAGGCTGCAGTGAGGTCTCCCCTCAGGCTCCTCCAGGCTGAACAGACCAAATGACCTCAACCACTCCTCATACAGCTTCCCCTGAAGGCCCTTCACCATCTTTGTTCCCCTCCCTTGAACTCTGTCTAACAGTTTGATGTCTTTCTTATATTGTGGCACCCAGGACTGCCCCCAGCACTGGAGGTGAGGCTGTCCCAGTGCAGAGCAGAGCAGGACAATCCCTCCCTTGCCCGGCTGGCGATGCTGGGCCTGATGCCCTCAGGACAGGGTTGGCCCTCCTGGCTGCCAGGGCACTGCTGGCTCATGTTCAGCTTGCCATCAGCCAGAACCCCCAGGTCCCTTTCTGCAGTGCTGCTTTCCAGCCTCTCATTCCCCAGTCGGTGCACGCAGCCAGGGTTGCACCATCCCAGGTGCAGAATCCAGCACTTCCCTGTGTTAAACTTCATATGGTTGGTGAATGCTCGTATCTCTAATTTGTCTCTTGCCTTGAGGGAGTCAGCAGCTCCTCTTAATTTAGTGTTGTTGGTAAACTTACTTGGTATGCCTTCCAGTCCTGAAATTGAATTAACCATTTTTATATCAAGTTCAGGTTGTTAATGAAGATGTTGAGAGAAGTGGGCTGAGGATGGGAGCCCTGTGGAACCCTTCTAGTGAGAGGTTGCCTGCCTGATTTAACCCCATCCACTATAACTCTTTGTGCCTGACCTGTGAGCCAGTTGCTCACCCATCATGTAACACGGTTATCCAGCTGTGTGCTGAACCTCTTGGCTTATTTTAGTTTCTTTCAACAATTGATGCCCATACTTGAAGTTCCAGGATTCTAGTTTCTCATGTGCTGTCCATGCATTACATTATAAATTTTAATGGCAGTTTATTTTTTTGCTATTAGACCCCTCTTATGGGATAGACCCCTATCCAGCAGGTGTGGGTTAATAGGGGTGAGTAAGGAATCACAACTGAACGTGGCTCAGGGCAGTTTTTCCATGATGTAACAGAAATAATATGCAACAAATTTCTCTTGCAGGATCCACATCTTGACAGTTATACAATGTCCTCTATTAAGGAGAAACTTGGTTGTGACAGAGAGTCTTTGATTGGGCTAGCAGTTCTTCTGGGCTGTGATTATCTTCCAAAGGTAAGCAAAATAATTATTTTTTATTAGGTGCTTACACTGTCTTGTAAAACAACAAAGTATATCAAGGGATATGTGCATGCTGGCAAAGCTGTATGCAATGCATGGTTATTGAGATCCAGTAGAAGATGTGTAGTAAGTCACTGTAAATTCTATTTGTGAAAGGTTAAAGATATTCAAAACGGTTCATGAACATCAGTCTAAGACTGTTTTATATTGTTCCAAGCCTTTTCTATAATGGAGGTGAAGACAAAAGTTTTAGATGCTGATTACATTGAGCTGAGGTATGAGAACTCCATTGTTTGTGAAGATGCTTTGTAACACGTCACATACAAGTGTGTCCCTGGCAGAGTAGCTGTGGAAAACGAGAAAAAATGGCTTTGTCTGTGCTCTTTGGAAGACTTAGTAGTGATAGTTTTGAGCTGTAGTTATTAGTAATGGCAGTTCTGGATGCAGTTTGGGTGTATTCCTGTTCCATTGTTTGTAAATATATAATTTACAAAGAATTAGAAGTGATCTATTTGAATGTTTACCTAATTAATTGAAAGGAATCTCATTCATTACTACTTCACTTTTTTTCTTTTTTTCTTTCCTGTAAACTCGTGAATTCTATTTTGAGACTTTGAACAGAAGCTATTGTAATGGCTGTTTGAAAGGGAAAAGAAGTGGGATGAAACTTGATTTCCATACAGTTCATCATGTAGTGACTTCAGACAATGGTTGCTCCCATTCAGGCTTGCAGTGGATATCTAGTTATTCTTAAATAATTGCATCCCAATTTGATAAAACTGTCCTGTAAACAACTGATACTGATGGAAAAAATAAACCTTTCATTATTTTTGTTTTGGGTTTTGGGTTTTTTTTGTTTTTAATTTTGCTTCTGTTATAGGAATCTTTAAATAGTTTGTTAGTCCTGTGTAAAGAGAGGGAGTAAAAATAACAGTGGATAATCAGTGGTTGTTGTACCAAAGCAGCTTCTGAAATGCCAGGTTCTCACATAGTCCTCAAGTGTCACGATTATGTGATGTCAGATAGGTTCTTTGAGTTATTGCAGCTCAGCAAAGTAAGTGAAGATAGGAACTTGTAAAGAAAGCTGAATTACAGGAGTGCATTGGGAATGGAGATTGGCAGAATAGGTAAATAAGAATACTACACTGTAATTGCTCTTATTTTGTAGAAAATATATCAAAATAATGCCTTCCTTGCAGAAGCTGAATATCTGACTTTACCTGAACCTCTGACTGTAGTCCAATGAGGATTTGGTTTGGAGTGCAGATTTATTTTCTATGGTTGTATGTATTCAGTTGTGCCATTACAACTGAATAAATATAGATTTATTTGTAATGATGCTGTAGAAAGTGCACTCAATGCAATCTTTATAATCAGGTGTATTGATTCTTGGCAAAATAGGGTGAAGATGGAAAGAACTGGAAAGCAATATGTCTGTTTTAAATCATAGACTGATACAAAAGTTTGGGTCAGAAGGGACCTCTGAAGTTCACATAGTCCAACTCCCCTGCAGTGAGGGACACCTTCAATTAAACCAGGTCACTCAGAGCCCCATTCCAACCTGACCTTGAGTATTTTCAGAATGGGGCATCTACCACCTCTGTGGGCAACCTGTGCCAGTGTTTCATTACTTCATTGTAACTTCTCTATTCTGAATTGAACTTCTTTCAGTTTATTATTGCTTTCTACTTCTTTCTTTGCCATGTTTTATCTGAGGTGCTGTTGAGCATGAGAACAGCTTGTGTGTTACACTGGCAGTACAGCTGTAATCTGCCACCTTCTCTGCCCTTAACTTGGTCAAAAATACTTGTCTCAATTTATTCTCAACATCTGGAGTCACTTTTTGTCATTTCTCTACACAATGTAATACAGATGTTTTTTGTGAGAAAATGAATATTTTGTTTGTAATTAAATAATGTTTCATATTTCTCTGTAGGGGGTTCCAGGAGTTGGGAAGGAACAAGCTTTAAAGTTAATTGAGACTTTGCGAGGTCAAAACTTACTACAAAGGTAAAATGAAAATTTACGTAAGTGCTTTTTTATTCAAAGACTTAATAGTATGTACTTCTGCTCCAAGGCAATATTTGTAATACTTTAATTTAGGGAGGATATTACTACATTCTTTGTCTTGTATTTGCTAAAGGAATTGGGTGTTTTGCTAACTCTTGAACTAGCAGGTATATGTTATTATATCAGAGTGAAAGTTGTAGGGACTGATGAGAGACTTGCTGGTTTTTAATTGGGTTGTGGATTAGGATTTGAGATACCAAGTGCTTTCTATGTTTTTTATCATAATGTGTGTCAGTGCTAGAAATCCAAAATGATAGACTGTAAAAGAAACCTGTTTCATAAGCTGAAAAACTGTTTCTTGGATAAATGCTTCAGAAGTATAAAGAGATTGTTTTTTCAGTGTTTCAAGTGTGAAAACTAAAAATATTTCTTGATCCTTTTAACATCATCCTTTTAGGTTTGAGCAGTGGAAGGAACAATTTCAGTATGATGATGGTCCATCTTTAGTTGTTAAGAGGGTAATTCACTGTTCAGAGTGCCATCATCCAGGTCAGTGTGAAAAGTACTGAGCTGTATTTTTAGCCTAATTGTTTACTTTTTATTATCGGGTGAGAGTTGATGGGTTTTGTTTTATTGGGTTATGGGGTTTTGTACTACTACTGTTAAAAACACTTTTCAGCTTCCATCTTCACATTTGCAATATTGTATATATGTACCCTTATATAAACACTTTTATGGCTTGGGACTAATTTTCTTTGAATGTGTAACTAGTTGACAGGAGGTGGAATGTTATCAAAATGCTGTTGTGGGATTCCAGATAATTGCCTTTTTAACATGATCAGTAAAGACAGCATGCTGTACTCTATACTGCCCAGCAAATATTTCTTTAGTTGCCTGAATTGGTCCTGCATCAAGAGGACCAAATCTCATTAGCATTGATGAGGTTTGTGGCAGTGTTTTCTTAAAAAGAAGTCAATCCCAGGGACTCTGATTTTGGTATTATCTCTGATCAGTGAACTCATTCAAACCCATCATTTGGTGAAGGAAAATCCTGATTCAAATATATTACTTATATGTGTTTTCCAGGTTATCACACATTACTTAAGTACTTTTTAAGTTACTTATTAAGTTTCCAGCTTAGGATCTGAAACTGCTGAGGGAAAAAGTCTTCAGAAAAATGAAAGCCTGCATGTCTTTTTCAGTTTTTACTGTAGATCCATAAATGCACTTAATGCACTCAGATCTACTTACTGCTGCTATTCACATCACATTCAAGCATGTTCTGAACTTTGTATTTATAGTATTGGTCTTATAGGCTTGGAGATTTTGGAAACCCCTTTTCTCCTCACTTGTGTGTCTGTTGCTATAGGATCTTACAAGGAACATGAGCACAATGGATGTAAATTCTGTGAAAGTGTGAGATGCTGCAAACCCAGTGACTCCGAACACTGCTGCCCTTGTGCATGGCATCGGTGGGAGCGAGTGAAACAGGCAAATGCAGTGGAGGACAGTATCAGAAAGTAGGAATGGTCTGAAAACTTAACTGCTTTTCCCTGCATTCATGTGCAGGGTGAGCATTTAGATTCTGCATTTTTTCCCATTTGTCCTCAGTTCCTAACACATTTGTTTTACCTGCAGAAAAGCCAAGAGTTGTGAGGGCTTTCCATTCTCTGAGGTAACAAACAAGCCCACTTAATATTGTTGTTTTAATCAATTAGTTTAGATTTCAGCTTTTTGCCATCTTAAACTCTCTTGTATGTTTTATCTCAAGGTCATCCAAGAGTTTCTTGTAAACAAGAATAAACTGATCAGCATAAAGGAATATCGAAGGCCAAATTTATTATCCTTTCAGGTATATAACAAAACATTAAATACTCATCTTTTTAGTCTTTTGTTTGTTACTAAGGATGGCATCTGTGATAACTGTGATCTTCATTGGTGATTTTACTGGAAGTAAGAATTTTGCTACAACATCTTAATATACCTCACTGTTTTGAAAGCCTAAAATTGAAGACTTTGGGAAAAATCAGTTGCAGTAAATAGGTAGACAGAAAAGTGGAAGAAATACAAAGCTCACTTGTCATTTTGTTTTTCATTGTCCAATATTACTAGATGGGGGTGAGGGTGTTAATAATGCACATTAGCATTGTTTTCTAGGAACCTTAGTGTTATTTTCTACTTGTTTTTTATTGGCAAAATCAGATCTCCTACAATGTTTTATTTTTTGTGTTTGATGACAGTGTAAGAATTATGGATAGTAGAGTAGACCACAGTTAAACCATGTGGCTTTAATGAGAATCCATGTTCATTGTCTCACATGTGAAATCTGTAACTTTCACAGCTCCTTGCAGAGCTGATGTGAATCTGACAAGGTGTATAGCAACTGCTGCTGCCACCACACAACTGTTCCCTTGGCTTGTCACTCACTGACAGCTGATGAATCTGCCCCGGTAGGGATGGCAGTTCCCTCCCTTGGCAGTGAGGTGTTGTTGGGCATGAAACTAATGTATAAAAGCATTCTAGATATTTTAAGTGTTTAGCCCTATAACCCAACTACATAACTATCTAAGCAAGATATCTAACAGAGTAAAGAAAGTTTTAAAGTTTGGGATTTTTTTTTTAAATACAAACAGCTGTTTGCTTCGGAGAAGATGGAATGGACCAAACATTACGCTTGTAAGAAGCTCTTAGCACTTTTGACACATTATGATATGACGAAGAGAAAATCTGGATACATTGACTCAAAGCAACTGCAGGCAATTCGGTAATGTACCTTAAATTCTTGAACTTAACATGTTTACTTCTGCTGACAGATAAAAACCACAAGGTTTTTCTGAAAAAAAGAAAATATGCTTTTCTTCCATCTTTGTTTCAAGCCTTGTGCATGTTTTGAATAGAGGTAAAAATTCAGATCAGTGCACCAATTCTACTACTGCTGCACAAAACAATACATAGAGCAGTTTCCTTTCATTCTGACTGGCAGTCCTTGTGTTCTCCTATGCTTACTTCACGTTCCTTTTCCTTGAATCTGCCTAAGTCCTCTGCTCAGGTTCTTAGCAGAGGTTTAATTGAATTGTGTCTCAAAATAAGAGCTCAGGCTTAGAAATGAGCATCTGAAAATTCAGTCATAGTCTCTGATTGCTTATCAGACCTACCATATGTCATTGTATTATATGTCAACACTACTTTTCATTCAGGAGTGCTGTTTTTAGGAATGTAAAAATGACCAGTAAACTATTACTAAAAATGGACATGCAGGGAAGAAAAAGTAAGATAACCATGTAATTACTTTCTCCCAGAATAATTTCCCACCATCCAGATTTCTGTTACTGAGCCAGAATTAGTATTTTCTTATTCTATCAGCCCTCAATGTAATTTATTTTTTTAATGATCTAATCTTTCCTTAAGCTTAAGTAAACTTTTAGAATCTACAGTGTCCGTTGGTAAATCTGAACTTCACTTTGTGAACGGAATTGCGATTTTTATCTTTATCTGATGGTTTCATTTTCCAAATGAAACCCAAATTCCCCCTGCTTCCCTAATTATTTAATTGGAAGAAGGTTAGTAGTTTTTCCATGCTAGTCAAGGTTTTGAGACATTAGTTTGAGGGCAATGGAGGACAGTCAGTAACAGTGTGATAGTGTCTCTTCTGGGTTGATGTGTCATAGTCTTGAATTGCTACTTCCAGAGATACTGATCTATTCAGTGTTATCTTTCAAAAGAATGGGGAGACTGGTTGGAGGATGATTTTAAATAGATTGGCAAGATAAATTACCAGCATTTACCTTGATGAATGAATTCATTGACATTCTCCATTTATAACACTTCCTAGTGTTTCAAGGGTTTAAAAGACAGATGGTGTGTGTTCTCAAAGGATTCTTTTGTTAACAAGTGTTTAAAAATGCAGTAATAGGATCTGCATGATCCTACTCTTCACACATAGGAAACTACTAAACGGTTGTAGATAGTCTTTTTAGAAAAATCTCATAGTGACTGAATGTCCCTTCTCAGTTCAAGTTCTGTCTCCCTTCATGCTCTCATGCAGAAGACATAAATGACCCTGTCTGGTCATTCAGAAAATTACTCTCCAGGGCAACAGACTTCTCTGGCATTAGTGTCTTAAAATCATAGAATCATTTAGTTTAGTCATTAACCTGACACTGACAAGTCTACCAGTAAACCATGTTCCCTCAGTGCCACCTCTACAGGTCTTTTAAATTAAATATCTCCAGGGATGGTGGCTCAACCACTCCCCTGGGCAGTTTGTTCCAATGCTTGACAACTCTTTCCATGAAGAAATTTTTCCTAATACTCAATCTAGTCCTCCCCTGGTAAAGCTTTAGGCCATTTCCTTTCCTTTCTTATCACTTATTACTTAGGAGAAGAGACTGACCCCCACCTGACTGCAACCTCCTTTTCAGGCAGTTGCAGAGAGCCATAAGGTCCTCCCTGGACTAAACACCCCCAGCTTCCTTTCACACTTGTGCTCCAGACCCTTCACCATCTCCACTGCCCTTCTCTGGACATGCTCCAGTGTTCAGTACCACCCCTTGTGGTGAGGGGTCTAGAAATAGGCACAGGATTTGAGGTGTGGCCTCACCAGTGCTGAGTACAGGTGGATGATCACTGCCCTGGTCCTGCTGGCCACTCTGTTGCTGATACAGCCAGGATCCCATTGGCCTTCTTGGCCACCTCGGACCACCCTGGCTCATGCTCAGCTGCTGTTGACCAACACCCCCAGGTCCTTTTCCTCTTTGCCACTTTCCAGCCACTCTTTCCCAGCCTGTAGCACTGCAGGGAGCGTTGTGACCCAAGGACAAGACTCAGCACTTGGCCTTATTGAACCTCACACCATTGGCCTCAGCATCAACCCAGCCTGTCCAGATCCCTCTGCAGAGCCTTCCTGCCCTCCAGCAGGTCAACACTCCTGCCCTACTTGGTGTCATCTGTGAACTGACTGAGAGTGATTGATTCCCTCATCCAGATCATTGATAAAGAAATTAAACAGTACTGGCCCCAGTATAGAGCCCTGGGGAGCCCCATCAGTGACTGGCCTCCAGCTGGATGTAACTCCACTCACCACCCCTCTCTGGGCTTGACCATCCAAACAGTAGTTAACCCAGTGCACCTATCCCAGCCAGGAGCATCCTGTTTACAAATTTTACTGTATACAGAGTAGTGTATTTTTTTAAAAGATGTAGTAATTTCAATTTTATGAGAAGATATTTTTCTCTGAATCATTCCAAATTAGAATATTGAAATATTTTTGGATTTAAGTCTAGATTTAAGTCATTTAATGGACTTTCTCTTCTTACAGGATTGTTAAGACTCGTGTTAAAAATGGAATTCCTTGTTTTGAAATTGAATGGCAAAAACCAGGTGGGTCTGGTTTCTATGTACGTTATGGAACAAAACAGTTCCTAGAAAAAGATAAAATCAAACTTTAAAGAGGACAAGAGTTTGGCAACACTCAGAGACAATGGAATGTGGGTGAGATTGGAAACTGTTCTGTGGAAACAACAGGAAATGTGCATCAAATTTCACATACCCTGAAAAAAAAAGCAATGCTTTAAAGAGAAAAAAAATTACCTAGAAAGCTAAGGACTCTGTCTTTAGCTACTTTCTCTGGTACATGTTAATAAGACTTGAACTGTGTATTTCATACCTTATTTCATTATTTACCTGAAACTGTCACTATTTACTAGCTAAAAATTTTTTTGTGCTGCCAGTCTCCTCCCTGTAGTGTGTCTATTTGTGCTGGGAGACTGGCAGGAAGAAAAAGACGTCACTTGTAGGTAAATCTCAAATACCATACTATTGACTTTTTATGTACCTTCTTTGTACTCAAATCTTTGCTGTTTGATTTTTCATTCCCTTCTTTGACATATGTATATTCACATCAAAAGTACATTCATTATTTTTTCAGAACATTATGTTGATCCAGAAGATGAGCCTGTGGAGTTGTTTGTAGTCACAATAGAAGAAGAGTCTTTGTTTCAGGCTGCTTATCCTGATGTTGTTGCCCTCTATCAAGTGGAAAAGTCAGAAGTTCTTCAGAAGAAGCAGAAAAGTAAGTCCAGAAGCTTATTTCTTATGAATTTATGGATCTTGCCAGAATGCAAAAAAGCAAAAAACATTTCTCCTAATCTTGAGCAGTATCATGCCAAAACAAGATGAGGTCATGATACCTTACAGGGACTGTGCTTTAATCTTACTATTCTATATTTTCTCATTAAGAAATATTAACTGTGATTTATATGCTATTCAAAGTGCACTTTTTATTATTTTTTTCAGAAAGGAAAGACAAATCAGAAGAAAAGGAATTACCAAATGCTTATGATGAAGTTACCAATCTTCTGTCTCAAATGAATTTAAAGCCAACATACAGAATTCTTCCTGTGCAACACTCTGTGTCAGATACAAAAGCTCCCCCAGAAGATCAGACAGATCAGCAGAGAAGTACTGCATCAAAAGATGAAGGGTTAGCTGCAGCTTCCTGCATAACAACTGTTCATGTGTCAGCATCAGCAGCTGCTCTTGCTGACTCATCTGTGCTATCACAGTGCACTGAGTATTCAGGGATATCATCCTCTTCCTCTGTACCAGCTGGTCTGCCACTGAGCAGTACTGATGGGAAAGGAACCTCCTTCAGCACTTCGCCAGCCCATGGAAGTGATGACCATGGTCCAGCAGCTGACTTGACTACATGCATAAAATACTCACAACCACTAGGTCATGAAACAGTAAGAAATAGCTCAGAATATTTTGATCTTACACAGTCTGACACACATTCTGATAGTGAAGATGATTTGTTTTCAAATGATGCGACGGGACAACTTCAGGAGTGGTCTTTAAGAGAGCGAATACTTAAGAAAGCTCCCATTCCATCACAGCCTTTTTCTGAAGATGTAGTACAGCTAGAGTCTTTGAAATGTTTTAAACAAACCAAAGAAGCATTGAATCCTGTTAGAAATCATGTCTCTTCCTCATGTCAGTCCAATAAACCAGTGCAGGAAAGTAAAAATGTTCTATCAGAAAACTCTGCAAGTGAATCCAGCGTACATATCTATCAAGATGCGTACAAAAAAGCTGACATCCTGGCTGAAATGGTGCAAAAAGACCCTTATGTAAGTGGTTCAGCATCTCTAGCCTTCAGTGGGCAAACAACACAGACACTCCATCCTGGGTGTGAAATGCTTCCAGCATCTCAAAAGCTGGCAGATGCAACTGGCTGTCACATTAAAGAAGCTTGTACTGAAACTGCTTGGAAAGCTTCTTTTAAAAAGAGTGTCTGTCAGAATAGATGCTCTTCTAGCGAAGACAGTGATGATGGGCACACGGATAAAATCCTGGTTTATGAGCAGCAGAAAAGGCAACTGAACCCTGGCCTGTCTAAAAAATGTTTTACAAAGAAAAGGAGTAGTGTTGTTACTAGCAAAAGGACAAACAGTGACTCAGCCCTTACAGTTAAAGAGAAGAAAACGACCAATTTAAAGAAAGCTGTTAATAGTTTCTCAGTGCAAGTATCTCCAAACTCATCCTCTGCAGAGGAAGTTAATTGTTCCCAAAGTCCAGAGCAACCGATTGAAAGATTGGGTTCTGATCCCATACAGCAAGACAAAAGTGCTGTTCTGGCTTGTGTGTGGGTAGACAGTCCCCTTCCCCTGGCTGAAAGACTGAAAAGAAGAATCAAAATCAATTAGGTTCTCTATAAAATAGATTATGTTAACAATTAATTATGAGTTAACTGTCAATTCTTGAGGAGTTCTTTCTCAAATGTTCTGCAGTATGCTCTATCAGTTCTGATGAATAGGAAGTGCTGTCACTGGAGCTGAAGTTTGAAACTAAAATGTTGACAAAAGTACCAAATGATTGTAGCAAGTACCAGTCATTCTGGGTGTGTTTGCATTCTGAACCTGATACATAAGCTTCAGGATACAATATGCAAGGATGAGGGAGATTTATTTAAGAAAAAGGGTTTTTTTCGTGACCAATTGTGCAGATTTTGGGTACAGTTATTAGTCTTGCTTATAAAAACACTTAATAGAATAGCGCCGGCTGGATACTCTTAATAAAGAGTGATGCAGCATTTTTAAACTGAAATTCTCCATTCTGCTACACTAACTTAATTTTGCAATTTTTGAAATGGGTTTTGAAATCCTGTGTTTCTGGTTGTGTTGACCATCTCTGAAGGGGCAGATAGAGCCACACAGCAGATGTGCCTCACAGGGTAGCTAAATTTATATCTGCCATGCCCCATAATAAGCTGTTCTTTGTGGGTGTGCCTCTTCCAAAGAGTGGAATAAGCCATGTAAGGATACTCTGGTTTTGTAGCTGTCATATCTAATATTTAAGGAAATTTGATGACTGTGTTAATTAAACAGTTATTGTTTAGGGCATTTTTTCTTAATGTTGAAATCACGTCTGATGTTCAATTCGTAATAGAGTGAAAGTTAAGTTACAGAAAATCTAATTATCATATTGCAAGTACTTTGAATTATATCATGTTTGGGGCTTTTTAAAAAAGGGAAACTTGAGTAGAATTATAGTTTTGAAGGTGCTTTTCCTACCTGTTTATCATAGAAACAACCTCTGTTCATTCACCAAGAAAAGTTGTCTTCACCAGTTTCCTCTTGAGGGAATGCCTCCTTGTCTATACTTAAGTGTTTGTAACTTTTTCTGTGCACCAGTCAGAAGGAAGACAACTCTTGCCAAGATGTATTGTTAATAAGAAAAATTTAGAATATCTGTGCCTTAGTGAAAATGTCAGTTCTTCATAATGGCCAAGGACCAAGTGTGGAAGCTGAATTCCAGATGTGTTTAAGGAAGACACAGGTAGCCTATAGATAATAGTCTGTAATTAGACCAAATGGTAGTTTCTTAGTTTACTCTGTGGGTAGATGGAAAAATTTTATTTATAACTGATTTTCCAAATGAAAAATGTTTTCTGGAAATGAGAAAAAAAATCAAAAACATTGGAAACTTATTTTCAGTTTTGAAGATGGTCTTTCTCTTCTGGAGACTCAAGCATACAGCTGATGTGAGAGGGAGTGTTGTGAGGGAGAATAAGTCACCTAAGAATTGTAAATGGAGAGATTCATAGCATGACAGAATTGTTTGGGTTGGAAGGGACCTTAAAATCATCTAGTTCCAACCCCTGTTCCATGGGCAGGGAACCATTCTTTATGCAGTGGTTAGTAAAGAAGAGATCTGAGTTGGGGGTTTTTTGTGGAAGAACATTGTTCTTGGTTATATATGATTTTTTTTTCCTTGCTGTTGATTTTGAATACCGAAAGTTGAAATCAAGAGTTAAAGTTTCCATCAATAAAAACACCAATATCATGTGAACAAGCTCACTTTTGTTCCCAGGGTATGGGAATGTGCTCTTTTGTTGGGGGCTTGTTCAATTTCACCCACAATGTGTGGATTTCTGTGGTTTAGAGCTTTCTTTAGAGTCAGGGGGCCAGAGTGGATTTTGGAGGGAATTTTCTTTGTTTTCCAAATCTGCTTGGGATGAGAAGATGAAAATACTGTGTCAGAATTGTGACAAGTTCATATTTTGTGGATGATGAAAGTCAGAAACAAGATACAAGATATTAAGAACTGCAGAGGAAAAAATGTTATGTTGCTGATTTTTCCTACTAATTCATTTGGTTTTACAAGTACAGTTCAAGCATGAAAAGCAGAACCTTTTTAATTTTTTTGTATGTAATGCATCCAAATTTTGTGCCACTTTTCTGCCACTACTTTAGAAGCAGCAATAGATGTGGAAAAAAAAACAACTGTGTAGGATTCTCCCTCTGTTTAGGCTGTAGCTGCTCATTGCAGTAAATAAAATCATTTATCATTGGGGGTGACTGTTGCTTGAATTAAACTTGTGATTCATTACAGAAGGGTAATTACAGTTTTTAAAGTGTTGTGGTTTCTCATCTTTATGTAATTTACTCAATCTAAGGATTAGGGATGATTTTTCTTTGGAGCTTTTTACTGTGCTGACTGCTTTGCAACCTCTCACACTTGTGAGAATGATGTTTCAATAAATTGAGGCGGTGTAATGTAACTTTCTTCTGCAGGGATTATTTCTCCAGGATTATGTTAAACTGCCTATAAGAGTAAATCAATTGATGCATCAACCTCATGAGCCTGAATGGATTTTCATTTATCATGTGTCCTGATCTGTCTGCATGGGCTCTACCAGGGTGCTTCATACAAAGTAATGAAAATGTGCCTCCTGTGGAGGTGGGGCAGGTAAGGGGCTCATTGTTCTTTAAAGTAGTTTTGTGGTAGATTATCTGCACTAGTGTCCCAGCCTGAGTACTTTATCTGATCTGTCACTCCTCATGGTGGCATCCCTCTAGCTTGGATGATGCTCACAGAGATACAGAGCAGAGCCATAGGTTCTGTCTTGGCAGTATGAATACCATTATTTTCACTTACAAACAGTGTTAAACATTATATGCAGCTCATTTGTTTAGCATAGGTTGACAAAGTGAAACATTTGCTTGGCATTTCTTAGGATTCTAACTCACTATTTCAGGTTCACAATCAACAAGAAAGGAAAATGAATGCTGTTTACATGAAATATATACATAGAGAGCTAGAAAAAAAAGATAATTTAAAAGAAAATACCATCTTTCAACATCTCTGTATACCACTGTCTTTTTTCCATTGGTACAGATCATTGAAAATACTTATCAATGTGTGAACCTGCCTAACACAAAACACAAAAATTTGATGAATGCAGTAAATCTTTTGGTAGTTAACCAAGAAATTTCCTAATTTGAGAAGGGGTTTATTTAACTTTGAGTATCTGCACATCCTTGGCTCTGTGCTCTTGTGTCAAGGAAGATGCTTGGAAATGGAGTGGCGAAAGAGACTAATGGCAGCTGTTACTTGAGACAAGGTAGTCTTTTCATGTCTAAAAAGGTGTCAGGCCCTGCCATATTATAACAGCAGATAAAAGGAAACTGCAGTTAGAATATTACTGGGAGTTGTTGTAAACCCAAGTGCTACTGAGGAAACTGTAAACTCGGTGCTAGATTTAGCGCTTTTTCCTTCAGGAAAGAAAACATTTTAACTGTTTCAAGAAAACAAAATTACGATGGGTGACAGAACCACTCTGCACAGTTCTGCTCGTGTATCCTGCATTGTAGCTACCATCAGTACTGAACTTAATTTAAGATTAATCATATATCAAACTTTAAAAGTTCTTTAAGCCCAAGCCTTGTCTCCACCCCTGCCCTAATTTCCCTTGACCATGTTGTAGACGTTTTGTCACTTCAGAGACTGGGCACAACTGGAGAAAGGGACATACCTTTGAAAATCTTGCTCATTAAAAACAGTTACCCCTACTAAAATTCCAGATGGATATTTAGATTTAAATAGCTGCCTGAATAAAAATCTATGAAGGAAAAGAAGTTAATCAGGAATATTTTTAATGCCAACATATTGTGGAAGTAGCTTTACATTAGTATTTATTTTAATATCTTATTTTAAAATGCAATTTGCTCTGCTAGAGCACCTCCGCAGCCAAGCTTGAAGCCCAGTTTGTTGTCACACTAAGTATTTTTAACAAAGGTTGGCTCTGTAGTAAGTTTTGGGTATTCTTTGGCACATGGTATAGAAGGAACTGTGAGTGTGGTCTGTTTTGGATAATTTCACAGACAAACTAGATGAACATTTACATGGTGTCTTCTTCCTCCATCCCAGCCATCCCAGTGTTGCCTGGCAGTGACACAGATGAGATAGGCCCAACCCTAGAAATGGTCCAAGTTTTATCTACCTCAAAACCACGACATTTGTGGCCCCCTTTGAGGCTGAATTCAGGCTGTCTTTCAGTCCAACATGAATGCCACATCCCAGAGCAGATTTAGCCTTTAAGCCTCTCTGTCTCTCAGCCCATTGCAATGTGTTGTAAATATTTTCTTTGAACCTTCTGCACTGGAGAGTTAAATTTGCTATTCGATCTACAGCTGGGTTGGAAAGAGCCCCAAACTCAGTCTCAGAATCCCCAGAACCTGGGGTTTAATGGTGTCGTGGGTTGAGTGAGTGGGAACTCAAACCACTACAAATGGAACAAAAGGCTTCAAGAGTGATGGCCACATGCCATATACCTAATGTACAGGGGCTTCATAGGACTCTGTCTCCAGACTAATGTGTTGCTAGTTTTTCTAATTATTGAATGGCTTCTTTACCAAATCAAACCTGCCAGTTAGAAATGTAGAATAGAGTCCAATTTCTGCTAATTAGTGTTGTGCCTTTCTGATGGAAAGAAATCAGCAGTTGCTCTGCTATCAGTCTGCTGGGCAGCCAGCTCACATGTGCTTCCCTAACTGTGATAAGTTACCATAAATTACAGATTCAGAAAAAGTTGCTGTCAACCATCATTGGTCTCTTCCAAGGGCCAGGCCACTCTCACCACAGAAGCCAAAGACTTGGAGCTGCTCTGACATGACAGCAGACAGGGAGATTTCAAAGCTATAAGGTCCTCATCCATGTGGATATCCATACGACTCTTGTATGGAAATCTTAAAAACTTGCTACTCATGCCTGGGGAAAAGACCCAAGTTTGTATATTGTGAGTAACAGGTGATATAACTCGAAATATAACTCAAGCAAGTGATTGTGGCAGGATGAATGTTTCAGAGGGGGAATATATTAAAAATCTGACCAACTGAAGAGCCAGTGAGGTACAAAGAGTCCCTGGTGCAGGCAGAAGTTACCAGCACAGATGTTCGGGGAAGTCTCACCAGACCCACCCAAGGACACGTTCTGAAGAAGCTTGTGGAGCTCAGGGTCCCCAGCCAGCTCCTCCCAGACATTGCCTTGTCCAACCCAACCAAGAGCTTCCTGACAGCAGCCTGTCCTCTTTCAAGTTCCAGATAATGTTCTCTTAACAAAACTTCTCTGCAGTTGTTCATTTAACAAAATACAGTGCTAGGATTTCCCCTTATAAATTAAGTATGGTGCCATTGTGAGGGTTTATAACTCTTGCTCTTCTAGTCAATTAAATTGATCAAATATTCTATTACATCACTGAAACTATCCATTAAAAAACCCCAAGACATAGTACCTCTTAGGAAAGTAATTATGTTTGCAGAATGGCAGCCAAAAATAAAGATTGGTCAGCATCTATCTGGAGAACACACAATTTAGGAAGTGCACATTAAAAAATTCCCCTAAATGTGATTCAAGCTAAGAAGCCAGTTGATAATTGCTATTATATCAATCACAGTAGCTCATAGTTTGGCAATGAAAAAAAGTGGCTTATTGTAAGTGCTCTTTTATTAATCTATTGTCACAGATTCGCTTTAACTTTAATAGCAATCACATATTTTATTTATGGATCATTTGAAGAATCTGTTATGCAGATATTCGGATTAGTGGGCTATCAAACCATTAACCAAATAAATCTAAAGGTAATAAAACTCACAGGAAGATAGATGGCTTTCTTTTCCTTGTTCTTTTCAGCTAATTCGGGCTAATTTAAGCCTTTCACAGAATGGTGATAATGAAGGATTTGTTCTCAGCAGCGTTATGGCAGGTGATTTGCATTTGAAAGTTTGACACATTTCTAGGCCTTTGATCTTTTCCCCTCAGTGCTTGTGCCCCTGGCCAGCCACCTACATGCACGTTTTACCAGGTGGAAGATCTAGGAGCAAAAGCAGCTCTGAGAGTCACCCTGAAGATGTACATTAGAAGAAAATAATTAAACTATTCGTGTTCAGGAAATATTTTATTGCTGAATTTGAGTGGCTTTTATATAACACTAGAAATAAAATACATTGAGACTTCTTTTATTAGAGTTTATTTTAAATTAGAGAAAATCCTCATGGAAAATTTTAAAGAATACAGTCTGATGGCCCACTAGCTATAAGATTGGCTTCTTATAGGTTTGAATTTATTATTGAAAGGAACTTCCTGCTGCAGGACACTTGAAGAATTTTGACACCAAGTGAACTCGAGAAAAACTGTGGCAGCCATGGGGCCACATTAAATATTATTTAAATTTTTGTTTTGCTCAAAAAAGGAAACAAAAAATTACCTCTTTGGGCAAGAGAGCTATCTTTGGGCTGGAAGAGGAGGTCTTGGAAAAAAAAATCATGATGTTACTGGCACCATGAGCATCTGCGAGCATAATCAAACACACAACACTAGGATGTATCAAAGATGCTCTTAGTATTTACTATCTGACCCCAAAATAAGTAGGAAATCTTAGGCACATAGCTGAGTATTTGAAAGAAGAGTGTTGTATCCCTCATGATTCTTTAAAATTTAACATAACTAGCTGATTCCTTTGCTGGATCATAATGATGAATTCCAGGTGTGTGAGCCAGTGCCTCATTTCATTCTCATCTCAGATTTGATTCCTAAAGTAGTCTGAGTTCAGTAATTAAAAATTCCCTGGATGAAATTCCTTCCTGTTCCATTAGCAAATGATATTTCTACAAATTGAGCTTTTCCTCTGAAAGAATATGAGGCTTGGTATGCTCCTTGGAGGAGGACAGCCAGTCTGATCTCAGGAAAACTCCAAGGGTGGAGGTGTCTGGCCGAATAGCCTCAGGCTCTAGGTTTTATTTGGGAGGATGCAGGTCACCACCCCAGAATACGAGGCCTTTTTAAAGCTGTGTAATGAGTATTGATTAGCCTTTGTCTGGAGTACACTGAAAGTAGCAGGGACTATGTAAATGTTAGCTTACTTTGGATGCACATCAATAGGGAAACCCCAATAGCCCTTCTGAGACCCTGGCGTTTTTCCCCCCCGCTCCTTTTAAAGATGCTCCTTCAATCTAAGAGTTAACTTCACGTTGAATGTACTTGAAAATTCAGTTCCCGGTTCATTTTGTTCTTCAAAAGAGAACGCCATCCATCTGTGTTACTTTGCTTTCAACTCATCACAGAATGTCAGATACCAGATAAGAGCGAGACACTGATGAATGCGCATCCCAGCCTGACAGGGCAGGTCAATGTCAGGGAAATCAACGTTTCCCTTTTTTTTTTTTTTTCCCCTTTGTTTTTGTTTTTACTATAATCCATTTGTCAATATTTGCTGTAGAAAATCATTTCTCTGGAAGCTCAGCTGGCTTAAAACAGCATCAATGGGAGAATTTAGATTTAATTGCTTTCTATTTCCGTCTCCATTTTACACAGTCTTTTAAGCTGACCGCCGTGATGGGCAGTATAGAGATCTCTGCAGAGAGGTAATCCCTCCCCTGACACAGCCTGTATCCAAGGAAGGGAGCAATTTGGGGGACCAGGAGCACAAGACGGGGTCTCCGTGATCATGCAGGTCAGTGGCAGAGCTGAGAACGCGGCACTGGTGACCTGATTTCCCGTCATGATTGTGACTTGATTGTGCTGCCTCTACAGACAGTGCTTTACTGTTTTCCCCGGATTGCAGCAAACTGGATCCTAAGAGAGTGGAGGTGTAGCCAGGCCCAGCTGCCCCCTGGATTTGCATACCTGCTGTTGTGAGACCTACCTGCTTATTCATGCATGTACCCCTTTTACACATCCCAATTACCATTAACTAAGCAGGAACCCAGGCAGGGTGCAAACCAGATGTCTGTGTCTCTTCAGAGTGATGGGGACAGCAGCACACAGCTAAATGGGCTCTCAGAATGAAGGCAAGCTAAGGGTTTGATTGGTAATCCTTTTTTTTCCCCTCTAGTTCTACATTTTCCCTTTTGTTTGACCTGATAGGTTCATAAGTTTGACTTACTGGCCCATACTTAGGTATTCCTGGTAGGAGTTTAGGTTTCTTGCTCTCTTTTGTGTTTAAAAACAGAAATAAAAATAATATAATAGTTTTCTAAACAGTAGTGACCCAAAGTTTTTTTTTTTTCAACTTTACAACCTCAACTGAGTCCCTATGTGTAACTATGTACTATAACAACATAACTATTCGATAAGCTGTGCCTAGGACTGCCTGAAAATCTTGTTTCAAGTGGATAATTAAATGTTTCCTGCTTCTAAGTTAACTTTATCCATGTCACTGAGTAGATAAAGAGAGATGTATGATTTATATGAGCAGAGGATGTCAAGAAAAGGCATCGTTTTCTACTGTCAGTACCAAGAAGCACCAAAAAGGGTAAGACAAAGAAAATCAAGTATATGAAACAGAGAGAGAGAGAGAGAGAGAGAGAGAATCAATCAAATTAATTAAATGATAAATAAAAGAGGAAAAGGAATAATATTTAGTGATAGATGGGATATGCTAGAAGTAGAAAAATTGAGAGGGGGTGGAAAATAAAAGTTGATCATGAGGTAAAGAAAAGAAGCAGGGTCTTCAGTGGTAGAGAACAGACCTCTAGAGAACAGACCTCTGCACTATGGCCTTGTAACCCAAACACAACTGTCCAAAAATGTAATCAGGCAAGAAAAATATCTATGTCTTCTATCACCAGCAGGAAACCTATAATGCATCACTGAAAGGTCAAAGGCTTTTCGGACTCAAAAGTTGAGTTTGTTGCCTCTTTTCTCCAGTGTGCACAGGGCTTGGTTACTCTTCTTTTCACCTCCCATCAGGCAGTTGCTACTGCAGGCAGTGGTAAGGCTTGTCCTGAGCCCCCTGGGCAGACCCAGCTCCCTGGCCCTCTGCCCACCCTCCACATTCACTGGTACCCCAGACACCTTGGTGACCCTTCTCTGGACTTGCTCCAGTGTTTCAACCCACCAGGCTTCCCAGGGCTTCCAAGAAGATGCCTCCTGGCTTGTCTCCTTGAGCCTGTGCTGCTGCATGGGGTTATCCCAGCCAGCACAGGGATCTGCCTTTGCTTTCTTTGCACATCCCAAGCCTGCTCCCAGATAATCTTCTCCAGTCCCTCTGATGGAAGCTCTGCTCTCCAAAACATTAGCCACTACCCACGCTTCAATACCATTTGAAAACCTCTGCATATGCAGCATTACCTATTAAAAATGTGAACAATTTTACTCAAATATATTCATAGGACTCTTATAAGACTGAATTTAATTTGGTAGGCAAAATTCATGGAAGCATTCTGAGCAAATAGAAAAAAAAAATCCCCCTATTAACATCCCATTCCAATTCATCAATAGCCTGAAGGACAGACTTGGGGTTTTTTTAGTGGGATTGAATGTGATTAAAATTAAGATTTAGCACCTTGCCAAGAAATTTATGATTGCAGTTTGAAATCAATGGTCCTCACCCACAGGCTAACCACGTGCCCTGAAAGGTGCTCAAACAGACACATAGCAGCATTTTATTTCAGAATGTGAAATATGTAAGCACTGAATAAAATCTATAATCTAACACTTGTATGTTGTCTCTTATCCAGACTATTAATCCATTTTATAATTATTAAACTGAACTGCAGGCTGTGCCCAGAGCATAACTTCATTTAGCAGGGAGATGAAACATGGTTTGTGTTTAGCAGCACACAGCAATTCTGCACATCGGTGCCAGGATGTGGAGGAGGAAGAAATGAGCAGATACTGATGAGGAGGTTCAGTGGACAAAAAGGAGCAGCCTGAGCTGAAATGTAATCACAGAAACTGCAAAATAGCTCCCTTCACAAACACCCAGCTCAACTACAAGCAGTCACAACTGAGCTTTTAATGCAATTTTTCTGGCTATTGGAATTTCTTGCAAGACTTACCTAGTTTTGGAAAAGTCATCATGTTGCAAAATGAATGCATGAAAGCCCATTTTAATAGCAGGAAAGCAAGACTACAAACCCTTAGGTTCTATCCCAGTGTTTTAATAAGGCTTGGGAAACCACTGTAACACATGGATGGCAAAGGCAATCATCCACTGTTCATGGGACAGTAGGAGAAACACTTGGGGATAAAATATATTGTCCTTCACAGTTTATCAAATTTGAACATATGCTTTTGGGTAGGAAAGGAGGCATTGCTGACCTTGAAATACTTGCAACAGGTAACCCTCCACCTCTCCCATGAAAAACTGAGATGTATCCACTCCATTACAGCAGACAAGTTTTTAAAACTAAATGTGAAAGCTGATATAATTAAGCTACACTAAGTTAGAATAGAGTTCTTCTGCAGAAACAACTTCTATTGTTTTGATTATAATTGTTACCTCTCATTTCTGAGCAAAATTAATCTTATTGGGCTCTCCTTCCTCCCCCAGCTTTGCCCTTTCCTTCTCGCTGAAGTAGCCAGTGGACATTAAAGACCAACCACATAGTCGAACCTCCTTTCAACTTCTGTTAACAGGGGTATTAAAAAGACATTCCTAAATATCAGCTGAAAACCACTAAGTAATAAACTCTCTACTTGAAAGGTGGGTAGGTGTAAATTCCACACGTAGGGCTTTTCATCTGGGAAGCCAGTTGCTTGGAGATCAGATGTTTTAAATGAATTGCGGAGCTGATGTCCCTTGTCAGTCGATGGAGACTGACACTATTTGGGGGATCAAATACTGACATTTGAGGATGTAAAGCAAATAGATAAGTCCTGATCCTGCCAGCCCAACACCAGAGAGATGCTTGTTCACTATGCAAAGAGCTGGAGAAATCAGTGACACTCACTCAGCTCTTTCTTCTCCATGAGCAGGGTCCAGTCTGGACATTGTGGAGTTGTGCCCTCGAGAACATTAAAAGTTTTAAATGTTTACGGCAGGATTTTTTAACAGCATTAGAACTAGCCTATTTCTGGTCCTACTACAAATTTATAACAAACATTTTCTCTTGTGATAGTCACAGGTTTGCTTGGCCAAAGATAGTCTAATTGTCTAATAACAATTAGACATCAAATTTACATGTTATTTTCATTGATTATAGTAAGAATTTTGGGCTCCTTCTCATAGGGCTGGTCTAGGAATTGGTGCTTGTTCTCTTACTGCCTTCTTTCTGTCTGGGAATTTTAAGTGGCTATGTATCTGCATTCTTTGGTATATTGACCTCAAAAAAAACCCCCAAATGTATGGATTTGTTGACCAGCTTGCTTATTTAGAAGTCTTATTTGTTTCAGTTGAGGTTGGACCCAGACTAAACCTTCTTCCACAAGTAGGAAGGAAGCTTCAAAGTCTAAAAATTCTAAAAAAAAAAAAANNNNAAAAAAAAAAAGGATTCTATTCAAACCGAGGCCAAGCCTTAAAAAGGAGAGAAGCATCGTCTGGTGGCTAATGTGACTCTGGATAACAAATGTGGTGGATCCTTTCCTTCCTTTATTGCTGGCTTGGGTGTAAACAGAGGTGTTCAACACTGTTTTTCAGAAGTGTTGAACACCTGCTGCGTCTGCTGAAGTTAGTGAGACCTGCAGCTGCTTGCCCCACATTTTATCTGTGGCGATTGGCCCCTGGTGCAGGATGGCCACAGCCACCTCCGCAGTGAGCGGGCGGCTCTGCAGCCAATACTTGGCGAACTGCTTGTAAAATAGGACATGAAATGATTTAAAAAGCTTTTGGGAAGGTGGTTTTTTGGGTTTTTTTTCCATGTTTCACAAACTGCAAGATGAGACTGTATCATCTAAGTGCTATACAAGGATGTTAGTGTGATCTGCTTCTTGTAAAAAACAAGCCTAGATTTCTGTCCTGATTATAAAGGAGGCTGACAGTGATGGAATTAATGTTATTTAAACATATTTATCTATGTTTCAGTTTCAGACTGCATTCTTCCTAGCCAATATAATTTTTTACTCACTGTCTGTTTCTCCTACCAAAATCACAGTCTGGTAGAAATACATTCTAATATAGAAAAAAAATTAGATCACTTGTAAATCACTGTACACAGAAATGCAATTTTTTACCATACATAACCATAGCATATAATCTGGACTTCTTATTTTAAATTTAAAACCTGAATCTCTAAAAATTTTCTATGCCATGGGCGGTTTGGGTTTTTTTAAATGGAAAATTTTTTGCTCCTTCCATGCATCCATGTTCTGATAATAGATTCAAAAATATGAGCAAGGAACATTTCATTTTAAAGGAGATGAAGATTGAGATGTAAGCCTTTGTACTGCAGAATAGATTATTGAAATGAAAATCCAAACCACTAGTCAAGAAGAAAATGCTTTATAATTTTTTGTCAGCTCATATTTCATTGGTCTTAGCCTCCTCTCTCACTTTCCTTCAATGTTTTGACATTATTAATGGAAAAAATGGAAATTCCTAAAACTTGCAGGAGGCAAAATAAAATAAAGATTACAAAAAAATTTTTTTCCCTTTTTCTGTGAATTTACTGTCTAGGTAGAAGCCACCTGAAATACCAGACTTTAGACTTTCTTAGCACTTTAATGAGAGCATCCAACTGTAATAGGGTATAGAAAAATAAGCCTGGTATCCAGCCTGTATCCTTGCCTTCCTCTGTATGACACGTTTTAAAGTGTTATAAATAACACTTAGAACTGTTCCACCATTCCCACTGATTTTTGCCTGTTATAATTGTCTGTACTTTGCAAGACAATTTCCTAAGTGAGAATTCTCATTCTTGTGGGTGCAAATGTAGAGTCCAAAACGAATCAATCCAAGAAGAGCTACATACCACGAGGCTCTGCTGACTTACACAGGCTGTGATTCACACCAGGATCATGGAGAGGTGTTACACAGCTTCCCAATCCTCAGTCAAAACTGAGGCACACTTCATTTGAGTCTGTTTAGGGAACCTGGGGACTCTGGCCAGAAATGGGTGGCCAGTTTTCCAAGCAAAACCTCTGTCTGCTTCTCCCCCAGCAGCGCAAACAGGGCCACAGCCCTTCTTTGACTCTGAGGATGTGTTGTGGCAAGGCTTGCTTTAGTCTGGGGAAACCCTTTGCTCACCCCTGTGCCCTCATGGCCCCTCCTGGACCTCAGTCAGGCAGCGTTTGGGACAAAAATAGGTGTGCCCAGGCTAAAAGAGTGCCAGGGAGCACCATGGTCATAAAAAGGATGCACAACAACTGCAAGGCACTAGCCCCATATAATCTATAATTATAGAAAAGCCTGTATTTTTTTCTTGCTTGTGTAACAGTTCACAAGAGCTCAAGCTTACAAGATCCAGTGATCTTTCATGCAACCAGAGTAGTTGTCTACATGCTCTCGTATCCTGCCTTGGCTGCTCTAAACATTTACTCATAAGATATAAGAAAAGATATAGCTGTTCCTATAATTTGCATTCCACTTCCCTGCCTAATCTCATCTGAATCTCAATATGTAAGAACATAGAGATGAAATCAGAACGTGTTCATCTCTCATTAACAGCAAAAATCTGTACAAAATCTTGGACATGCACAAAATCTTCCCCCACCACCTTGGTGTCTGAGCAACACTTTCTGTGATTTACCCATAAATTAACTGGTGAGGTACATTATTTATAGTCAGCAAACAAGTGACTTGTTGAAGTTTTTGCTTCTAAATTTGACAGTGTTAAATTACTATTTGGTTCCAAAATGAAAACTTCTGTGCAGAACAGTGTATATACGTGTTCACTATGTGTATTTTTAATATATTTATATTTTACATAAGCATATACTTTGTACACATGGACATGTATACATACAAATATACATACTTATGCTTGGAAGTTTCTTTGTCTTTTCACACCCTGACAGAAATTCCTCCCCTTCCACCTCCCCCTCCTGATATTTTTCTATTTGCAGTCTTTTAATTGCTGTGTTAACAGCAAATTAGGGGGGGAAAAAAAAAAAAAAAAGACATGAAATAAAACGGGTCCTATCAAATGGAAAAGACACTAAAACACAAATACAGGGAGGAAAAGGGAAAAAGAGTGGGACAGAACAAGTTCCCTGTTTTTGCAAAATAAGATAGTGTCTAACTTGTGACATTGTGACCATTGTCTTTCTACTTAATGAAACCATTCAGACCACTGAAGTCACAGAAAATACCTGTAATCTTATCTTAATTTTAGTTTTTAGCAGTTTTAGCACCTCTGTGCTTCTTAGGACTGTTTCAGTTTTCCTTAAAGGACCAGAGAAGAGCTCAGAATATGATGGGTTAACCATAAAACACAAAGCAATCCTGTCTGTAGGAGCTGCGCCATGAGTTCTTGTGTGGGGTAGATACTATGATAGTCATACTTAGCCCTGAGAAATGCAAAAATCCTTCACTTTTTGGTATTTATCTCGGCATAAAATCAGTAAGTCTCCCATAAGATGCCTCCTAACGTTTTGATACCAGACTCATAAAAGCTCACAAAAGCCTTCCCAGTAACTATGCTGAGTATTGGATTGGGTTTTTTTTCTGTGTGGTTGTAGTGAGGATTTCCCAGAAAGAAGTGGCATGTTCCAGAAAACCTCAGCATGCTTTGGCTGTGTGCCATTCAGAGGCATTCCCTGCCTTTGTTTGGAGTGGATTACACTGTACACGGAGATCATTACACAGAAGGAAACTCTAAAAAAAATCCTACTTAGATTTTTCCTCCAGGTTGACACTCTTTCTCCCCTTCTTTTCATTATATATTACATTTTGCTTCCATTATGTGCCAGTACAAAGTCATGGCTGGCAGCCAAGCTGCTCGACAGCTGCAGAGCTCAGGAGTTTTGGACAGTTTTCCTGGCTCTCCTAATGCTTTGCTGTGAACTTTGGGGAAAGTTCCTCCTTGCTTCCACTTATCCATTTCCCCAGAGTAATAGAGAGCATTAATCATCACTGTAAGCTGTACTGAAGCCTAGAGATGAAAAGTGCTTGTTATTAATGATATTAATTTATAAGTTATACATTTTCACTTGAACTGTGTAACATATAACCACTGTTGCATTGAACTGGGGCTGGAAAAGGGCTTTTTTGCCAGAAGAACAGATTCTTAGAGGTAGAAAATTTTACAGAAGTAGCTTCTAGTCCTCTCTAACACATATATAACCTGTATACTACTTTCAATTAAATTTCCATGGAAAACATTTGTCTGGACTGAAAGTTTATACACTGTATATTTTGCTTCCTAGAGCTTTCTTTCTAATTATATTTTCCTATTTTTAAAGGGACTATGGCCTTGTTTACAATTACAGATTTCATTTTTGATTTCCCAGTCATGTATTAAAATAGCTAAAATAAAGCTACAAACTGCAGGGGAATGCATTGCAGTTCTTCCCTCTTTTCTCATGCTGAAAACCAAAGTGATCCAGTTGCAATCTCATGAGAAGAGAAATCCACAGAGAGCCATAACACACACAAATCCAAACAAATCATCTTTGACTTTCACAATTAACATGCAGATAAGAGACTACTTCAGCAGCGGTCAGCACGGGTCACATATTCACTGCTGTAGTGCCATCACCTTCAGTTACCCTGAAATCGGGGCTCGATGGCTTAAATTTAGGGTTTGTGTTAGCGACCAATAAATTCTAGATCTGTAAATTGTTTTGTAAAACAGTTAAGTTTCTTTTTCCTCTCTCACCACTTTTCCCCCCACATCGCAATGCTCAATGTAGATGCGCAGCCTTAATTGGTTTAGTTGCAAGAAGATAATCTTTTTTTCTCCCTTTCTTGCTGTTGCCTGTTAGCTTAAAGGCTTTTTAGCTGAAGGTTGATAATTATCACTGAGAAGAAACTAGCACATCAGGAGTTCATTTTCTATCTTAGCACTTCTGGCGCCCCTTTGAACTCCTCGCACCAAACCCGTGTTCTCACTCTGTCACTTTCCTCCCTCCATCATAAAAAGGTCTCGGCAGCCAGCGGCTCCAGCCTTTGCTGGTGGGCAGAAGGCATTGCTTCTCCCGAGCGCTCCTCCAGCATGGACAAATTGCACGAGACATTGATCAACATGGAAGACGCTTTGGGTTCGGAACACTCCGCCTGCTTATCATCCTGGGACTGGAAAAGCTCTGCTGGCTCTTTCGAGCTGCACCCCATCTCGCCCCCGCACAGCCTGTCCCCGACGCCCTCCTTCGAATCCTACTCCTCTTCCCCTTGTCCGGCGGCGGCCGAGACCCCCTACGGCAGCAGCAGCAGTGGCCTGGTGGGCTATGGCCTGGTGGATTTCCCCCCTGCCTACCTGCCCAGCCCCGGGCAGGCCCGGCTGCCCAAGGGCACCAAGGTGCGGATGTCAGCCCAGCGCAGGAGGAAGGCCAGCGAGAGGGAGAAGCTGCGCATGAGGACCTTGGCCGACGCGCTCCACACGCTGCGCAATTACCTGCCCCCCATCTACAGCCAGCGGGGCCAGCCGCTCACCAAAATACAGACCCTCAAGTACACCATCAAGTACATCAGCGAGCTCACCGAGCTCCTCAACAGCGTCAAGCGGGTGTAGAACCCTCCAGGAGTGCCTGCCCCGGCATGCTCAGGGTCTTTACAAACAAAAACCATCACAATTTCTTCCCCATCAGAGCACGGTGGGGCCTGGTGTGAGAGGAGGACAGCACGAGGGAAGCAGAGCCACCGCTGTACCTGGGACACGATGCTGGAAGGTGATGTAGGATTGCCTGAAAACTTGAGCTGCAGGTTGCTGAGACAGAACTCTTGTTATTTGCCTTTTTTTTTAATTTTATTTTTTTAATAAGCTTTTGAGAAATATTAAATCTAGTCTGATACAAAAGTAAAAAAAAAAGAGCCAGCTGGTCTTCGTAGGATTTACATATCACTGTTCTGACTGAGCTTGTTTTATAAGGACAATTGTAAATCCATAGGTGTAAAACTGAATTTTAAAAAACGACAACAACTTTATAAGAATACTAAGTGTATTGATTTGTAGGCACTTTAATAATAGGATGAGGAAGAACATGTACTTAGTTCAAGTATTGTCTATTTATCCGCGTTTCCACTGTACCTAAAAATCAAGAAGCTATGTAATAGTGAGAACATCTTTGCATGTAAACAAATAAATACCAGTGTCACAATCTGCATCTGTATTATATCTGATTGATAGATAAGTAATATCTAGTGATGACTGCTAAATATTGAAAATTAAATATAAGCAAACTGACATTTTGTATAGATAAATTGCTGTTACATCCTGTCTTCTTTATTAATATATAGAGAAGTACATAATTTTTCTGTATTTAATGTGTAAAAAACCTCCTTCTTCTATGCTGATAAACGATGGAAGACATTCTTACATCAAATTTCTTGAACAAAGAAGATTAGATTGAGATATCCTACTCTCTGACATGAAATAAATTGATTCAAGTTTCACAAATATGTGAAGTTCTATTCTCAAGGTGTACTGAAAGCCAGGAGGGCCTCTGGGAATCATGTCATTTTTCTAAAAGCCATCAGATCAGCTGTTTTCCTACAGTCAGGCACACTCCTGGAAGAGATGCACACAAAAGATTAAAAAAAAAAACCAACAAAAAACCCCAAAAACTAAAACAACTGAGGATGTAGTTTTAATTTCTAATTACTTTGACTTTCAGCTGATGGTCACGACACCACCAAAAGGATGTGCTGCTTTGTAAATATTGCCTGACTGATTCATAAGAGTTGGCAGATGAAACAAGCCAGAGAGGAGCAAACTCCAGTTGTGGGGAGATAATTAAGTCATATTAGCTTTTCCTACTGGAGGAGATGTAAGGCATAGAGTGCACAGCAGCTGGAAGGTAACAGGTTTGTCTCCCCCCAGATCAACAAGTCTGTATGGGGCAGACAGTTTATGCTTGTGGATAAATCCTGTAGCAGAGAACCACAAAGCTAAAACTTCATTCTCTTCTTTTCTTTCCCTCTTTCTGTTTGCTTGGAAGGAATTAAAATTATCTTTGTACCTTTTTTCTTCCAAGAAACACCTAAGCTGATTCAGTGCTCTTCTCACATGGTATGTGCATATTGGGGCAATCAGAATAAAATCCAGCACTATCAGAAAAAAGCAACTACCCTCAAATTTATGCAGGTACTACTGTCACCCAGATGTAACCACATTTAAGCATATCCTATATGCTTCTGTTTGTAATTAACCCAGGCTTAAGTGTTTCAGCAAGAATAAAAGTAGAATATTTTTTTAAGCCCTATAAAATTGTCAAATTAGAGATATGAGCTGGCAACGCTGATGTCAGGAGAGCAGCTGATACAGATTTGAGCAGAGTTGTCACATAGGGAAGGTCAATCTGGATGTATTCTGCAAAGGATTGAAACTGCACGATACCCATGGGACCTTGCACAGAACCATAATTGAAAGCCTGATCCCACATTCTTTCTCAAAGACCCAAAAGTCTATTTGGAGGAAGATTTTTAACCTTGTCCTTTAAATGTTCCACACCTGAAACTACAGGTAGAGACTGTGATTTCCAGCTACGGAAACCTATAGGGTCATGATTAAAGCAGAGAAACAGGAGTTAAAAGGATTTGTTTTTATTGTTATTTTATTTATGACCTTGGCTGGTCATCCAGCATTGATGCCTCAGTTTACCTATCTGCAAACAAAGACTGATAACTACTGGCCTCAGAGAGCTGCTGCTCACAAAGCTGAGTGATGCTGAATGGAGAATGTGTCCCAGGAGGAGGTACCCTGCACCTTTGAGAAGTGGCTCAGCCAGCATTCCCCACCACCCCAGTAAGGGGGGGAGGCAAAGGCCCTGAACCAGCTGGGCTGTAACTTTTCATGTACCCAGGGAGATCCTCTGTCTCCTTGCAAGTCCAAGGTGGAGCAACAGCTCTAGGTAACCACCACGTTAAGGCTGTGAGTGCCAGAAGAACACTGTACTGCCTTTGTGTCAGTGAACCAGACCTTGGCTGTATCTAGTCCCTGGCCCCAGCATTCCAGGGACCACGGCCCCAGGCTGCAGCAGGACAGGGCTGCAGCTAAGCTGCCCTTGGGGAAACAGCTGCACTAAATCACCCCTGTGCCACAGTGGGGCCAATGCCCTCATCCACAATGCAGATAGTTTATTAGAATAGGTTGTACTCATGCACTATTTAATTTGTTTGATCCTCTTTCAGGGGATTGCTCCTTTTACCTGTGGGGGAGGTGGGAGCAACTAAGGTGTGGGAATAGGAGGAAGAAGTGGGTTTAGTACCTGCCTGTGACTGAGGGTTCCCAGGATGGGTCAAGGTTTGTTCCTCCCCTCCCAGAAGGAAATGAATTCTTTCTCTGCCTAACAAAAAACATCTCTATAAGCCCCAGATTTTGTAATTTTTCCCCTTGGCATACATATTTCACTGATCCAGAGAAATTAATCTGAATTCTTGTATTCACAGCACAAGATGGTACAAGGCCTGCTGCTATTAAATGTTAGATTTTATTATTCTCAATAAAATTGAATACAGTTAAGGCTCCTCTTCTCTTTCCTTTATGTCCAGGAGTTTAGGATATCCAAGTGATGTGAAAGAGATCAAGTTCCCCACTTATGGTTATGAGATCTAACTTTCAGGACTGTAAGGTCCATAAAGCTGTATTTAATTCTAACCATAATAGCAACACCACAATAATCTGTAGAAAAGAGGCAAAAATTTGAACCTCAGTCTGAAAAAGTTGCACAAGTCGCAGAAGTAGAGAACATCTCTCACATACAAGCACCTTCTCTCAACACAATATGTTAAAAATATACATGGAAATAAAGCTAAAATAGCTGAAAGGCCATGGTTGAAAAAATAAATTATACTCTGTCTAATAGATAGAGTTGTTCACCATGCTGAAAAGATACAGGAGAGGGAACTGGGGTTAGTCCTACACAATTAAATTAACTTTTCTGTCCTGAAGAGCTAACCCTTTCGCAGGTTAGCATGTCATTGAAATCCCTTACTAACTTGGAGAGCAGAACGTGGATCCTAAAGAAGAAACCATCACCAGTAAAATGTAGTTTTCTATTGTATTCAATCTTCTCAGGTACATGAAATCATACTTCGTAAGTGATACCAGCCATAAAAATGAAAGGACAGCAGAACAGCCCTCAAATGCCAAAGAGAAAAAGGATAAAGTATAATATAAGATCTTCTACAGAAATTAATTAATTGAAACGGATTTTAGAACCTCAGGAAAAAGCCCTGAGATACAGAATCCCTGGCAATTTGGTTGACCTACCAGTCCTTCGCTCTCTCTTTACTGATGAGGTGATTACCATCAGTTGTTGTACATAGGTACATTTTTTTGTCTTTTAAACAAGTATTTCCCGACTTTAAAATAGACACTTTTCACTGAGCCAGAGCCAAACAGCTCAGAAGCAGCCTAAGGTCAAGAGAAATGAGCAAGTGGCACCAAATCAGGTGAAATGATTGCACCCCATCAGCTGTTTCCTGAGCTGTTCATGCTCAGAGTTGTGCCCTTGCTTCCTCTCTGGGTGAATTGCTAAGAGGGGACCACAGAGTGCTAAAAGCTTCAGAAGCCAAGGAAAAGAGGGATTTCAGCCCCACACCCATCCTAACCCTTTTATTAGGGAAGAAAAAGGCAAGGCAGAACAGGCAGTTACATATAATGGATTTTATACCAGTTAGCTCCTTTGGTGCCATGAGCCAGGTGGTTGGTGCTGCTGGAGGGAGCAGTTGCAGGTCCCAGCAATACAGGAATAGACTCTGGGGTTTCATTTTGTACCTCAGGGACCAGAGTCTGTTCTGGGGCAGCTGGAAGGATATGAAGATTGCTCTATTTAGCAGGAGGCACAGCAGTGCCAAGGAGGAGGCAGGGCTCAGGAGCCCAGGATTCAGGAGGTTGCACAGCCTCACACAGCAGGGCAGGCTTTCCACCTGAATCCAGGAGCATGACAACTCCTCTGCCTGCTCTATGCAAAGGATGCAGCAGTGCTGTCTGTCAGCAGCAGCAATACCTACACACAGACCCTGAGGAGGGCAGGCAGGTCAAATCATCTCTCGTGGGTGAGAATAGGCACCTTGGAGAGAATGTTCCCGGTGGTTAAAGGCTCACACGTGGAAGAAGCTCCCCAGGCAAGCCCCAGCCCTGCAACCCTCAGGGCTCACCCCCCAGCCCCCAAAGCAGAGGGGAGCCTGGGGCCGCCCGCACACACGCAGTGCTTTGAAATTCTATGCTGAGGAGCACCACGTAGGTGCCAAGAGGTTTTATGGTGACACATTTGGGCTGCACATAGGTGTGCTTGGGACAAAGAAAACCTCCTGCAAATGGGCTTCAGGCAGTTCCTCGGGAGAGCTGCTTATCTGGGAGCTGCCATATCCCCTCTGAGAGGGGAAGCCAGGAGCTATCCTTCCAGCTCTTCCCAGCAGCAGCTAAAAAAACACCCCACAAGAACATAAATACACTCCCAGCTTCTAAGGGACCAGTATCTGACCAACTTTTGCTCCCCAACTTATCTGCCATACAACCACAAATGCTCTTATTGCCTTTAGCAGGCAGCAAACCAGGAAGAGAATTCACAGACCCCAATAAAGCGGTCTGTTTCTAATGAGCTATAGAAGCTGGGTCATTCTGAACCCCCTTCCCTGATCAAGCCCCTGACTTTTTGCTTCTTTATACACCAACATCAGCCCAGACTTGCACCCTTACAGTACTTGATGTCATGATAAGGAGAAAGACTCACCTTATTTATGCTTTAAAAGCATTTCTTTTCAAAGATATGCCCTTCCAGCATTCTAGCTAACACTGTGTTTAGATGTTTCTGGACTCACAGGCACAAATAAAAAGCAGAAATGATATGCAAGTGGCTTTCTAAAGATTCAAATAGACTTGTGGCAGAAGCCAAGACTTGAACTTCCTTAAGCTTTCCAAATAATTAGAGCATTGTCAGAACATGTTTTCCTCTGGATATAGGTGCATAGCATTTACTGAGGACTTTGGCATTTAAAAGAAAAAGCAAAGGAATATTCCAGTGAGAGAAAATTAATTGGGACAAAGAAAGTAAATGTTGGTTTTCTTAGTTTTTCAGTATTAATAAGGTTGCTGCTGCTTTAAGTCACCAAAACAGTGAAGTTTTAAAATACTAGCTCTCATTGAATATAGACAAAAATGAGATTTCTGCCTATCAGTGACCAGACATGAGGTTACTTTTTAGCAGTGACTTATCAACATGTATTTGAAATGGAAATAACTATCTGCAGTACATTTCTGTTATTGTTCCTATTTTCTTATAAAAACAAATCACACCAGACTTCTCTTTTCCCTTACACTTTTTGTCATTCACCTGCTGAAATTGCAGAAGACGTTAAGCATAAACAAAGAAGATTGATCTGCTTTCAACTTGTGTTAACAGGGATATAAAAATAACATCCCAAATACCAGGGGAAAAGCATGTGGTCATAAAATATCCACATAAAAGGCAAAGAGGTGTTGATAAAACACTTGAAGATTTTTTTTTTCTTTTTTATATATATATTACCAGGAAGGCAGTTCCTGAGTTTTAGTATAAACAGACACCTCTGAGGTAGAGAAAGTACTACTGTCATGTTGTTAAAGGATTTTACTGATATTCAAATGGATTTTGTGTATCTCACAGGCTGTTAGAACATCTGACAAAAAGCTTTATATAAATCCTTGTCCAACCATAGAGGGAAATGTCCTTGAATTTTCCCACATATCTGAAAGTTTAATAGATAAGATGATTCTTTACATAACTCATCCTTTAAAATGGCACTAAACAAAGCTTTTAGAAGGGCTGAAGAGTAGAGCCACAGCGTACCTGGGCATCACCTTGCTTTTCTACAACTCTTAAAAGCCCATCAACAGATAGATAAAGCATCTCAAGGTGTTTACTAAGCCTTTGAAAATAAATGGAGACATCTTAGACAAGATTGTAAATACCAAATTTCTATGCTTGATGATGTCCTTGAGTCTTGGTTTGAAGAAAAAAACTGAAAACACAGGAAGCCACAACCAAGACAGAGTTAACAGCACTGAAACAGGCTGCCCAACTGAAGGCTTGGTAGTCACAGCAGTCTCTAGTTGTTACACTTTTACCCCAACACAAATGTAAGAGAGAAGTGGCTCAGGCTGCTCAAGGGCAGCCTGTGCTGTGCTGGTAGAGCACTGTCATGGCAGAAAAAGATTGCCACTCACTCAGCAGGAGAAAACACTGCTTAGCAGTGTCATTTTTTGGGGACAATGTAAGACACAGGGAAGTCACCACACCACTTAAAGTGCCCAGAGTTGTGTTCTCTTAGGTGCAAAACCCTGGCAGCACATTAGAGGTGTCTCCCTTGATTTCTCAATGGGTTTTTCCTGCAGACTAAGCATTACCCAGTCCTCAGACCAGTGGTTTAATGCAGGGGAAAGCACAGGCACCAAGTCACTGACTTGTCAAATCTGCTGTCAAGTATTGTGCGTTTTCCTGCTATTCCCATGTTGATATTCCTCAATATCACAGCTCCATGCCTTTAGTCTTCACCTACAACAGGAGTAGCAAAATGAATCTTTCATCACAATAGCCTTCTCTATTGGAAAATAGCCCTGGTATGTTCCTCATCATGAAGCCTACACAGATTTTTCCAGAAAAAACACAAGAAATCTACTACAGATATGCTTAGCAGGCAACTGGAAGACAAACAAGATTTACAAACATGAGCTGCAATCACAGCACAAACTGTTTAGTGGGATCTCTCTATAGGTAGCAACACAGATACAATCTTTTTAACTCCATGCTGTCTCATGAAGTGCAAATAGATTCACAAAATACCTTCTTGCTCAATTTAGCTTTTGCAGAAATCTCCTGTTGTATAATTCTCTTTAAAGTTAAAATGCAGGTACCCATTTTTGTATATTTACCCCTAAGGGATCATGATTCATGCTAAGCAGTAGCTTTCATTACAACAGGAAAATACAGTATTGAATCCAAACTGTTTTCATACTACTTTTCAGATGCAAAGAAAAAAATCAAGACATTTTTTACCCATTAAGAAAAACAAATCACACAGAGAAACCCATAAGCATCGCACTCTCTAGTAAGGAAAAATCCTTAAGACTTTGCAGATAGATTCCACATACTGCCATTATTATTACAAGTCTTCACTAAAAATTGTAGTCATTTAGGCTGACAGAATACTCAGCTAAGCAGCCACTGATGTTACCTGTGAGTGATTTCACCCACCTAGGGAAGGCAACTTGACATTGCAGAGCCACAACACTCCCACAGGAATCACAGTTTACAGCCTTCCTGTCAACAGCAACTACAGAATCAAGGATGTTCATCCCCACCTTACTTCATAAAAGCCCACTTTCTTTTACTGACATTAAGCTGCCTGCAGTCCTTTGTTCATACAGAAGCTTCAAAAAAAAAAAAAGCTTGAAGTGATTTACAAGTAAGTTCACACCTGTTGCCACCTTCCTCCTCTACCCCAAAACAGATGCTTCCAACTGCAAAGCAACCCAAGTCTCAGACAGAGCAGACTTAGTCAGATGAACTAAGAGTTTAATGTTGCAGAGGAACAGAGAAGAAAAACACAATAATTTAACTTAGAGTTACACCAAATATTGGTTAGGTGACCCTTTTCTCATTAGACACAATCTATTTTCCCAGTAGATACCACAGAAATAATTTTACTTGTGAATCTGGGCAGCAGGCTATGCTTGCTTAGGCCACCTAATTGCAACCTCATAAAACAAAGTAGTTCTTGTTTAGTCTGCCAGAAGTCAATGCATTCACCTGCAGGGAGAAGAGAGATGCACACAAGTCTGTTATATTAGAGCAGCAGTACACTTGGTGTTCCAGTAGTGTAATTTAAGATTCACACCAACCTTTCCTGATTGTTTTTCTTCCTAACAAGCACTGGTCCAGATGACACTTGCCCATGTGGATGTGCACTGTGAGCTGTAAGACATTTCAGCTTTTAATTCTCTGCACAGCATAATCTAGGACTAGAAGCCTGTGACCTGACACAGCACATGAGAGCACGTGCCAAATTGCTGAGCAAAAACACAGGAGAGACTTGAGACATGCCTGTTTTCTTACCAAGTCTGTGTTTCCCAAGATTGCATCTCCTTGGACAAAAAATGTCTAAAGGCTGCTCCTTAGTGTTGCAGATCACCACACTGCAGTGGAAATACAGCTACAAGACAAGAACACTTAGATTATGTTTAGGGAAGTCTTAGCTGGAATCCAATGTGTACTGACCCCAAAGGATATGAAGGTTTGTCAAGGTGGGGGGTGGCCTCTTCTCCCAGGCAGCTAGTGACAGGACAAAGAGAAAATAGCCTCAAATTGCACCAGGAGCAGGTCAGGTTGGATATTAGGTAAAAGTATTTCACTGAAAAACTGATAAAGCTTTGGAACAGCCTCCCAAGGAAAGTGAGGGAGGCACTAATCCCTGAAAGTGTTCAAAAAATGAGTAGGTGTGGCACTTCACAATATTATTTAGTGGGCATTATGGTAATCAAAGATTGTACTTGAGGATCTTGGAGGTCTGTTCCAACCTGATGAGTGTTCTGTGGACTGAACACAAGTAGCTGGTCTTTACTCACCCCTCCCAGAGTGTTATGCCTTCAAGGAGGTGTCCAATAGCCCCAGGCAGCACTGGCCAGCTGAGCCCTTACACAGCATGGGCTGCATGCACCACCCCGGGCTCACCTGCTGAACTGCCAACTTCTTGTGATAGAACTGAGACCTCTCACCTGCTCTTGGAACAGAGATGTGCCCTGGACAAAGGTGAACATCCTCACTTCAAACCTCTTTAGGTGCTGAGGAAATTTTACTCTGAGGCTGTAATTAACTTTGTGGAAGACAGTTCTGTAGGAGTCTTGGCTGTTTTCACACCTGTTTGGAAAAGTGAGAGAAAATCTATTTAATCTAAACCTTCAAGCAGATCTTCAAACACAGCAAAGAGGTGAAATACAGCAGAGCTTCCCTCTCCATTTTCCTTGGGCCATAGGGGAATGAATAGCATCACCCCAGTTCATGATCCCTGCCTTTGGCCACAGTCAGGGTTGCTTCTTGCTCTTCCTTTCCAGCCCAAACTGTTAGCTAGAAGCACGTCTGGCCACTCACATGACCTGCTGTCCCCAGGAGGCACAGCCACTGTGCTGGCACCAACATGTGCCCCACAGATCAGCAGCAATTGCATCCAAGCTGACCTCTGCCTCTTCCCCTTTCCTCCCACCTGAGGTGCAGCACCTCCTGGTGAGCAGTTACCAAACAGAGGAGGGAAGCCTTCCTCACCCATGTATAAGGATGTGCCACTGGGGGAGGCTGTCCTGGCTCTGGGAGTTTGTAGCCCAACAGTCATGCAGGTTTAGGTCCAGTCTTGCATCTTTAGGCTGGAGAAGTTCAACTTCAAAATACAGGGCCTCCCTCAGGTATTTTACCACAGGATATTCTGATTCCTGGTAGGGCTCTGAATAGGATTTTTCTGCAAGAGAGCATTGATATTAGAGCATCCTTTTTGTGGAGTAAGTATTTACAAACCTTCTACTTCACTCCTTTTTCCACTACCATTGACTCTGGCATAGTAACAGTAAAACTTGGGACAGCATACAAATGTCAAGAAAATGGGGATGGAATGGCAAGAAAGAAAGAACCAGCAATGAAAGCAAAAATCTCAACCATATTCCTTGGCTCTGAGGATCCAGAAATGAGACACTCCTTCTGCAAAAATATCATTAGAGTAAGATTTTCATTCAAAGTTGTTTCAATAAAGATATTGAAAAGGGAAAATCAATTAGAAATTTCATCAAGGCCACTGCAGTCAGGATGAGTGCTTGGTTCAGGCTTCAGTCACCCTTTCTGCTGGTAGAGGTATCATCTTACAGTAGTAACTCAAATGTTACCTTTGAAAAGCTTCAATGAAAGAGCGAGACAGCCAAACCCTGGCTTAATACTGGGTGGTGGGTTCTTCTCAGATTCATATCTGATGTCAGCAGTCTGCTTGACTGCATACGAGCAGAGAAATTTCAGCCTGAGAGAAGAGGTTTAGCATTAGATTTCTTACAACCAAAATAACATGTACAACCTTTTTTTTTAGGGAATGACACTTACTGGTATATGGGTGTATCATTGCCAGGCCTGAAGTAAAGTACCTCATTTTCATATGTCATAGTTGTGCTGTTGAACTGAAAGATGCACATCATTACAAACAGGACAGTCACATTAGAGTCTGACTTGTGTTTGGCACAGTATCTACATCCCTCCACTTGACTGCCAGATTGCACTGAGCAGAGTACACTTAGAAATGGCCAGAAATTACCAGCCAACAGCCCAATGCCCACCAAGCCAAAGCTGATCATAGCTTACAGCTATGCCATAGTCAAGAAGCAAATTTATCAGCTTGACTATAACAGAACACCCTAGAAAGGGAGTACAGGGGTCCTGAGTAAAACCACAGCTGGTTGTTTCCTGAGCTGGTGAATAGAATGGGATGCAACACTGCAGAAGCAAGCTGCATTTATGATTATTTGTATTTAGGTATGTTCTGATTGCTTATTATGTTGTCTGTTTTCTATTTGTACAGTATTTGGTGGTAGGAACAGTACCCACTCTAGTCTTTGGCCATGTAGTCATTAGCAATATCCAAACAGCTTCTGCAAGGTTCACAAGTATATCTCACCAGCATAAATTCACATTCAAGCCCATCACTAAACAATTCAGAGATGTCAAACTGAAGGCCAGTTTCAGAAACTGACCTTGACCCAATAAGAACTTCTGCTCAACTGAATTTAGTAAGCTCAGAAGAAGAGTATAGATGTACTACTGTGCTGGTACAAGCTGCAACTTCCATGCAGCTTCTGCTCACCTCTGAACCTCTGCCAGGTCTAGCAATAACCTTTCCCCAGCACAGAGTAAACTTCATGTGAAGTCCTTACCTTTCTACTTGTTCCACAAGTGTTCACATTGAACTTGAAGACTGCAGTCTTCTCTGTCACCACACTGGGTTTGCACTGTCTGTCCCTCAAGACAAGCAGAGCAGTGTCCATGTCTTCACCACCTACCAGCTTTATTGCAGTAATAATCACAGTGCCATTGGGCAGGCACTCTGAAAGAGAAACATACATTGTCACACAAATCAGGATTCAAACTCCTTTTTTAGCCTAACAATGAAGATGTTCTGCATGGATTTGCTGGCAAGTTCTTTTGGCAGCTCACAAGGAGCTTTCACCCTCTTCAAAAGGATTTTTCTAGCCAAGATATTCAGTACATTTAATACTGATGAGTAGCTTTAGAGTGACTCATTTATATGCTGATTCTCCCCACATTCCACCAAAAACCTCCACCTCATTCAACTCTCAGAACAACCACAAAAACCCTTTAAAAAAGCGTCTTGATTTTGGAGGTGTGAGGGGAAGTAAACTTTCCCACCTCCTTCCCCCATTCCTGTACTAGGCAGGATAGTCACTCCAATATTTAATTTGAATTTCCTTGTGGCATATTAACTGGCAGGAAATCTGACAAGCAAAGAGAGTGCCACACAAAACCCTAAAACCTAGAAACATTTCAGACTGCATGATTTAGTTTTGCAACTCAAATAACATTAACAGCTAAGCCCCAACATGTTATTACGTATTAGCTCTGAAGGTGAAAATATGCAGGAAACTGAGAAATCTCTCCTCTGAGCCAAGGTGATGCCATCCTTCAAGGTTAGGTGGAATGAAGCCTTTATTGCAGTGGTATGAAAACCCTAGAGGTGATAAGCAGGTTAAGCAAGAGAACAAAGACACGCTGTTCAACTAAAGCATTCAAAAACTAAGAGGGCAGGTTATCACAAGCCAAAGATAATGGTGCTTGAGCAAGTCAAATCCACAGGATGTTTCTTTTTAATCCAGAAGCTCACACAGTGAGCTTTTTCAGTTGTTTTGCAAAAGAATGCAATACAAATTCCATTGCATGTACAGTCATCATTAAAGACATTCAGCCTTGGAGTAAACACAGAATATGTTTCTTTTCTTTCCTTGCCTATTTCTGCCAACATTAACCAAGGGAAATTAAAGTTTTCCTACCAGGGCAGAAAATAAACCTCCATTATACCTTTGAGGACTGTCTCAAAGAGAAGTTTTATTTTGCTTTCAAGAATATACTGTGTTTTGTTGACATCTCACAGCTAGAACATGCCTTGCATTTGCTACACATTGTCAGCCTTACCTCATAGCTCACATGGGAAGAAAGGAAAGGGACAGAGATTGCCAGGTGAGTGCCATTGTCTCTCAGAATGTAGTTGTACTTCTGTGCAGCCTCTGGGGTCAGGTGCCAGTCTGAGATGAAAGGCAGCCAGTGTTGGTCCACATTGCCATGAGTGATAATGAGATGAAGGTTCCTCTCATCACAAAACCCTCTTGCACTGGGCAGTACTGCAAAACAGCTGAGAGTCAGCCAGCTGCCAGCAGTTCAACACAGCTCCCTGGGACTGCCAGTGCCCCTGGCTGAAATTAGCCCAGTTCACAGACAGGTGTGGTACAGTTTTGCCCAAGTTCCACAAAGTTTACCTGCATCCTTCACAGCTGACAGTGCAATTACTGGGATGGCAAAGGTCTCACTTGATGGATGGCTGATGAACATGAGTGTGACATTCAGGGTGCATGCTCTCATGTCCTCTCTCATGTACTAGAAAAATCATATTTAGACATGAAAAATCACCAAGTGATATCACCATTTCTATACCATGGGATGCTGGAGTGTCTTTGAACACACCTCTTTTTTAACACTTGGTGCATCAAGTGAGACTTGTATTACATATGCCTTGCTTCCATTAGCATATCTGGTCCTGTGTATTAGGTAGCCATGCTGAACAGCTTCAGGTACAGCCACAGCAAACCCCTCAATGGTTAAGTTCATAAGCTCCACATCTGGGAGGAATGTTCCCACTGTCACATTCATTAGCTTCGCACTCAGATTTAAATCTGAAAAGGAACAAGTGCATTAAGCTCTTAACAGTACTAAAACCTTTGGTAAATTCAATGTTCAGCTACTTACTACTGGATATGGCAACTTCTGCTTGTTCAAATGGTGTTTCTATTTCCTTGATGATAGTATGTTTGGTTAGTCCCCATTTGTTGTCTGCCCACTGGTGTTCCAGGAACAGGTTGATGCTGTATTTTGCCCCAAGCTGTCCATTGCTCACAGAAGTCTAGAATTTCAAATCAGCACCCTTTAGTACGGCTTGATTTTGCATTAAATTTATGTTGTAGCATCTCAAGGTCAACTAAAGCTTCAGCCCCAATCAATTGCCCTTTTTGCTCAAGAATCCTGAACTCTTGTATCCCTGTTTAGATTATCTCAGAATACTCAGAAGACTTTGTTTGGAAATGATCTCCCACTCCCCAAGTTTCAAAGCAGCAGAGGACTGTTTCACAGTGAAAGGGCTGCTCTCCTGCAACTTCACTAGAAGTCCAGTTGCTACATTTACCCAGGACTCAGTTCACCCCAAAGCAACTTGATTTAGATGTATAGTCTCAGCCCATCCCAATAGCACATGGTCTGCTGGACTAATGGGTTATTCCCATTCTCTTAAGTAGTCTGTGTGAAATACAAGAGAACCCATGCATGCTTCACAATCCAGTTAGGACCATCTCCAGAGTATGACATCAAGACTAATAGGTGAAAGCTCTGTGTTAACCTGAGGAAATCATGATTCAATAGTTCTGTGTAGGATTCTGTCTATCTGTGCTTGCCAGAAAAGAAATTCTTCATAAAGTGGTGATTACAAGAGCTATCTTTGGTCAGGCCTTCTGGAGTTTTTAACAAACCCTTTGTTCTCCCTCACTCCCATCTTTCATTTGAAAGGAACAAGAAGAATTATTCCTCATTAGAAAACAAACATCCCAGAATATTGCTTGCCTGGCACCTAATGTAAGTCACCAACCTTGTAATAACCACCTTCTGCACCTATTGGAATCTTCATTGTAATTGCATTTAACTCATTCAGTAACACATATTTCCTGGAAGCCATTTCCTCAGCAGAGAGTTTGTGTAGATCCACACCAGCTTCCACAAGCACATCCTTGAAGCTAGTCACTTCAGCAGAGAGTGGTGGAATATACTTTGGAACAGTCCAGGTGATTGTTCTGTTCTTGAAGTCCACACCATCTTAGGGACAAGACATGAAGGCTGTCAGCGCATTAGCTGTGAGTCTGTCCCTGTACATGTTGGCACTGGAGCAGGGTACCACACTCCTTACCTACAGGACATGCCACAGCAGTATCCACCATCAGGATCATCCACTGGTACTTGTAAAAGGTACTTGATCTCAGCACAGAAAAGGTAATTCCCTGATCCTGTGAGGAAGCATCTGGTTAGACCTGCACAGCCTGGCAGCTCCTTGGACCAGAGGGAGCACACCAACCTGGAGCAGCTGAACTTGGGCAGCAGTGTAAGGCACCCACAGCAGAACCCTGGAGGCTGTGCTGTTGAGTCCATAGCCTGCACTCCAAGCATTGCTCACAAGCAGAGCCCTTTTGTCTTCTGGCTGATGAAATACTACTTGCCATATTGAGGCTTCTCCTGCCTTTGCCTGCCCAAAGAAATTCATCAATACTTTAAATATGATGTTCAAAGTAACAGGCTTACTACACAGAATGATTTACTGTATTGAATTCCCCAGCAACTTTGTTGCCTTACTTTAAATTTTGCTAGTGGGATTCCCATCCAGCTTTCCCCACCTCACACATACAGAAAATTTACCATATTAAGGGCATCAGAGAATAACTAATGACACTAACTGCACTGCTGCAGACTCTGCATATACAGAGTCCAAGAAGAAAAAAGCCTCTTCATAGTTCTTTTCTGGACCATAGGGTCTTAATTTTTTTTTTTTTTTCCCCCACAATCTCTTGCCTGGGGAAGACTTGATTTCTTCCTTGGAGACACAGCCTACAGACTGTCTGTACTTCTAATCTATAAAAATATACTAAAACCACTTGGCATAGAAGTTCTGCTATTCCTACTTAAGTACTTTTTGAAAGTATTGGGTGGTTATAGAAAAGAAGGATGGTGGTGCCAGAGGTAGCACTAGCTTTTACTAGAAAGAAAACTTGTAGTTTTACTTCTGGAAATACAAGAGTCCAGTCCTCAAGTTCATCTTGCATCAAGTCTTTTATAGTCTGTGGAACCTCCCTCTGGACAGAAACCTGAAAGGAAAAAACATCTGTAAGGGGTTTACTGATAGCACTTGATTCCTTGTCTTCAACACTCTACAAACCTTTTTCAAGGGAAGTCAGCATTTCCTAGACAGAGAGGCCACAATGCCTGGTATTTTACCTATAATCTGCTTGATTTCAGTTTTTCTATTTACCACCTATCTTCTACTTTCTATTTCCGCTTAAGACCAGAGTTTGTTCTTGACTTCTACATCCTCTTTCAAGAGGAGTCCATTTCCCATTCTGCGCTCCTCCCCAGCAAATTCAGCAGGGAGCTTCCTTCAGGATGTGTACATCCTCTGTTGTCTCAAATAAGATCTGTTGGGGCAACATTCAGTGAGCTCAACTTATGAGTTTAATCCTTTGAACACTATTTCACAGCTTTATTAGTTATTAGTGTTAATACAGGTTATATGATCACAATATAAATGTATCACTTAAGATGCATATTGTGCACTCACAAGGTGCTCATGGTGGGGCAGTCTGAAGCTGATTAGATTCTGGGAATATGCATTAGAAACAATCTAAGAGAGCATCTTTCAGTACTGACCTCCTTACTTTTAGCACTTTTAGTACTTTTAGTACTTACCCAAACCAAGTTACTTTCACATAGTAACTCTCTGGGACTCCACAGACCATAATGGCAACTTGCACTTTTCAGATGAATTGTAGCATTTTTCATATCAGGAGTATGAGATGTTTCAATTTGTATAGTTACTGTGAACACATCTTTCTGCATGGGAAAAGGGAACATTTGCTCATTGGACTGACTGGACATCACCTGGGCATCACCTATCCTTGTGACCCAAAAGTAAATTACAAAACACACCCACCAGCAGCTGCACAGACGAGCAAATCTATAGTGAAGCACTGTCAATTGCAACACCCTTAACTACACAAGATACATACATGTAGGTGTATAGCTACACAGCAACAGAAATACTTTGGGCAGCAGGTTTGTTCCTTTGGCATAGTCCCAGAATTGGACAACAAAAAAAACAAACAAACAAACAAACCAACCTAAACTACAGCTGATTTTGTGTTTTATAACACAGTAAGCCAGCAACCAAAGCTTGAGTTTTTACCCTCATGTGTCTCAAGGCACTAAATATTGGTAGGGCAGATGGAATTCCCCATAGTAATCCACAAGAAAGCTGCCAGATGGAATTCCCTATTGTAATCCACAAGAAAGCTGCCAGATGGAATTCCCTATTGTAATCCACAAGAAAGCTACCAGAGGGAATTCCCCATTGTAATCCACAAGAAAATAGTTGCCCTTCAAGGGCACATGTGATATATTTCACGTGTTCATAAGTAGGCCATCCAAATGGCAGTACCATGGAATACTCTCAGACCTCTGGATATGTTCAAGGAAAATTAAATTACTCTCTGCTAACAGATACTCAAGACATTATGACACCTCAGTTAATGCCCATCAATAATTGGTAATCTCACACAAAGTTATTGTTCAAGAGCACTGTAGTCAAAATGCCTGTAAGAGACTTACCTCAAAGTGAGAGTGGCAGCTCAGGGCAGAAGCACGGATCTCGATGCTCCTCCAGGTGCTGTGAGTTACTGCATAGCCACACTGTGCTGCCATGGCCTCACTGAGCTCCCAGGCTGTGCCAGACTGATCTACAGGCAAATAAATAGCAAAGAGCTGTGTTAACAAGCATAACTGCTGCTCTGCAAACTCCTTGAGAAACCTGCTCTGGCACCAGGATTCAGCTGAACCTGCTCTGATACAGATGCACCCCCTGGGCTCAGAGAATTGCAAAGTGGGGAAAGAGCTGTGATAAAGTGTAAAGAAAGAAAGAATCGTAAAATTAAAGGCAAACTGGGACAGGGAACACTTGCAGCTAAAGGACTGAAGATGGAAAAAAACCCAAAGCTACCAGCATGGAAAGCTATTTAATCCTAAAAGGGCAAAACCCCCAGTAAGCACAGAACAGTCAGATGGGTCATCATTGTTAAAGCTGTCAGGATTGAGAGATGAAAACAGCAACATCAGGACACTGACCTGCAGCTGGCACAGGCTCATGTTTCCCTAATGCCTGCCCAGCACAGTCTCCTCAGGAGACAATCCACCAGGATGATGAACATACTAAAGATTAGCTTGGATATTTTTAGTACACAAAAAAATTTTTATGGTTTTGAGCTTTTTATTGTTTTGTGTTTTAGTTGTTTTGGGGTTTTTCCTTTCAAAAATAATTGCTTTATGCTTTTAAGATGTATGTACCTCAGCTGCACCGTGTCTTTGTGTATGAGTGAAGATACCTGAACAAAGAACACATTTTAAGTGGGTTTTGACATAAGTTTGGCCTTCTAGAAAAATGGATGGCATGGAGAGCTTTTTCAAGGCCAAATTTACATTTTATACATATAATCTTACAGCAGGTGTTTATAGCCCAAAAGTAATAACACTGTACCCTTCCAGGGCATTCTGTGATGCTTCTCACAGAAATGCACCACTTGCTGACTACTAAGTCCATAGCAAGAGGGCCCTGCTAATTTTTCTTAAACTTCATTAAGTAAACACCTTCACCAAGATGAAGCCAAGAAGTTGAAGAGCCACAAGTGCAAAAAACAAGTAATATAGTGCCAGCATCAGCTAGTGAATTTTCAGAATAGTGTGTACTGTTACTGGAGAGCATTCTTATCACAAAGAAAATCCACCAGCTTTAACATGGCTAGAAACTACCCTGTGCATTTCAATTTGAGCCCAAATACAGCAAAATCAAGTCTCATCATGACTAAGTTATCAAAAAGCAAGTCAAAAGTATAGGTTTTACAGAAATGAAGGTAGCAGTTAGCTTCACCTACAATGAGATCCAACCTATTAAGCTCTATAATAGTAGAATAATCCAAGGAATTCTAGCATAGAAGCACCTCAGAGAATTTTAAACATTTCACCATGTGTGAGTCTCTTGCCATATTCTTCTACATCAACTTACCAACAACAGAAAGAGATAAGTATTTGTCTTCAAAGTGTTCTATACTCAGTGTTATCCTCAGGAGGTTCCCCAAGCACTCTGAACTCATGGGTCCTGTGTTGGAGGTATTGAAAGGCTGGTAAACTGGAGATTCAAAATAAGATACAAACAAATCTACTTCCCAGTTTGCATTATAAAGTCAGTGCTGTGACAGTCATGCATCTCTGGTCAGCAGGGGTGAGAGGTTGTGTTTATACTGGCAGTAATTTCAGGAGAAAAGCTAGCTCCAAAATTACTAACCAATTAGCAATGGTGTCTGATGATCTGGTAATGCTACCTGCAACAGCCAGTCACAGAAACAGGATTTTGGAGCAGGGTCAAAAAGGTACTACTTTGGTTGCCCCAATCTGAACACCTTAGATGAAATAAAGCAGAATATGAAAGTCCCACACACTCCTGTAAAGAGAAAAACCCCAACCTCTAAACCAAAAACATCCCAACCAGCAAGACCCCAGAAAAAAACCACAAAATAACCAGAAACTTCCACCTGTACCCATCTACTCACAAGAAGAGCCAAAAGCCAGTTGGGAGGAGAGCAGCTTCACAAGCTATCTGTCAGCCTACCCATGGCACTTGCCCAGGTACCAGCACCAGAAGCCACCTGGCTCATACTGGGAAAGGACCACACAGGAGCAAAGGCAATGGCTTGAGAAGCTCCAGTGCCAAGATATCACCACAGCATAAACCAAGCCATGGCTCCCAAACCCCTTACAGGCAGGAAGCAGGTACACACTGCCCTAAGTGCAGGACTAGAGACCAGAGAAATCTTCTCATTTGACAGTCACATCTAATAAATGGGGATTTTTTTGCTCCAAACAGGAGTTTCTACATCATCATGAGCTAACACCAACTAGACCTCTTACAATAATGGTGCATTTTAAGAGCTGAGAATATACTTTCTCCTAGAGGGTTCAGCACCATAGACTGAAGTTAACTAGTAATGCAAATCCCATGTCAGAGATGGTCACACTAATGGGCAATGTTCATCAGACAGATGCTGGTGAACTCCACCCATAGTCCAAGCCACCAACAGGATTCAGTGCAGAAGCTAGATAATTGCTCCAAGCTTGATAAAACCTTCTCCAGTATCTATTCACACTGGTCTTTGGGAATTGCCAATGTGTGTTACACAGGACCCACAGTGAGTAGGGCAGACAGTCCTAGAAACAGCTCTCTGCATCTGCTACTCCAGGACCAGCTCCATTTTGTAAGGAAACACTTTTGGCTAAGAAAACTGTTTCCTCTGAGGCAAATCACTTCTATCTTTATAATATTTTGTCCTGGTTTTGGCTGAGATAAAGCTCATTTTCTTCCTAGTAGCTGGTACAGAGCTGCATTTTGGATTTTGTGTAAGAATTATGTTGATAACACAGTGAAGTTTTGTTTGTTGCTGAGCAGTGCTTAGCAACTAGTTAAAACACTTTTCAAGTGGCTCATGTTGTGTCAGGGAGGAGGTGCACAGGAAGCCAGGAGGTGGCACTAGCAGGACAACTGACCTGAAGTGGCCAAATGTATATTCTATACAATAGAGTGTCATGACCTATATATAAACTGGGGGGAATTGGCTGCTCGAGGACAGACTGGGCATCAAGTCACAATGAACAACTGTATCATGCACCACAAATTTTTCTTAGGTTTCATAATTGTAAAAATTAAAATTATGATTATAATCAGTATTGTCATATCTTACTTGGTTCCAATAATTAAAATATTGTTCTCCATCCATAAGGATTTTTCTGATTCTCCTCCCCATTCCACAAGGTGGGAGGGGACAAGGAATGAGCAAACAGCTGCCTGGTACTTAGCTGAGTTAAGCTATGATAAAAGACCTTAAATATTGCATGGAGACTAACAACAACTACACTCAAATAAACAAGAATAAAGTCCTTATTAATTCATCAGTACTTGTTACCACAGTGAGGAAAGGTAGAAACATTTGCTTAATATAGCGACACATAAAACTAAAGAGTGTAGTTTCCAACATATCCCTGTATGTTTAAAGTCTTGGAAAAACATGCAAGTAAAGGTGCCACAAGAGCTTCAGCCCCTTCTGGAACACACACATAAGTTTACATATCACCTATGGAAAAGCCTGGAAACTGTTATGAAATCAGTTTATAGCAGCATTACCTGGTCTCTCTTGAGTCCACATCCCAGAGAATAATATCCCTATTAGTAACAACCTGTAAGAGAAGACAAGGATTAGCAGCAATTTCAGCTGTGGCAACTTTATAACAAATTTCTTGCTCAGAAACTTCTCCTCAGAAAGTTTAGAGCAACAGTTTTAGACTAGGCAATTGGCAAAAGGGATTTTCCTTAGTCATCACTAGAAAAGTAGGGAAGGTAAACTAGGAAAGTTAATATATTGAATGCCTTAAGTAAGATAATTTATGTTTAACAATCATGGAGCTCTCACCTCTGCACCAGACTCAGCTCCATTGTTCATTTGCTCAGCTTTTTCCTTTATAGCACCACACAAAAAATTTCCTTTCTCAGTTTTGCATAGAAATCAAAGCTTTTCTGGCTTCTTAGTCCTGTGTTAAATAGGAAGGCTGCCATCTTTATATTGAAGAGACCCTTTTCAGCTGTTTATCCTCCTAATTAGGAACCTGTAATTCACATCACCTGGTTATTTGCTTTACTGATTAAATCTGCTCCTACTTTGGTTCCTAGGTCTCTCTATTTTTATGTTTGTCATTTCCTAATTATCAAGTTCTCAAGGCTCATTTGGTTAAAGCAGGGTGCTAATAATGCCAAGGTTGGGAGTTTGATCCCTCTATGGGCCATTCACCTAAGAGCTGGACTTGATGGCCCTTGTGGGTCCCTTCCAACTCAGAGTATTCTGTGATCCTGTGAAATTGGTGCTGTTCTGGTAAAGCATGAGATAATCCATTGTTTTGCAGATACTATGCTCCTATGTGTGGGGTTGACCCTGGCTGGATGACAAGTGCCCTCCCCAGCTAGATAGGGGAGAGAAAATACAAGGGAAGACTCCTGGGCTGAGATAAGGACAGGGAGAGATCAGTCACCAGTGACTGTCATGGGAAGAACACTCGACTTAGGGAAATTAATTTACTGTCAATCAAATCAATGTAGGATAATGAAAAATAAAAACTAAATCTTAAAGCACTTTCCCCCTACCCATTCCTTCTTCTTGCACTCCACTTCCAATTTTTCTCCCTCCTTCCCGCCAGCAGCAGGGTGACAGAGGATGACAGAGAATGGTGGCTGTGGCCACTCCTTCCTTCACAAGGGAGGACTCCTCACAATCTTCCCTGCTCCACCAGGGAGTCCCATCCACAGAAAACTGTCCTTCATGAACTTTTCCAATGTGAGTCCTTCCCATAGGCTGCAGTTCTTCACAAACAGCTCCAACGTGATCCCTCCCATGGGATTCAGTGTCTCAGGAACAGCCTGCTCCAGTGTGGGTCCCCCGTGGGGTCACAAGTCCTACTACAAACCTGCTCCAGTGTGGGCTCCTCTCTCCATAGGCCACAGGTCCTGCCAGGAGCCTGCTCCAGGGTAGGCTTCCCACAGAGTCACAGCCTCCTTTGGAAGGTGCTCTGGCATGGGATCTTCCTGCAGGTGGATCTCTGTGATCCCCAGGACCTCCACGGGCACAGCTGCCTCACCATGGGCTGCACCAGGGGCTGCAGGGGAATCTCTGCCTGGAGCATCTCATGCCCCTCCTTCTGCACTGACCTTGGGGTCTGCAGGTCTCTCCTGTCACTCCTGTCTCCTGGCTGCAGTAACATAGGGCTTTTTATCCCCTTCTTAACTCTGTTATCCCAGAGATGCTGTCGTCATCCCTGAGCTCAGCCTTAGCCAGCAGCGAGTCTGTCCTGGAGCTGGCTGGTTTTGGATGTTGCATATGGGGGATTCTTCTGGCAACTTCTCACAGAAGCCCCCCTGTAGTCCTCATGCTATGAAAAATTTCCTACCCAAAGCCAATTCACCCTGCCTCCTCTGTGGAGGGTTTTGCTTAGCCTTACCTGGACAGCTGAAGTCTGCCAGAAGCAAATGTATAAAATGCAGTTTTAAGGCAATTGGGTTAACAAAATAGAAAGGAACTGTTGACCTCTAAGAAAGAGGTCAAAACTAACAGTAAAAGGGAACATAGCTAGAGACTGATGGGTGACACAAACTAAATGAAGAACTATATAATTGGGTGACCTGTAGGCCACTTAGTACAGAAATCATGCTCAAATTTGAAGAAAATTACCCCAAAAAACCGTGCAGGAGTGATTCTGACCACAAACAGATCTGAGAAAAGGACCCTCTTTGCTGCATGCTGAAGGCAGAGAAATAACATCTTAGGCTGTGATTCCAGGTCAGTGACAGTTTCCCACCATGTGGGGTGTGACTCACCTGACGTGACCAGGTGAGTGATGTGTGGGAGCGGGATGTTCCTGGCGCTGCTGAGCTGAGCTGCTGATGCTCAGAGTGCAGCCAGGTCACACAGTGAGCACAGGGGCTGCTGTGGTGTCTGTTCACATTGTCTGTAAGTGCTGAACACTGCTGGTGCTCGGCAGTGTTTCCTGAGCAGTGCTCAGAATCGCCCGCATCCATCTCTCACTGCGCTTCATATCGAAATGAACCTTATACTGGGGATACTTCTGCTCTAGTCTTATGCCTGTGACATTTGGGGTTTGCTCCTCCCTTTGCCCGTGAGAAGGCTGCAGGAGCCGCAGAGCTGCAGGGTTTATCTGTAATTAAGCCCGATGTCCTGGAGAGGGAGCCGGAGGATCGCCCAGCTGCTCCCTCCGCTCCCGGCACCTTCCCGGGAGCGCAGCCCGGGCGGCGGCTGCTGCTCAGGGTTCGTTCTTAAACCCGAAAAAGATTGCACAGGATCGTCTTAAACTGGAGTGTGTTTGTGCTGCTGTCACGGGTAACCTCACTGAACCTCTGCCACATCTTCAACAGTATCAAAGTAATTTATCGAATGTGAAACCCAAAGTTTGCTGTGCTCCAAGATGTTGGATTTTACTCCAGAAACAAGTGTTATTCCCAACTGGTTTGTGTTGTTGCGGGAAAAAGCAAGAAGTCTTGTCTGTCACAGTTTTAATTGCTAAAGGTTAAGTGAAATCTAAAAGGTTTCACTCAAACTGTATGGTCAGTATGTCCAGTATAACAGAAAAATAATTTCTTTTGGCCTTTCAATCAGTATCAAGGCAAGAAGAGGAAGAAAGGATGCAGTGTTATGCACCCTCTCAGTGCTATCAGCTCTGTACAGGGTATTACCAGCCTTTCAGCTGATAACTGACAGCTCTCCCACAGCAAGCAGGTGAGCAAAAAGGAAAAAAGGCAGTCCATACAATCTAATATGGCTGTTAAATATACCTTGAAAGCTATTCTGACTCCATGCAAAAATGCATATTTAATTAACATCAAAGATAATTCTGTGCTAATAGGAAAAGTAAAAGGGAGAGAGATTTTGCAATCTCACCCTTATAAACTGATCCTTGTAAAATGCCCACCAGTAAATGCATCACTTGTTTTCTTCACAGGGTAGAAATGCAAAATAAGATATTCAAACTACTACTCCATCTGTCTCTCTCTGTTAACTCCTCCTCCCACAAATCTGTTCCTAGACAGTGTATGTGCTAGCCTAATTCAAATATTTTCCATGTGAAATAAAAAAAAGGGGGCAGACAGAAAACACACAGTTCATCTGTAAGTGATATCTGCAAGAGCAGACACATTAGATAGAATGAGGCCATTAACTAAAACTCAGCAACTTATGCTGGGCTGTCTCTGATGCAAGATATGCCTCCTCTGGGGATATGAATTATTTCCTAAATCATCACTGACTTTTCTTATAGAAAAGAAGGATGGTGGTGCCAGAGGTAGCACTAGCTTTTACTAGAAAGAAAACTTGTAGTTTTACTTCTGGAAATACAAGAGTCCAGTCCTCAAGTTCATCTTGCATCAAGTCTTTTATAGTCTGTGGAACCTCCCTCTGGACAGAAACCTGAAAGGAAAAAACATCTGTAAGGGGTTTACTGATAGCACTTGATTCCTTGTCTTCAACACTCTACAAACCTTTTTCAAGGGAAGTCAGCATTTCCTAGACAGAGAGGCCACAATGCCTGGTATTTTACCTATAATCTGCTTGATTTCAGTTTTTCTATTTCTTGCAGTGAAGAACAGTCCTGCTGCAGGAGTGCAGTAGTTCTAAGACCTCAGAGAGTCAGGAAAGTGCCTGTCTCAGAGTTATGAGTGGTTTTCTTAGAGCTCCTCTGTAGCCCAGGGCAGTAGGTATGATGATTGACAGCATTTAAAATGACAGAGGTCCCGAGTTAAAGGTTTGGAGGGCAGGCTATGATAGTCCTTTCTTTTCTGAATAGGGAGCAGCAGGACCTTTGCAGCAAGCCTCCCCTCAAGAGTGTTGGTCACAACCATATTGTCCACACAAAGCACCCATGAAGCCATGGCATCACTCCTCCTTCTCCCTGCTCGTGCTTTCATCTCCTTCAACATGGAGCTCCAGGAGCAGTGGATGCCCTGCCCAGAACCAGCACTGTAACCCAAGGAGTTGTGTGCAAGATCTCCTGTAACTGAGAACACAAGTCTCAAAGTTTGTCTGCATTGATAAAACTGAGGCAAATTAAGCCAAAGAGTTACACCAGGAAGCAATTTGGCCCTTGAAGCCTAGATAGGATTTGAGAATAGGAATTTATGTGTGGTGGAGAGCAGTGTGTGGAAATGCCTGGATCCAAATGCAAAGCAATTTAAATTACTGTGATAGCACAAAAGTGCTTTGTGCAGATGATTTAAGACATCTGCCCATGGTCCAGACATCTGTGTGCAATGAATACCAGTTCTGAGCTAGCTCTTTATTTATCATTCAGTAATGTCCATTAATAATTGCTGCCCCCACACAACCCTCTCTTTGTCTATATGTAGTTATATATGGTTACTTGATGACTGTAATAAACAAGGAAAGAATGACTCGTTCTTAAATTGAAAATACAATCTATGATCTAGTTCTATTTCAAATATAGACAAACACATTTTACTCTTCCCTCCCATTCTCTCTCTTTGTCTACATTTAAAGATGCTACTGCACATTTATATCCCTAAATATAATGGATACATAAAGTAGCTCCTGTCCTACAGATGGGTCACACAGGGAGAATCCTTTCATATTTTAAGCTCATCTTCAATTCTCCTCCACTTCAGACAGATTTCTTTTCCTTGGTGACTATCAATACTTCTCCGGATTGATGCTCATATTTCACTGATTTGGAATCTTGTCTTTATTTATGTAGAGTCTTGGAGACCTTGCAATGTCTTTTATTTCTCTAGAGACTAAGTCTTTGGTGCTATAAGAAGGTAGGAAATTTTCTCTGTTGTGCAACCATATACCAGTACTAATTAGACTTGGTAGCAACAGAGATAGTAAGTGAAAATAGTGTGTAATCACCTGCAAAGAAATAGATTTGTTCCATCTGTTCCAGTAATTCCGTTTCTTCTTAGCAGTTCAAATGAAGCAATACATAGGGAAGAGAAGAGTAATCCTTCCAGAGAGTCTTCATAAAATTTAACTCATAAGTCTAACTGTAATTTATTTAAATACACTTTTATGCTTGTTTATTGAAGTCTAATGTTTAATGCTACAGTCTTGAATGAAAAACAGTCTGATCCTCTTTGATTTTGGTGAGTTTCAGATTAGGCTCTCAAAGTTTGGAGGATGTGTTCCCAGCAGACTGTAATCAGTGAAAAACTTGTTTTTAATGATTGATTTATTTTGAAAATTTTAATAATTTGAATAACTGGATTCAATTTCATCGGTGTTCATCTGTATTGCAGTGTTTATAGAGCTCCATATTGCATGTGGGGAGAACAGAAGTTTAAATTCAGCTGATGCATCTCCTGTCCCTAGAACTGGCAGCTGTTCAGGGTTAAGTTAAAGGTTTCACTGCATTTTGTCATGATGGTTAGGAAACAATTCTGTCTTTTTGCCAGATTTCCTTCTTCTGTGGAAAGAGATTCTAATAATAAAAGCCAAATGATGAATGACCTTTATGCAGGACCATGAAACACATGGATAAGGACTGGGAATATCCCCATCTTGTCCAATGGAAACTGTAAGGAACCAGTCCCCTACATGGAGACTATCCTATGAATAAGGCCAGAATGGCAAAATGGTCTTAACCTCCAACTGAACTCCACAGAATGTGGGAAAGACTGTGCTAATGAAAAGCTTGTTGGGTCTTCCAAACTCTTCCTCCATTTATTTCCCCTCTTCATCTTGAGCAATAAGACAAACCAGGAATCAGTGCGGTGAACTAGAACATTATACTGATATTTGGGCATTCTGTTTCAGATTTTCTAAATGATTTTGGAAGTCTCATTAGACACCAGTTTCCATATCCCTTGTATGTAAGACAGGGGTGGTGGTGTTTCACAGTACTGTTAAGCAAGATACAAAAAGAGTTTGTGCACTGCTCATACACAGAATATTTGCACCAAAATGGCCAGGTAAGAATGGAAGATCATTTGTGACTTACAGTATAATCATTATTTTAAATTAAATCAATCTAGATTTACACTGCCTTGGGGTGAATATAGGGGAAATTTGCTCTAGATTATGCATTTTACAGGAAAAAGTTTGTGGCCTATTAAGATACTGCTCACATCTGTTCTGTGTTTAATATACTCTATTGATTCCACAATAAATGTCATTGAACATTCATTAGTTTCTGTCAAAAAATGGCATTATGTCCCGGTAATAAGTTTGACATTTGTTTTACTCCAAAATAGAGATAAAGAGCAGAAATAATGAAATACTTAGCAGAAGAGAAAGCTCAAAAGAACTGAACTTCAGTCTGGAGAGGAAAAGAATTCAGAATAAATTCAATCTTGAAGATTCTAGGGGCTTTTCTTCAGGTTGCTTTGATGTTGGGCCAAAATCTCCTGAGTTTCTGGATATCAGTTGGATATTATAGACTAAATGTCTTTAGGATTGGACTTGCTGATCATAAAGGTCTTTTTCAATCTAAATGATTCCGTGATTCTGTAATCTCACATCTCTCCATAATAGGCCAAATTCCCTTGCCAGACTTCCCCAGCTGCAATGTGCTCTGGTGTCTCGATGGGTAACAGTCTGTCCTGCATCCTGGAAGTTGTTGCATGGCAAGAGACTCCTCTCCATGGAGAGAAACTGAAGATACTCAGCAACTGAACCACAGCTCCCACAGGGTACCATGGTATCTGATGACAGAATGCCAACAGCAATAATGTTGGAATTCCATGGACATTTAGTAGTTTGGCAGTGTCCTGGTTCTGGCCAGGACAGAGCTAATTTTTGCAGTAGCCAGCAGGGAGCATGGCCAGGACTGGGAGGTTATTCTACATCATATCATGTCATTGCTGGGAGCAGGGAAAGGGAGTCTCTTCCTGGGAGAAGGGGCTCCTTCTGGTCAAGTAAATGGGGAGGAGGGAGCTGTGGGGAAACACCGGTTCTGAGGTGGAGGGAGCAGCTGGGCTGGCATGGCTGCAGTCGAGTCAGACTGCACTGGGAAAGGGGGAGGCTCCAGAACACTTGCAGTGGATTGGTGACACCATCATATGAGCAACACTACAAAAGAAGTTTTCGAGAAAGGGGAGAAGATAACCCAGATTCTCCTGGAGGCCGGTATTGCCATAAAGCAAAGTAAAGTCAAGGGACCTCCCCAGAAGATTCAGTTTTTAGGAGTAAAATGGCAAGGTGGATGTCACCAGATTTCAAAGGACATGGTCAGGGAAATAGTAGCTGTGTCCTCACCAACCAGCGAACAGGAAACACAAGCTTTCCTAGGCACTGAGGGGTTTTGGAGGATGCATATACCAGAGTCAGATTGTGCTCTATCATGTGGAATGGGAGAACAGTTTTAAGTGGGGTCCTGAAAAACAACAGGCTTTTGAACAAATGAAACAGGAGATTGTTCATACAGTAGCCCTGCTGTGGTTTCAGCCCAGCCAGCAGCCAAGCCCCTCCTAGCTGCTTGCTCACTCCCCCATCAGTGAGACTGGGGAGAGAATCAGAAGAGTAAAAGCTGGAAGACCTGTGGACTGAGACAAAACCAGTTTAATAGGGAAAGCAAAAGCCTCATGCACAAACAAAGCAAGCCAAGGAATTGATTCACTGCTTCCCATGGTTGGGCAGGTGTTCACACATCTCCAGGAGAGCAAGGCCCCATCAGGGTAACAGTGACTGGGCAAGACAAACTCCACTCCCTCTCTTTCCTCCTTCTTCCCCCACTTTACACACAGAACATGATGCCATTTGGCCTAGAATACCCCTTTGGTCAGTTTGGGTCACCTGTCCTGGCTGTGCCTCCTCCCACCCTCCCATGTACCCCTGACTCCCTGGACAGCATGGCAGTACAAAAAGCAGGATAGGCCTTGGGTCTGTGTAAGCCCTGCTCAGCAATAACAAAAATATCTTTATATTATCAACCCTGTGCTCAGCACGAATCCAAAACATAGCCCCATACCAGCCACTGTGAAGAAAATTAACTCTACCCCTGCCCCTACCAGCTCCTTATTCCATATTATTTGCACTATGCCCAGGCCCCACACTGTTCAACAAAACTTCATAACTCACCCCCATCTCATCCTTTGAGTGTCACAGTCTTGTCCAGGCATCCACCTGCTCTGGTGGGGGACTCTCCATGGTCTGCAGGTGGATCTCTGCTCCATTGTTAACTCATTTATGTCTCAGTCCGTTCAGCTCAAGTTCCCACTGGAGCTCCAGCCTGCCCAGGGCTCCAGCTGGGGAGTACTGGCTTGACATTTTTATGGTACCATTGCCATGCCCTAAACAACATACAAATATACTATTCTAGATTTTATACATATTAGAGGCAAGACTACTGCAATAAAACAAAATCACGTTACAGTTAGTGATAAGACTTAATTTTACATTAAGCTGAAGGGGTCCCCATTCAATATCATGGTTAAATTAATGAGCAGCACTCTGACATCAGTATTGGAGTAATGATGGAGCTTTCAAAACTATCCATCAGCCTGATAATATTGCATGTTAATCCAGATGATGCCCCAGATTTTAGAGCTTTTGATGTAGCAACTGAATCCTGTGTTTTCAAAGCAGTTTGCTTTAAACTCCTTTGCAGTCTCTTTATAGCTCAGCATTGGGAAGCAGCACTGATGTTTACTTTCTTTCTGTGTGCTTTGAATATTTTCATCTCCTTAAGGTGATAAGTGGTTTGTTTTTTTATTTTTTATCTCATCCAGTTAATGAGCAGTGGCTGGTGTTCAAGTAAGTATTAATAAAAGATTCTGCTGCAACATTAACTCAGACACCTGGAAGTGTTACAGGGATCATCCAAATATTTTTCACACTCTTGTAGGGGATGAAAGCTCATGTTTTGATACTGTGTTGGAATCTTCATAATTCATCCAGATAAATATTTTACTGAGTTCTGTACTATTTATTGCATTTGTACAGGGAGGTGCTACAGTGCCATTAAACCTAAGCTCACTGTGGGATTCATCTGTCTTTCCATTAAGGAATCAGGTTGCTCCATAACTGATTTATTGTTGTCCTGCCTATTTTGACTTTGGTAAGACAAGTCTCATCAGATGCATTGCTTGCATCTATGTTTATCTAATGCTTCCACACTCAAACTGGGCATATAAATAGATTTTTGTCGCTGAAGGAAGCAGTTCTTAAAGTACCTGATTTTAACCAGGATAAGAAATTGGATATAACATTAAAAGCGCTTTTGATCGTGGTGACAAATCACAGCTTCCCTTGTGCAATTCTTAAATGGTGCTACTTTAAATTGGAGGTTTTCCACATTTTCTTGTGGTGGTATCCTTAAAAATCTCAGAAGTTTATGAGTCCATAAATCCATGTACTTAGTACCCCAATATTGTAGGCAATCTTCTCGACAATCATTTTCACCAGCTCCAAAAAACCCACTCAAAAAACCATGAAAATATTTTGCTCCTCCTAACTCTCTAATGACAGAATGTTCCAGACTTTTATTTCATTGGCATTTGGAAATGTTCTAATTTTTTATCCAGACTGGGTTCTTGAGCAGTTTATATTGATTTGTTCTTGTACCAGTACAACTTGTGAGCCCAATTTACTCTTATTCATCTCCAGACTTTTGCCTCATTTTCAAAAGGAGGCTGCTCTTCATTTTGTGGACTGAAGCACCCTAGTTTTTCTCATCCTCTTTTACACTTGATTCTCCATTAATCTGAACATCCTAGTAGCATGTTTCTCTGTAATACAGGTGACTAGAACACAGATGAGGTTTCACCAGCACTGTGAATAATGATAGGAAAGTTTATCACTGCTGAAGATACCTTGGGGTTTTTATGGTCATGTTCTGTTGGTGCCCCATAGCCATGTGGTGACCAGTTACCTTAATGACACCTTTCTCTACTCTTTTGAGTCTAAACTCTGAGCAGATGGGCTCCCTAAAAGGCCTTTCCCCTCATTGCATTTGAACTGCTGCATGTGAAATAGTTCCCACCTTCAAGCAGCACAAAACTGTAACATCTTATAAAGCCCAGCTAAACATAAAGCTATATGAAATGTAGCTTGTTTACATTCAAAAAGGGACAGAGAGACCCCACAAAAAAATCATGTGCACTGTGAAAAGTAAGCCAACCATAAGCACTATTGACCACCAGTACAACCTGTGTCCTGCTTAGTCATTCTTTGCTGGGAATTCGACCTGACACGAGTTTAAAGTTGGGATTTTAGCAATGTTAATGTCCTGGGTTCAGGAAGATTTCTGGGGAGGCTATAAAGCATAATGCAACAGATTATATTGCTTTTTGATGGACAATAAGATAGCAGCCAAAGACTTTGCAAAAGCAGAGTAAGACAACCTGTTTAATCCACTTTCTCCACTCAACATCTACATTTTTACCCTGTTTGTAGATACAATGATGAGGATGGCTATCAATTCTTTTGGGGGCGGAACAAGCATTCCCTCTTGAATGCCAGTGTTTCTTCTTTTGTTGTCAAGAACATGTTAGTGTCTCATCTGCAATGAGCTGTGCAGTCATTTTTTTGATGCTGCCTTTTTTGAAAGTGCTTTCTGCACAACTGCTAAATCACAAAAAAAACTCATGTAAATATCCTTTGTCTTAGAAATAGATTTCCCTGTTATTTAATCACATAGAACATGATTCCCCTTACATTAATTTTAATCCTTTGATTTTAGGTTCCTAGCCCAAGCCATTAGGCTTAAGCTCGTCCTGTACTCAATCACATGAAGATGAGCATTCCCCCCAAAAAACAACTCTTCTTATCAGGTGCATGTTTAAGATACACAAAATACATCACTTGTCACTGACAAAAAAAAGGTCCTGTTTATCTTAGGCTGAAGACCCAGCCTTTGAAGGGATGCAAATAGGCGAACTTCTTATCATTTTACTAAAATGCAGTCTTTAGAACTGAAAGGCTTCTGTATTGAACCTCTTTGGAACTTCTACAGTAGCAGTGTCAATGGTCTGCATCCACAGATTCTTCAGAATATAAACTTTCCAAAATGGGGACAAAATTCTTACCTTTTAGTGCTCAATTTTTTTTTTTCCAGAATACAATAAGTAAACAAAGGATGGAAATGAAAATGTGCTCTTCATGTGCTCCAAAGGTTTTTTTTTGGCTAACCCAGCCCCACAAGAATGCCATGATTTCTTTTATTATTCATGAGAAGTGCAAGGTAGAATGCTTTCAGATGTAAATACCCTAACTATGCCAGTATAGCAATATTGATTCCTGGCCCATTTTTCTCTGAAGTACTGAAGAAAATCTTTGCAATCCTATTTTTCACCCACACAGGTGGTGACAGAAAGTCAGAGAAATGGACATGTCAAGGACTTTGGAGCTGAACAGAAATGCAAAATAATGAAAAGTCCCCAAAAGGAATGAAAAGAAACTAGAAGAAAAAGTATTATAGATTTGAAGAGAAATAGAAGAAACGAATTAAGGAAAATTGAAACACTGCTGTAGCTTTAATATTGCTCTATTCATTTTAGTCTTATCTTGCCTTCCAAACCCTGATCTTCAGTTTCTTCTATAGCCCTGGCTTATTCAATCTCCAGAATTTCTTCTTTTGTACTTGACTGTATCCCAACTATCCAAACAAAATTATGTGCCTGGACTGAGGTTCCTAAGGGACTACCTTAGTAATACTGAATAGTAATGGAGTTGAAAATGGAGAAGAAAGACAGCAAAGGAGAAAAGAAAAAATAAAGAGAAAAAAGGTTGAAGAAAGAAGGCCCCACCTTCTGCTGGAGTTTCCTAAGCACACACACCCACTCCTTCCCCTGCTGTAAACTTGCAGGAGAAATTAAAAGATTACATACAAGTGATTTTCACCATTCTTTACAGACATCCTTTTCCCCTTGAAAGACCTTGTGTTCTTTTACCTTAGGAACTGTGTTTTCCCATTAATTTTTAAAAAGGCACAGCTCTGTAAACCCCAGTGTATTTGTTGTAAACAAGAATTCAGCTGTGACAGGCAAGCCAAGTTACACATCCAAAGTGCAATTACTGTATTGGTAGCCTGTGTAATGACAGCAGCTGCATTCAACATTTCCACAGAAGCTGTCGTTTATATATTGTGTTTACAAGGCCCTACTTTAGACACGTCCTGCTACAGGTCACAGTCTTCATTTCAGATTGGTTTGAGTTAGAAAAGGTACCAGGAATTTCCTACCTACTTCACTGAGTAGTGATTCAGTAATTTACTGTCCATCTTCTGTTAAACAAGATTGTGTGTTAATATGTTTTCATAATTAATGGAAACATCATTTTCAGAAATGCAGCTTGTTTAATACACATGTATATTTGACTTCTCTTTCTAAGAACTGTGTCAATAGCCTGGTAACCAGGGAGCTGATGCTGATAAATTTCTTACCTTCTGAAAAGGTAATTACCTTACCTTAATTGAAGATCTGTTATGGTTCACATATTCCTAGCAACATTTTCAGATGCTTTTAAATTCAAATGCAGTGTTCTCCTTTGACTACTCACACTTTACTACCAAACTCAGCATTAAAAAATAGTAAAATAAAAACCTCCAGAGCTCTAAGTTCTGTTCCTGGCTCTGCAGCAGATGCAGTGTTCCCTGAAGTTACTGGATCATACTGCCTCACAAACCCTTTAAAACCCATTGACTTCTGGTAATATTTTTTATAATTAGAAATATTCTATTTAGTGAATTGAAGGCACTAGGTTGCATTATGTGAAGTCATTTTCTCAGGATAATTAAGGAGACACCCTGCCATTCACAGATAAAGTTTATCTTCTTGAACTGAGTAAAAAGAATTGAAAAGTCCCACTGACTTTCCTAAATCAAGAGCATAAGACAGTACCCAGGTCTGGAATACAACAGTAAGTACAAGAAAGCTCAGTTTCCAATCTACCTCTCACCCGTGACAATACAAAAACATAACACTGCAACAGTAGTTCCTCTGATTTGTATGAGAGGCAGGCCTGAGCTTTTGGAGGTAGTGCAAATTCCATATAAAACTCAATTGAATGAGACAATTTTCATCCAGCCAGGGTGCAAATGAAACCCAGAGTCCTGCACTGAGGAACATGTAAGTCAATGGGAGCGTGAAAAGCTGTGATTCATATCTGGTTTTGTGCAGTAAGTGGAAACCCCTGTGCTGGCTGTGGATGGTCAGCAGCAAGCACTGCAGGGGCTGCAAGTGGTGTTGCAGTCCCTGTCCCACGTGCCCTCTTGCAGGCTGGAACGGGTGGGATTGCAGCAGGCAGAGTAGAGCAGACTCACCTCTCACTGACAGGAGAATTGCCTTTCTAATCACATTATTTTCCCTTTTCCCCCAAGAAAATACCTAAGGCAAAGTTACTCTAAATTTGTCCCACAGCTGTGCAGCTTAAATTATGAGCATTTCTTCAGGAAGAACATTGAGTCCATTTGTCTTTAATAGGGTCCCCCTGGTGTAACTGCTGACAGAATTTGGTTGGATGAAGGCAATTCAGGGAAGAAAACAAATAGGGGGGATAATGGCCAGTCCCTAGGGATGGAAACGTTACACAAACACAACAAACACAAGCACAACAGTGCTCAGGCAGGGCATTGCTGTTTCCAGTTTAGGTTAGCCAGTGGCAGCTTGACTTTGGACAGGCCCACTGCGTGCTTTAAAGAGCCATAAAAAGGATGCAAGCTATTTTATGGGGAGTCACAATCACTTCTGATGTTGCCATATGTTCACTCGCTCAGACTTCTCACTCCATTCACTCTACTGGTGGAAATCTTATCTTAAGAGGAATTTAGAACAACAGTTTTGTCTTGAGTTAACTTATTATCAGCAACTTTGAAGGAGTTAATATTTTTAAAGACTACTCAGGACATTTTGTAATTATTTGTTCCTGAATAATATTTCTGGTTGACTCTTGGCTAGAGCACAAGATACTACGAGCCAGCCTTATATATGCCACTTTTCCTAACAGTCTTGGTCTCACAATCCTTTTAAGCTGGTGAGCAAGAGTTAACACCATTTTGCAATACTATAAACCACTGCAGGGCAATGAAGATGATGGTGTTATAGCTTAGAATTCCTTTCAACTCTTTTCCTCACTGCCAGGAAACAGGCTCATGCCCACCATAAACAGCTGCCAATTAGTTTTTCTGCATCAGGAAGATAGAAATGACCTCTCTCCTTTTCCAGATGATTGAGTCAAACAAATTCCAAGTCATGTTTTAAAATGAAGTTGCTAAAACCTGCCAAAAAACCACAAGTCAGCCCTCCATGTAAAAGAATGATCACAGCTCAGGGGAGTTGCTGTGTTTTAGAAGCAGCACGTGAAAAACTGCTTTGAAAGGGAAGATGTTTCTTCAAACATCTCAGTGCTCAGACACTGCTTATGTGAAAAGAAACCCTGATGCATCAAATACAAAAATAAATGCAACTCCATGTCTTGTGGTATTTCTTGATGCAGATAAAATAGAGAAGATGCCTGGGTCTGCAGAACACTGGGAGGAGAGAACTGGCTTTTCTAAATGTGCTGCCCTCAGGGGACTGGGTCTGTTTAGAAAAGAGCAATGCAGGATCATGCTGATGTAAGGAGCTCTAAGTTATGATAATGCAGATTGCAGCTCGACAGGCTTGATGAGCAGCCAAGACAGCATGTTTCTGCCCTCCCTAGCAGGCAGAGCAGCACCATGGGACATATCCAGTGCCCACAGTGGCATTGAGGACAGAGTTACCAGTGTCACCAGGCATGTTGACACAGGCAATAAGCCCATTTCCCCCTCTGTCACTACTGATGTCACTGTGTGTTACAAACCTGGGTGTCCTTGCTGCCCAGGCAGCTGCAGCTCACCTTCCTGGGCAATTTTCAGAATCTCATATTCCTGCCTGTGCTGACTTGAGGTTGTGTAACCATCTGATGGGCTGCTGTGCTGCAGTATCATTTCCAAAAGTCAGTAACAATGTTTCTGCAGGATCTTTCAAATTTTATGCTGAAATCTCCAAATGACCCAGTAAGATGGCCTCATTTGTCTTCAGCAAGTATTCTGTTCACATTCTTGTATTGGAACAGCTCTGAGGAACTCACTTTGCACTCAGGGCATGGCTTTCTCAAAAACTTTCTGTAACTAAATGTCATTCTGTACTCCTGGTTAATTATGGTTTTTGAAAAAGACGTGTAGCATAAATGCATATTGCTGTGCCCAACATCGAAAGGGTTGATGTAGCACCTGGACAAGACATATTCTGCAGTGATTAAAACTTCTGTGATTAATGAAAGAGAAATGTGATGAACAATTTATTAATGCTATTATACAACATAACACGTAATAAAAAGAATCCTTTCTGCACAGCAATAATATCTTAAGGGAATAACAGTAAACACAATCAGAGAGAAATGTATTCTCTTAGGATTCCCCCTCTCCTCAGCCTTCATAACTGAGGACTCTTATAAGATTAAAACATTATTACCACAACAAGAACACAATAGCATGGTAAGGATTTGTGCTGCCTCTAAAAAAAGAGGTTGTCGAATTCTTCTCCTTAAAATACATAATGAATTCTAAAAACACCCACCACAAACAAATCTCCCCCCAAAACAGAGGAGAATTTTATGCAGTATTTGTGCAAGATTTTTTTCAAGGTAAAACTGATTAGGAGAATAATTGGCAGAAATAGTTATGAAACAGATTTTTTTTTTCCCTTAATCCTCCAGGTAGTGATGTTGATGATAATGCTGCTGCTGCTGCTGATGATTATGATGATGATTATGATGTTTTAGACTACTTTTTCATAGTGAAAAGTTTTGAAAAGTTTGCCAAAAGTGCAGAAAATACTTTACATTGTATCAAAATGTGTAATGAAGGAATAAAACTCCACATTAATTCTCGGCAATTTTCAAAACGACACCACTGAAACAGACAAAATGTTTAATCGTGGAAAGCTGTTTCAGCTGTGCTTTGGAGTTGCACTCGGAGCTGCCCTGGCTTCCCACTGCCCTCTGCCTTTAACTCGGGCAGAACTGAGCCCTGACACAGCCAGACAACTACTCTGGGGCAGAACATGGAAAACAAATTGCTTCCCCCTGCAGCGTTCGGGGGACACTCCGCGTCTCAGGAGGTACCGCCAGCTCATCAAGCCGCGTATGTGCCACTTCAGCAGCCCGGCGCTGGGAATCAATGGCAGATCAATCCCTTGGCGCTGACAACTGTGCGCGCAGTGCCGGCCTCACGCCTCTCAAAAGCGGGACGGTGCGAGCCCCGCAGCCCAGAGCGGGCACGGGCGGCAGGAGCAGCACTCGCTCCGCAGCCCCGGGCGGGAGGCGGCCGGCCCAGCCCGCTCCGCCTCGGCAGCATCGCCCCTCCGCACGGGCTGCCCCCTCCGCGCCTTCCCCGAGCCCCGGGAGAGCGGGTCCTGCCGGGGGTGCCTGGTAGGTGGGAGCGGCGCAGCCGGGTCCCCACGCGTGCTCCGGGCACGGGACCCGGGCGGGTGCGGGACTCCCCGGGGGAACTGAGCGGGACCTCCCGGGCGCGGGGTGAGACGCCGGGGCTGCCGTGCAGGACTGACAGGCAAAGTGCGGGAACTCTCCGGGAGAGAAGAGGGAACCCTGGGGGTGGGACCGCCTGCAGCCACAGAGCAGGATCCCCGGGACGTGGAGCGGGACTTCTGGGGAACACTGACCGCCCGGGCAGGAGCGGACAGGGACGCCCCGGCGGGAAGGCGACACCTCTGTGGCACGGTGCGGAACCACGGGGCGCGTAGCGGAGCCCCCCGAGGGCGCTGCGGGACCCCAGGGGCGGAGGCAGCGCCCGGCTCGCTGCGCGCCGGGACGGGAGTGGGGCGCGGGGCCGGGGGATGCCCGGGGCCGGGGAGGGGACTCGCCTGAGCCCGCCTGCGCCGCC
>VZTZ01039318.1:213595-302796 GCA_013400955.1 Drymodes brunneopygia
GCTCTCTGCTGCCCGCAGGGACGCGGCTCCAGCCCGGGGCGCGGGCACCGCTCCGGTCCCCGGAGGGGCCGCGTCCTGCCGAGCTCTCCGCGGCTGCTTTGTAATGGCCTGTGCGGGAGCGGATCAATAGCGATGCCTCTGAGTCCTTTCGCATTGCAGAGCTCTGCCTTGTCTTTTAGAAACTCGTTTAGATTAAAAAGTAAACTAGATTTAAGCAGCCGTGAATAGCTACAGTAGCCTCTGTGGCTAAGGAAATGTGGAAGAAGTTTGTTCACTGTGCGTTGAAAGTAGACTTTACTGAGTTGGGGATAGTTAACGAGATTTAGAACTAAGTGGATTTTGAAGGAGCTTTCTGTCTTTATAAGTGACTTTTTAAAAATGTTTATCTGTAGGATACTGAAAATTCTCTCTGCTTATTTTCTACATTTTCTTGCCTGCGGAATTGCTCTGTGTCAGTACTATTTTTCATTTGCCTAATGCAAAGCACAGCTGTTGGTTATTCTGGGAGCTGAACTCAGTGTGTCTGCTGGGCAAGGTAGACCTCAAGATCTGAGCAGCGGCAGTGTATTGATTCCATTAGCAGAATTTACAGATCTACCGACAGATTCCTTTTAACACAGTCCCTTTCCCAGAATTAAAGTTCTCCTGCGAGTGCCTGTCGCTGTTCTAGGCCAATAGATGGCATAAGGTACTCAGGCTAACGTCCTGAGGGGACAGAGGGAGCAAGAATACCTTTTGTACGGGAGCCAGGAGTTTCAGAGGGGGTGTGCGAGTCAAGTTCTGGGTGTCTGACTTTGGATACCTTGGGCAGATCGAATTTTCAGAGACATGTCCTGGGCCACTCATTTTCCTCAGTCACAATTGCAGCATTTCCCAAAATCCTTCTCTCCTCTAATCAGTTAGGGTTAAATAACCTACAGTTTTGGTAGGATTTGATCTGAGTTGATATCCTAAGCCGTGAAGTAGAGGTGCTTTTCAACTTTGCAAGGTGTATTTAATGTCTGCTGCTGGGGGGAAGCTGTCCATCGCAGCAGTGTTGAAACCAGTAATCATTTGGGGGAATGAAACACAATTGGCTTATAAGGAAGAAACTTTTTAGTTTCTGCATCTAAATTTCTGCTGAGATAGCACTGTGGGTAGGCAAAAATGATTTTATGTTCTGAAATTGTATAAATCATATAAGTACAGGTAGCTAAATGATGGTAAAAGAACTTTAATTGACAATAATAATATTTAGCTTTTACAAGAGTGCTTCTTAGCTGGAGATTTCAAAATAGTTCTTTTTAAAAAGAGGCACAATATCATAGATTTTTTTTTTTTCAATTTCAGAAATTAAAGTATGGGGAAGGTCCAAAAATAATATAAGATTTCTTATATCACAGTTCTTTACTTGTCTGTTAGATCTGCTTTATACAGTCTGGACAGATTTCTTTAAGTGGGTCTTGCAACTAAAAAAAGAATAAATCTATATGTATTCATAGCAGAAGACATTAAAGCTCTTTTTAAAAAGACCTTCTTCCTTGTCTATAAATGTTTATGTCTTGTTACCTACCTGTCTCAGCACTAAGGGAACCCACAGAAGTTGTAGCGTCTCTTCAGCTTCCTATTTGTGAGTGTGGGCAAAAGAAAATCGATTAACAGCTTTCAGCTGAGCTGATGCAAACTCCAGTGTGACCCCTAGAACTGTTCCTGAGACAGGTGAGGTCAGGTGTTTTGCTACAGTGTTCTTTGTAGAAACACAGAGGTCCTGAAGGAGAAGCAGTATTTTTGCTCACCCTCTCTAGGACATAGCAACTTTCCCAGGGCAAGAAGAATAAAACCACCTTAAACCTGAGAAGATGATGAATCAGTGTTTAGCTGCCAATACCACCTTAGTTGTGCAGTTACAGCTACAGGCAGGATAAAATCAACTATTAGCACTCAGTGCCAAGACCATTCAGCCTCAATGCAAAACAAGGTTCAGCAGTGACTGAGCTGAGCTGCAGAGGCACCTTAAACCTGCATAGAGAGTGAAAGCATCTGGGATTTCCCCACTCAGCACTGGTGTATCTGCCAGAGGTGTGCTTTTTGTTCTGGCTGAGCCCCTGGCCAGGCTGGTGTTGGACAGTGCCTCGGTGCAGGGATCACTCCAGAGCCCGCTGCCACTGCTCCCATGGCTGCCTCCCCTGGCACCCTGTCCCTGCCAGCTGGGCAGCCTGAGCCCACATGCTCTCAGGTGAAATAAGTGCTGCTTAACAAGGAGGGTGTGTGAAAGGCAGGGTTTGGGGTGAGTCAGGGTCAGAAGCAGAAGCAGGCTGTGTCCTGTTGGGCAATATCCTCACTAGCAGCTTGACCTTTAACTTGGTTATGTGTAAACAGGTTGAGACCATGCTTTCTCTCTTATCTCCTGAAGTCCCTGTCTAAGCCTGTTTGTTTGCAGAATGTCTCCTGTCCAAAGGCTCCTGATTTAAGGAACTTGTTTACTTCCTATTGGGGTACATATATTAAAAAGATGTGCCCAAGGCTAATGACTAGAAACAAGGCTCAAATCTCTAAACTCGTATCATTCTCTGCCTTGCAAGTTTTCAGTTGTGGGACATCTGCCAAGGACACATAATAAAACAGTGCTCATGAATAAATCAAATGTATTCCACTAATCTGTGGATATTTTCTTTTTATCTTGCCTTTGCCCCATCCCTTTGTTTTTATTTCTTGCTCTTCATCTACTTTTTTTATTTGTGTTAAGCCTTGCCTTTTAATTTATGGCATCATCTTATTTTCTTCCTCTGTTGCCTCTTTACTTTCTGAGGGAGAAGGCACCCCAAGAAAACCAGGCAGGATGCTGTCATTGCCATTGCCTGGTTCTGTATGGAGGACCAAATCCTCAGCTGACAGAAACTGTCCTTGACCTCTTCCAGACAATGGTTCTGCACCAGTTAATGCTAGGGGATCATCTGCTTCAAGGTACTACCTCAGTATGTTATTCCATTCTTTACCATTTTTCCTTTTTTATACCTCATTTCCTTCTAATCCTTTTCATTTTCCCATATTTTACTGATGCTTCTTTCCTTAATACTGTACTTTCCATTTTATGTGAATGTGTTCTGCTCATCTTGTCTCATTCATAATGTACCTGAAGTCCTAACAGCAGCGTGTTAAACTGCTGTCATCTGTCATTTGTGGATAACTGGCTCGTTTTTCTTGCAAGGGAGTTCTGTATGTGACAGTTGCTTGTAATGCCTTTTTTTTGTTTTTCATTCTGTTTTAGAGGAGATGACTTCTAGAGTATTTCTCTCTTGCAGAGGGAGATGGTGTTGACCATGTTGGTCCTTAGTTTCTGAGGGAGCTCATTCCACAGTAATTTTCAAGAGACATCTGTCTTCTGGGAAGATAAGCTTTATCATTTATATTAGGAGGTCACGTTGTGGTCACTGTTCTTGTTCTGCTTAGTTTGCTGTAGATTTGGGGCCATTTGCTGTGTTAGAGTTAAAGCCTGAGACCTTGATTTTCCTGCACGTTCAGCAAGGAGCTCAGGTAAGTCTGGAGTAAACATGGTGGTCTCTGCGTGTTGGTAATGTGGTAGGTTTGTGGAAGGCTTCACTCATTTTGCCCTCTCTAAATTGTTTCTGTCTGCTGGGTATTCCCAATGTCCCTGGACATAGCACAAATTTCTGTTCTCCTTTCTTCTATCCACAAACTCTCCAGCTCATCTTCTTGCTCTTCACACTAAGGTGTCTTGCCCATCTTGCCTTCCCATCCCTGACAGGTGAGTGGGGACTGAGGTGAGGGGTCTTGGTTTACCAGCTCTCAGAGCTGTTGAGGAATTTCTGGGAGGGGGCTCCAGGAGAGGCCACTACAGTTCAGCCCTCAGAGCAGCCACGTGCCCTGGCTGCAGACATCAGCCTGACTTTGGCTTGCCAAATCTGCCAGCAGCAGCAAGAGATGCAGTTGTCCCTTCTTGCCCTGTGAGGTGTTGTGCTGTGTGAGTGCTCTGGAGGTGAACCTGTGCAGCTGGAGCTGTGTATGCTCTGAACAGGACTGGCTAAGAAATTAACTTTTTTCCCTTTTTTTGAAATTTTTTTGTCTTATCAGCCTGCCAGTAAAAACCAGCAAAGGTCACATGGACGAAATGGAGTGTGGCTGGTTTAAGGAGGATAGGTTATTTATGATCTGGGGCAGAATTTTGCTTCCTCCTTTTTCTTCCTTTTTTACGTTTTTGTCCTTTGTTCATCATCTTGGCCAATCAGTTTGGATGCCAACTGATATCTTAAAAACTGATTCATTCTTCCACGGGTTTTGTCATTCTAGCCCAGTGCCACTCTAATGACAGGTTCAGAGCTGAACTTGTGCAGAGGATTGCTTGTCTCTTCCTCAAAGCAATGGCAGAGACTTCATGAACTTGGGAATGTTGTGGTAGGACATGTTGACCTGCTACATGACATTGAAAAGGTCACATCTCAAGTCTCAGGTTCAGCTTCCAAAGCATGGAGCTCAAGGCATCTGCCTTACAGCACTTAATAAAGTGCTATGAGATTTATGGACAAAAACTATCTTGTAGGTCAGTCTTGTAAAACTTAGTATTGACAATTTTCTGCCCCATATAGAGTTTCATATTCCTCTGTTTTTTGTTCTTCAAGCTTAACAAATTGATTGCTGATGTTCATGTAAGTACAGGCAGGTTACCTGTGGGAGGCAGATAACCAATTCAGGAAAAATCTATGACTGCTTTGATTTGCATGGAGGAGTTAAGACACAGCCTGGGCAGTTTCATAAAAATAGGAAGCACTTCTGATTGCTCTGCCGTGCTCCTTGCTTCTTTTCTACCTCCTCTCCTTCAGCAGACAAGAGTTGTTGCTGCTTTCAGCAGTGTTAACTGCTGTGGAGGCTTCAGCTCTAAAACCTTTTTGGTACCATGGCAGGGTGTGTTACAGGGAGCAAGGGGATTCTCACTCCTGACTTCAGTGAAAGAAGAATCAACCTCATAGTTTGTGAGATGCAATTATAAATCTATGCTATTAATTTTGTGGACCATTGTTGTCAAGCAGTATGTTGAGAACAGGGGTGGTGAAAGATTGGGTATATCCTAAAGAAGACTCGTTTTTATTGGAGGCTTGATCTTATGTATAAAATTCTTCAGTTATTTCAATCAGTTACAGCTGATTTAATTAGATTACGATTCCAAGGCTGCTTTGTAATTTTATGAACTCCATTTATTGCCTGTTGAGAGAAAAGCAAATAGAGCCATAAGTTAGGTTTTCATTTTGAAAACAGCTCACTCGTTACTGCAGCACAAATGTAAATCAGTCCTCCATGGTTTAGCTGTAGCTAGTGACAAGCAGTGAATGATGGCTCCAGCGTGACATTTTAGGGGCAGACACCTTTTCCCTTGAATAAGCTGCTGGAAATGATGCTGCCTTGTATTTTCTTCTTAAGCTAAGAAGTTCTGTGTGTCTTCCTGGCCAGTGCAATGTTTGCTCTGAAAAGGACAGCCAGCATAGATCAATACTGCTCTTTTAATTCACCCATGAAATTGGTAAAAGCTTGAGCTGGACATGGGGGATAGAATGAGTTCTTGGTGATATTTTAGCTCAGTGCTATTAGTCTGGAAACAGTAACAGTGTTTATTTTCTCATTGTAAGCTGTTCTTTTCAGGGAGTCATGATTTTGTTTTACAGTTTGCTGTGTGTTAGGTCAGGCACAGAGAAGTTTTCCCCACTTACTTTGATTAATTTGTTACGATGACAGAAAAGAACAAAACAAAGGAAAAATAAGCTCATAGTATGTTTGGTGCTCAAATAAGAGTTATTGTGGATTCACACTGAAACCTTTGAATCTTGAAAATGAGAAGAGTTTCATCTGCAAGCACTTGCTGCTAGTCAAAGTGCTTGTTCATGGGTCTCTGGGATGCTCCATTTCCTGACTATGAAACCAGTCTTTTTCGAGGTGTAGTGTAACTGCTGGAGGCAGGGGATGTGTTTCAGCCTTCTTAAGCTATCACTTATCCTTGGAGCTGAGCAAAAGCCCCTGTTTGGGACAATACTTAAACGCAGTTTTATTCATTAACTTGTAAGAAGTCAAACATGACTTGAAAAGACTTTTTTTGCTTGTGTGTATTCAACTCTATCTGAAAACTTTGGATAAGTCTCTGAAAAGTTTGGACTGAGTCTCAGCTGGCACCTCTAAAAGTTCCTGGCCCTGAGACTTGGGTCTTTGGCAATCAGATGTGTTTCTCTTAGTAATAAATATTACTGATTTCAGATGATATCAAGGATATGTATTCAGATACAAAGTCTGGGGACTGTGGGAAAACTGCCTCACAAAAGAGGTGAGGCAGAAGTTCATTTTTCTCTCCAGAGTTTTACTGAGCACATACTATAGTACTTCATTCAAAAGTAGAGAGGAAGAAAAAAATATAATTTCAAGTATCTTCTTTTTCTTCTAGAGAGTTGCAGATTAGCACTGCCCTTAAGGCCAAACAAGTTTTTGCTTACAGTGATGTTCAGTGGTACTTTGCTTCAAGCAGCAGCCTTTAAAGGGAGACTACCAACTTTACCCAAATATGTGTTGCTCTTAGTTTCTTCCAGTGCACTGCATATGCTTAATTAACTCTGATTCTTTCTTGGAAGACATGTAGTTAGGATCTCATATCTCCCTCTGGACCTCTTGGTGTGTGGTGCCTTCAAAATCCTTGGGGCTTGTTGTGGAAGTTTATGAATTTATCTAGTGGAAGTGTAGCCCAGGCCTAAACCTAAGAAATCCCTTGTCCTGTTAAAGTCTTCCACAAAACCTCTGCTAATTTTGTGAGATTGGGTTTATGCAGCCACACACCTTCATTTTTCTTGTCTGGACATTTGTGTGGGTCATCTTAAACATTAGAAAAATTTTTTTGTAAAAAAAAAAAAAGGTGGGAGAAATAAGAAGAGAAAGGGCTGGATTCTGACTTCTGAAATTTTTTCTAATCTGGGCTTTATGTCTGTTCCAAACTTTCTGTCACTGGAAGACAATAGTGAAAATCGCACCAGAATAGTTTTATAAGGTCTGACACTGAGTTGATTAAATAGCTGTATTGTTATGGGCTGTGCAAACACATGTATTAGCCAGAATCCAGCCCACACACATAGCACCTTACAGATTGTGCCAATGAGTGATATTAGTTCACATATGTAAATCCACGTGATGGTGTCTACTCAACACTTCCTGAGAAAAAAAGTGGTAATAATGGTGGCAGGTGCTGAAGTGAATTATTCTGGTTAGGACTGATACTTTGTGAAAAAACATATTTGCTGGCTGTTCCTTTTCATGTGCAATGATGATGCCTCAGCTTCTATGAATATTCAATTGAACAGTGGTGCAGTGATGCAATTCTATGTCTTAACCTGTTGTGTACTCACTTCACACGTTTTCTGGCAAATATCCTTTCTGCTGAGTGCTTTGTGGGGACAGCCAAGTTGAAATAAATAGGGAAAATACCTTTGTTTTTTAAGGACTGAGGTGAATAGTAATACACTGATTGACTGAGGGGCTGTCTGCATCCTGGAGAAACTCCATCTGGGATGAAGTAGCCCCATGCAACAGTTGGGGGGCTGATTGAATGGAAAGCAGCTCTGTAGAGAAGGACATGGGCATTGTGGTAGGCAACATGTGGAACACAACTGAGACTGTGCCATCACAGTGAGGCCAGCTGCATCCTGGGCTTTGTCAGCAAGGCTGTAACCAGCAGGTCCACAGAAGGAGTCACTGAACCCAAACTGGAACAAAGGGTGTCTAACTAGGCTTTAGGAGAAATATTTTCCCCATGCGAGGGATCCAACTGGACCAGGTTACGAGAGAGTTTGGGAAATTTTGGAGGTGTTAAAAAAATCAATTGGCCCTGAACAGTCTTCTTTAACTGAACCAGCTTTGAACACTGGGTGGAACAAGATGACCTCCAAAGGATCTTCTCACCACAAATTAGTTTGTGATGCTGCCTGTAAAGTCAAGAGGAGTGGTGTAGCTAAACGATGTCCAGCACAGGAGCAGTGAGCATGTACCAAAATCTGAGTGCTCCAAGAAGTGTGGGTAAGGTTTGCACCGTGGCTCTGAACTGTACGTCTCTTGCAGATATTTTCTCCAGCTGCCTCCACGTATCCTTCCTTAGCCTGTGGCCTCAAGTCATGCCTACTAGCACATTGTAAAAAAGTTACTTGGATGCTTTGAAAGTGAATGCCGGACCACAGCAGACTGCAGAACTTAGATGTGAGATTTGGACCTCTACTTCAGAGTTGTCTGGGGTCAAGGGAATTTATCTTGAACAACAGACTCCTTTAGTGAGATTAACATGCTGCAAACACAAGTGTTTTTACAGATTTTCAGTTGAAGGTTTGACTCAAAATATTCACAATAACAATTCCTTGTGTTCTTGTTGCCTAAGAGACTCTGAATATCTTGGAGAACTTCACCATGGTAAAGAAAACCTTTGTTTATCTCTGAAATTAATAGAATTTTTTCAAAACATAAAATAATAAATACAATGTAACTTTATCTACTCAGGCTGCCAAGTAAAATTAAATACATGGCAAAGGAGGGAACTGACTTGTTGTGGAGAATTTGTAGATAGTCTGTTTCTGCTGTCCATCCTCAGTGACTCCATCCCATTCCAAATCTGCTGTACGTGTACACATCTGTGGGCCTGGACTGCAGCACAGTTTGTTTAAGTAGACATTAGGAAAATAATTTTGAGAGAACAAGGGCATTCAAGCACTGGACCAGATTCCACAACCTCTCTGGAGAGGCTTTATCATGGGACATTAAATAAACATCTGCCAAAAATTGTCTAGAAGTAGCTGATCCTGCCTTGAGGAGGGGGAGAAGTTGAATTATATTACTCTTCAAGGTCCATTCTAAACCTGTTTTTTGTATTCAATGGTATATTACTAATGTAAGCATCTTATTTCTAAATAAATAAATAAATAAATAAACTCCAACAAGTGGGCTGAGGTACACCCAAACCAATATCGTGGGGAGAGAATTTTTTTGTTCAAGCAGCTTATCCCAAAGCCAGAACTTTGCAGAATAAAGCTGTAATGTATTCAAAAGTTATGTGTAGCCAGGTGAGTGGTTTTAGCCCTGTGCTCTGCAGCTGAATTGCCCTTTTAGCTCTGCTGCTCCTGTGTCTGCTGCTAGTGAAGTTGTTGCTGGTAGCACAGGCAGGACTGATTTCAGGTCTCCTAACATTTTTTTTCTGTTGTAATGTGTTACAACATAATCCTGGTGTTTGTGTTCATGTCTCTTCCCAGTTTAAGGAGGAAGAGTCCTACTTTATGTGGTGCTTAGATTTTGGATTGTTCAGAACAACTTTTTCACCCAGTGAAGCTGACTGTTGTGACTGCATTTTATGTCTAAAAATATTACCTTGCTTCCAAAAAAGGAAAAATTAATTAAAAAAAAAAGAGTAAGTAAATTGGGAGTGGGAAGAGATAATCTGAGAGCAGAAATGGTTGACAGCTCTGCCATTTGTACTAGGATTTGGAGGACAGTTCCTCAGACTCCAAAGTGAGGATAACTAGTTTTACTTTGCAATCAGGAAAGGTAGGATGGACAAACAAATAGAAGATTTTGAGTATCAGATCAGTCTTCCTGGCAGTGAGTTAAATCTTAATTTTAACACTCTGAAATGAATCCCTTCCACAAGAGAGAAGAATATTCTGAATTACACCAAGGTGTGTATACCTTTCCTAAGCATGGAAGAGTTATGGCTCTATGTGCGTATAGTTTTCCACTGTGCAGAGGCTTGTGAACCATTAACACTCTCCTTAAAAACTCAGGAAAGTCTTCAGTGGTTCATGGACCTGTGTATTAGAGAAAATATATCATGTCTAACTATTCATCCCTTTATGTTAGGCCTGGTGGAGTTGTGGTGGGATAAATGGGGCAGTTTCTCACCTCTGCCATCAGAGCCCCTCAATACAACCATGAACATTGAAACTGCACTGCAAATACAGGAATGGTATTTAGCTTTTCTGTGCTAGATAAATATGCGGAGGGTTTTTTTGGTTTGTTTGTTTGTTGCTTTTTTTTTTTTTTTCATTTGTTTGTTTGGAATTAGCTGCTATAGGGCTGGCTGAACTGTCAGAATACATTTGACTGCTGTCTCTAGGCTCACATGTCTCAGGGTACCCATACCTGGAGTGGTGTGTGATAGCTCTTGAGGAGACTGTGAAGGAGGTGATGGTGTGAGAGGGATGTGGGCTTGTTTGTGGGCAGCTGATCTGCTGTGTGACTTCAGGGGCACTGCTCTCTGTGTCTGGGTGTCTTCATCATTTTATTTGTTAGGTAGGTAACCTTTCAAAACCAAACTACTTCTATAAGTGAATTACAGTTTCACCAAGGATCTTCATGGATTCTAGACTGATCAATGATAGAGGGAGAATGCAGAATTATTTTTAAAAAGTATACTGATATGGTTTTATTCTGCATCATTTTTTTTATGTAAGTGTCTGTTGTTGGGATCATGTATTAGATGTTTTTGACAAGTATAACAATAGGATTTTATGTTCCTTGTGATCACTGTAGAAGTACTTGAATGAAAACAATGGGGAACTCAGTGGAAAATGGGGTGCAAAATAATAATTTGGGGACGGGATCCACAGAGATTGCACTCATTACAGAGGTAACAACAAGTTACAATGTTCAACTTCAGAGAGTACTTCATGTTTTGAAGCTGTGCTTTTGATGGGTGCCATTAATACAACCTATCAAATGAGATTATTGTCAAAATAACCTAGAGAGAAACAATTTCTTTTACCATCAAACCACAGCAACACTGACCTGCTTGGAACAATGCCTTTGGTATCTTCTCAACTATTTCTGTGAACTTCAGCCATTGAGGCAATAGAACCCAAGGAAGTGCTCAATGTGGTCAGCTGCCAGTCTGAGCTGTCTGTGGGACAGGTATTTCAATGGCAGCATTCTAACTGTGCTTAAGTGGTGGGGATTTGCAGGTTGGTTTTCAAGCAAGCACATTTTAATCTGTCACTTCCACTTAGTTGCAGATAATGATCTTTTAATTTATATGAACAGAATATAAATTGCAGAGCCTTTGGGAACATTGCAAGGTGCAAGCCTTGTTAACTCTCATAATATGTGTTATCTCCAGGGGCTTTTGAAGTCGGAGAGGGAATAACTTTCTTACTTTCTTTTTTTTTCACCTTAATAATTTTACAAGGTGACATTCTGATAATTGGGTGGTATTAGGTGTTGCTGCTTGTTCTTTATGTATATGAGGAAGCTGTTCAGATCACAAACTGCATTCCAAAGAAGCTTCTGTCGTGTGCAGGCTACAGCTGGTGCGTTTTCACTTGCCCCTTTCTCGTACCCAATCCTTGGCATATGCTCTGTCCTCACCAGCATCCTGATAGTGGAAATAGCAGAATTTCACTTTGGGAGGATTAATTGTACATTATATTAGTCCCATGGAAGTTGCTGACCTTATGGCACTACTCCTATAGGTTGCTTATCTAGTCATGGCAGAGATGGACCTCACCTCTGGTGATCCACCCCCAAAAACCTGTTCCTCAGCTGAGTGGTGTGAACCACGGGCTGGAGGTGCTTGTTTGTCTATTGCTTGTATTCTTTTACTCTCAGTTATAACAGCTTCATTTCTTCCTTACTAGTCTTTTGGAGGAGGTGATTTTTTTTTTTTAACCCCCTATATTTGAAGACCATTTTTTTCAACAGATACAGATATTTAATTTTACATTTGAATGTCAGCAGTGCTTTTAGCAGCTCTTGTTGTTTCCAAGTGATGATCATCTCTTTCTGATCTTCGTTGTATTGCAAAGTTGCACAAACATTTGGCACAAGCTCAGTTTCTAAAACAGCCTGATGACAGTAGAATTGAACTAGGGTGAACATAGCCAAGTAGGCTTATATGTGAGTAACATCAGAACAAAATTTGGCCTGGGTACTTCAACTCAAACTTTATTTACCTGAGGTCTTCTGGGAGGTTGTACTGAATCCATTTTAAAAGAAGTGTAGTTGCATAATTCTGTTATTTTCATGGCATTTTAATGCAATATTCTGGATAAAGGATGATCCTGCCAGTGGAATACAAAAAATAAATTACAGCTGAGAAAATAATTTAGCTGATTAATTTATCCTCTTTTCCTCACAGAATATCCATAACCACAGAGTGGTTTCTTCAGATGGTCTTGCTATTTTTGCTAGATGACTTTTTAAAGTTAACCTCTACCTTCATAGTCTGTGAATTACTTTACAATTAATTTAACTGTGTCAGGTATTACAAAGGAGGGTTGAATGTTGCAGCTTATATCACAGTGAAAGAGGCTGTGCCAAGTAATATTACCTTACATTTTTCCAGGCTTAATTAAGTGTGCTAAAGCAGTTATTACTGCCCACCTGAAAGACAGCAACTTAAGTCATGCTAACTGGATTTCAGTCCAAATCCCTAGTTGTGATTGATTGAGTAAATTATATATGCATTTAAATGTTTTTCTCTGCTCAGTGAGTCAGAAAGTGTAGACAGTACTTTTAGGTGGTGCATTAGACAAGTGTTTGCCCTATGATGATTGGAGAAATTCAAACACTTAAAAAATCAGTGAAATGTTGATCTGAGCTGAAGGTTGTTAAGGTTTGTTATCCATAGCATTTTAGAAGTACTTAAGTGTCAAAAGCTGCACGTGTGTAGCTTGGATGATTTATAGAAGCTCTTAAGGGTCGGGAAATTAGCAGAAGTTAGAGCCCAGGTGTTTGTCTGCATCATTAGGAGACAAAATCTGCTTCCTGGGCTTGGCTGAGTGCCGAAAGTAAGATTCTTTAGAGGGAATTTGCTCGTAGTTGACTTTCCTGAATTTGGAATGCTAAAATGGAAATCCACCAAGATCATCAGATTCCTTGGGAAAAAATTAATTTAAGCTTTGAAAATACTTTGTAGAGTTACTGAGATTTGAGTGGCCTTTCAGGTTCACATCAGTGTTATATCCCTTGTGACTTCACTGTGAGCAGGACTAGGCCCTTTTTTTTTATGTTCCTTCAACTTAAAGGAAACCATGCTAAAATGTGAACTTACTCTTGAGAGGTTTATGGAGTGCAACTGTGCAGGAAGCAGGAGGTGAGGCTAAGACGACATAGCCGTGAAGGAAAGTGGTAGAAGATCTGTAGGCATGTGCTGTTTTTGAGTATTTTTAGTAGCAGAGCACAACAGCTGTAAACCAGTACAACTTTCTTTTGTGCCTCGATAATCACAGATTATTTCTAACAAAAGATGAAACTGCCCCAATCTGGAGTTACCAGTAGCTGAGCTGGTACCATGCTAAAGGATTCAACACATCAAAAAAGATGTTCTGAAGTTTGTGGTGTAGGACGTCACAGAGAACGGGGACTTTATGTAGATACCATGCAAAACATAACTGATGAAGAAGAACTTTGCTGACAAATAAGTGTGTAGTTTGGGGATCCACATGGTCACTAAAAATCTCTCAGTGGTTTTTTCCAGAATAGGTTGGAAACCACAGCACTTTGGGGTATGTTATACATCTATGGCATAGCTGTCTCAAAGGGACTGTATCTGCAAACTGTCTCTGTGACTCTCTTTTTGAGAGCTTTAGGGATTTCACAGTATGCTAAAAGCCCAGAAATCTGCAACTCCCCTTCCAAGCCAGACAATGGGCCTGTGGCCTCACCAACAATGTGTGACTGCAGAAGCACTGGCTAGAGCCCATCTTCAGATTGGACTGGGAAGAGTTAGATCCTGTTGTTCTTTGTTCTAACGTTTGTATCCTTTTCACACAGCTTTCCTTATGACTGGCTTTTATTTAGCCCCGAAGCTTAACATTTGGAACTTCTCTTTGTTGCGTTTTTTCATTATCGTGGAAAATAACGTTCATTCTTCCAGTAAACATCTTTCTTCTGTGTCTTGTTTCATTTTCTGTTCTATATGAGTTCTTACCCAGTAGCTCGTTGAAACAACTGAAGCAATTAAAGCAAACAAGTGACTAACATCTGGTGTGTGTTTACTTGCTCTCTTATACTCTCTCCAGGGCAAGAATTGTGTGATTTGGTATGGTTACCAGTTTGTTATATGTATTTGAAGAAGATCAGAGAGGTTAATGTTGTACTCCAAGTTGAGATTTGCAAAGTTCTGTGTTCATAGGATGTTCATGACACAGGCTTTAGCACTCCAGGAAAACATCATTTCCTGCTGAGCACAGTTTTACCCTTGAGGAAAAGTTTCCTGAGTGAGTAAAGGGTTTCCTTGAGTAGAGAGCATGTTGAGCTGAGACAGGAGTCATCTGTGGTCATTGCCCTGTGGCTTGAGTCACTTGTTAAAATGATACAAATTGTTATGATGTTAACTGGCACAACAGTGTCCTGGTCCATGGCTCAGGAATCAAGGTCTCTGCAAGTCAAACAAGACATTCTTCAGATGATGAAGCTCCTCTTGACACAGTTATCGTGTATCCTTCCTGTACGTTCTTTCTGAATCTAAAAGTCACTAAATAGTGGTAATACATTAAGAAGGTCCTGGGTCATGGTCTTTCTAAGCAAGATCCACTTTCTCTCTGTATCTTACACAAATTATGACTACAGTGTCCTCAAAATAAAGCACTGAATTTATTATCCAGAGCAGTTTCATGGAGGCACCATTATGAATATCATCTGCATAATCGATATGGTTTTATATTGATGTCTCAGCAGTGAGGCAGTGTAGTGTACAAAGAATTTGCTGAGCACTAAGGTCTTGCTTTAGTTATTTCTGAGTAAAGCTTGCTTTGTATTTGTCGTTATTTGTCATGGTCAGAAGTGTCCCCAGACACAAGGGTAATGGCTTTAAGCTGAATTTAGGGTAGATTTGGATTGGATATTAGGAAGAAATTCTTTACTGTGAGGATGGTGAGACACTGGCACAGGTTGGCCAGAGGAGCTGTGGATGTCTCATCCCACTTCATCCAGAAGTGTTCAAGGCTGGGTTGGATGGGGCTCTGAGCAACCTGCTCTAGTGGAAAGTGTCCCTGGCCCTGTCAGGGGGGTTGGAATGAGATGATCTTTAGGTCCCTTCTGACCCTAACCATTCCATTGTTCTATGACTCTGTGATCTGAGATCTTGCCTGGTTTTTATAGTGCTCACTTACACTGCCAGTGTTCTCATGTTAATGAATTGCTAGAAGTGGAGATTTTATTGACTAAAATGAATCAATAACTAGAGGTTTTTTGGGTCTGAATATACTTTGACTTCCAGTCACCCCAGTCCAGATTTATGGCTTTTTTTTATTTATAGTGCTATAAAACAGAGCTTGGCTCTAGATGATGAGTGAAGTGTGGTAATGTTTATCAGATGAGTCTTGCTGCCATTCTGTGAGGAGAGATCAATGCTTTTATTTTATGTCTTAATGATTCCTAAAAACTGAAGCCTTGGGAAATGCCTGGAGCTAATGTGTCTTACAGCCATTCTATTAGCTGCCTTCAAACTAAATCTTAAGGTGCAAAATCATTTCTATGTTGTCGTGGTTTAATCTCAGCCAGTAGCTCAGCCCCATGCTCACTCCCTTCCAGTGCAATGGGGCAAGGAACCAGAGGGGTAAAATGAGAGAACTTGTGGGTTGAGGTATAAAGAATTTAATTGGTAAAGCAAAGCAAAACAAGGAATTCATTCAGCCCATCCCTTGGGCAGGCAGGTGTTCAGCCATCCTGGGGAAAGCAGGGCTCCATCACATTTAATGGTGTCTTGGGGAGACCAACACCTTCACTCTGAGTCACCCCCTTGCCTTCTTCTTCCCCCAGCTCTACAGGCTGAGCATGACACCATATGGTGTCATCTCTTAGGACAGGAGGATTTTGATGCTATCTTGTCACATTTAAAATTAATTGATTTCCATACTAAGTTGAAATAAATTAGTTTTGTGTATATCAGTTAGTGTTTAAGTGTCAGAGATTAAAAAAATTGGTCTCCTCATGATCTGAAGTTACATATAATCTGATGGGAAGTGTAAGAGCTGCCAGTTTTGGCTTGACAACAGCTTCTCCTTGGAAGGAAAGCAAGAAAGCAGTTCTGTAAAAGTTAACTTACTCAAAAGTAACTCCAAGTGCCTTTTGAATTCAGTTGCAGCTGAATTTGTAGTAAAATATGGAAACATTTAAACATCCTTCTGTCCATTTGCAGGTGTTCACATTTAGCTGTAGAGGAAAAGTTATCGTGGAAGTTCCATCTCTGAAAGCTCCTGTTTCCAGAAATGACACTTCAACGCCAACTTCTCAGCATTGCTGTAGTGATTGCAGCTATGCTGTGGCAAAATAGGAACTGCTTCTGGAACTGCCCAAGGTTGTAAGAGGGTTGGACACTTCAGGTGAGTAGGAAGGCAGATAGAAAAATACCTGAGGGAGTGCAGATACCCAAATATGTACTGCAGCATTCTGAAGTCAAAAACTGAAAAGCTTCAAATTCAGTTTTGATACATTTTCAAGAACACAGAATGCTCTTGTGTGGGTTGCTATAAAAGTAAATTAATTGATATGTTGGCAAAAGTAATTGCAGTCCACATTCAAGCAAATAATATCAGAACTAGTGGATTATAAATTGCAACATCATATAAATTAATACAACTCAGCTGAAACTGTAACTGAGAGAAACCTGCTGAAAAGTTTTATCCTAAATGTTTTGGTTGATTGACAGGTTTTCTCTTTAAAGATTTTTTGCATCATTGAAGTATGTGGATTTCATGACTATTAATTTCAGTGTGATAATAAAACAGAGTCTGATTGGCAAATTAATTTGGCATTCTTCCTTCACCCTGGTAAAAAGGAGACCTAACCAGAACCTACTGCTTTCAAATTTGCTAAAGCTGTAAACCAAAGTGATTTAAAACTACACTTGGGAAAAGCTGAATAAGGGCATTCATAATTTAATTTCTTTTATTTTTGTTTGTTTTGTTACAGCATTTCACAGTGACCAGAAAAGGAGAAAAGAATATGTTACAAGAGTAAAACTGAATTAAATGCTCTAACAATATCCTATGTTTTTTTCAGGTTCAATGTAATCTCATTGGGCAACAGCAGAGGAGCTCATCTGTCCAAAATGGTTTATGGTGAATTTTTCCGCAGACCTGGCAAAGATGCAGAACTGATCAATTTGAATGTGGGTGGCTTTAAGCAGTCAGTGGATCAAAGCACCTTGCTCCGATTTCCCCATACCAGACTCGGAAAACTTCTCAAATGCCATTCAGAAGAGGCAATTCTAGAGCTGTGTGATGATTACAGTGTGGCAGACAAGGAATATTACTTCGACAGGAATCCTTCCTTGTTCCGATATGTTCTGAATTTTTACTATACAGGCAAACTTCATGTCATGGAAGAGCTTTGTGTCTTTTCCTTCTGCCAGGAAATAGAGTACTGGGGAATAAATGAGCTGTTTATTGATTCCTGCTGCAGCAATCGGTACCAAGAACGGAAAGAAGAAGGTCCTGATAAAGACTGGGATCAGAAGAGCAATGACAGTATGGACTCCTCCAATGAAGAGTCTTCCATATTTGATAAAGAGCTAGAAAAGTTTGATCATCTGTGTTTTGGTGAAATAAGAAAGAAGATCTGGGTCAGAATGGAAAATCCTGCGTACTGCTTGTCTGCCAAGTTAATTGCCATATCATCCCTGAGTGTTGTTCTGGCATCAATTGTGGCCATGTGCATTCACAGCATGCCAGAATTTCAAAGGCTGGATGCCAATGACAGGGAGATTGGAGACCCTGTGCTGGAAGCTGTGGAGATTACGTGCATCATCTGGTTTACTGCTGAGCTGGTGATCAGGCTCTTCACTGCTCCAAGTCAAAAGAAGTTCTGGAAGAAACCTCTGAACATCATTGATTTTGTCTCTATTATCCCGTTTTATGCCACACTGGCTGTGGACACGAAGGAAGAAGAAAGTGAAGATATTGAGAACATGGGGAAAGTGGTTCAGATCCTGCGATTAATGAGGATATTTCGCATCCTGAAACTGGCCAGGCACTCCGTGGGACTGCGATCTTTGGGCGCCACTTTGAGGCACAGCTATCAAGAAGTTGGACTTCTGCTTTTGTTTTTGTCAGTTGGGATTTCTATTTTCTCAGTGCTCGTCTACTCAGTGGAGAAAGATGATGACGCATCAGAACTGCAGAGCATCCCAATTTGCTGGTGGTGGGCAACCATCAGCATGACCACAGTTGGTTATGGGGACACTTACCCTGTCACACTTGCTGGAAAGCTGCTCGGCACCCTCTGCATTATCTGTGGGATACTGGTGGTAGCACTTCCAATCACCATTATTTTCAATAAGTTTTCTAAGTACTACCAAAAGCAAAAAGCTATTGACAGAGACCAGTGCAACAACGATCGCAAAGAGAAAAGCAATGAGCTACCCTATTTTAACATTAGGGATATTTATGCAAAAAAGATGCACTCCTTCATTTCTAGCCTTTCTTCAGTAGGAATTGTAGTCAGCGACCAAGATTCAACAGATGCCTCCAGTATCCAAGATATGGAGGATGTTTATAACACAGTATCTGTAGAGAATGGTACAGGAAAATGAGTTGAATCACCTTTGCTTCTCTTTATTTCTCTTCCGATTCTTGGTAAAGATGGACTTAAAAATTCAGTGAATTCATTAAGAGCAGTTGATTCTCAGGGTACTTAACTCTCAGCCATATTTGGACATTCTTTGCTCTGAGGATGCCATAAAAGCTTCATTGTTTATATGAGGCTTTAAAATATGCCTCATATGGTGGTTTAGTTTTTACACAACTAATGTTATGCATTTTTGGGGACAAAAATTTGGGAAAAGAGTTTTAAATGTGAGATTAGTGGTTTTTTTGGCTTTGTGGGTGTTGTTGTTTGATTTGTTCATTGTTTTTTCCCCTGCAGCAGTCTCATATCTTACACAAAATTTGCTTTTATAATTTGCTGCTCTTCAGGTAGAGATGTATTACAAATATGTAAGAACTATTGCACAAGTTAGTGAAGTTTTTACCTGCAAAAACATTAGATAAATGAAGGAATTGTGTACATGTAAAACTGTGCTCATTACCACATTTATTTAAATTTAGAGTTGGGAACCCATTTCCTAAGTTGGGGCAGAAAATATATTGATACCTATTGTTTTTACTCTATGGAAGCATAATATTTATTAATTTCTTTCAAAAGCACAATACATTTTTAGTTTGTTAAAATAAATTATTCCCATTGTGCCTATATTTTTCCTAGGATCCAGCCATGGCCAAGCTCTATCATGTCCTAATGGTTTTAAATCATAAGTCCCGGGATGAAGTGTCTGGTGTAAGCAGGGTAGGAGCTTTTTTACCATTTAGCCACCTCTCCTGTCATTGTGACCCTGAGCAATTCTGGTGCCTGGAGAGGATCCTGCTGTGATTAAGGCCATCCTGGTGGCTTCCCCAGGGACTTTGATTTGTGGATACTGAAGCAAACATCTGTGATGGTCTTTAGAAGTCCCTGCTCCCTGCTGCCAGTGCTGCTCCTTGCTGGAGGTTGCTGCCTCAGTGGTAGGAGCAGTGTGAGCAGCAGTGCCAAGCAGTGGAGATGTGAGGACCTGCTCTTCTCTGCCATATGTTGCCCTCCAGAGACATAGGGTGGTTCAGTTCATTTTTCTGAAGTTCATCTGCTGGTGGTGGCAGCTTTCCTGGTGTGTGCCATGGGCTGGAGCAGTGCTCATTGCTTGGCAGAGGCCTGCAGCTCTCTGTGTTCCCCTCCTCTCCAGGGATTTCTTAAGCAGCCAGCTAACTCTTCTGTGTTTCAAACAGGATCTTCTAGGGCTATTTAAAAGGAAAGCTAAGCATAAAGCAGTGCTGGAGAAGCTCAAGGACTTCAGAGTGTTAAGTGAACCTTGTAGTCCATAGTGTTTCTGAACACTCGTTTTCTTTCATTTATCTAGTGACTCAAACAAATGCTGGGCAATGGAGAATTGAAAACACTGTGATGTTAATATTTTCCTTAAAGAGAGGTTTGATGGTTTTATTTTTTTAAATATTATTAGAGTCAAATACAGAAGCTTGTACTGAGCTTCTATTCAAGAATATCAAACTCTGTAGGAATTGACTTCAGAACTAAGATGCCAGAAGATGACAATTGATTTTAGCCACTGCAGAAACTTGATTTTTCATGTGTCTGCCAGACTTTCAATTGCAAAACACATTAAGTAAGTAACTGAGGTGCACTTAAATTTACTAAGGCACAGAGCTCTAACCTCCTTCTGAGATGGAGAAACAAAAAAGAACAGGATCGACCTATACGTTGTAAAGATGTGTCTCTCAGGACTGCTGTGCATCAATATAGTGATGTGGGACTTAAAGAAAATATTTTAAGCTTTGGAAAAAATCTCAAAATTCGGCTTCTTACTTGCTGACTGTTGTAAGGGTATTTGATGCCTCACAGACAATTAGAGATAATTCTTCCCATCGTTAGTGTAGGAATAGCAAAAGGCAAAGTTAGCCTAACTGTGATTTGTTCTTACAGAACATTTAACATTAAAAAGATGCAATGATACAAAATACTAAATATGTATGTGAATATGAACCTAATAGGAACCAGAATAGCAGCACAAAAGTTACTCTCTGTCCAAAGAAAATCTCTTGGTGGTCTCCATGTAGAGATATTTTTATATATATGTTACATTCCACTGAAGATCAAAAGCAATGAAAAACATTGTAATGCAACAAAACCTGCAAGAAATTGTATTAAACAGTTGAAAAAGTGCTACTGAAAATTTTCATTTTGTTATCAGACATTACTCAAGGATCACAGCATATACAACTTTGTGGATTAAATTTTAAGGAGTGGTCATTTGTCATAAAATTGATAAGCTTTTGATTGAACTCATGAATCGGATTTTAGATTGTTACTCTTTTGAGTTCCTATGACTTTCTGTATGCATTGATAGAGCTTGCAGCGAAGTGAGATACATCTTCTGGAACACATTAGAAGGTGAAGTACATATCCATGTATCATTTAGAGTATCAGAGTAGAGAAATCATTTTGATTTCTGTGATGAGATCCTGGCCTTTTTCAAATCAGTTGTATCTAAAAAATGGCTTTCTTGTGTCCTTATCCCTTTGCTGGAATAAACCCAGCACTGTGGTTTCACACAGGCGTGACTGTGAGCAGGGTGTGGGCTGTGTTTCATGCCAAAAGATGCTCCTCTCAAGGCAGAACTGCAGTGCTGTGACATGGACTGGTGCTAGAGAGTCTCAAAAGCTTTGAGCAGGAAGCAGATGAGAGCAAAGACTGAGATACTGCACATTCTAGGGGATTGTTTCTTCCTGAATTTGTCTTCTTCCTTGGTCTGCAGTGGCATATTGTTTATTTGTGATATCAGTGTCAACAAAAGGTAAATTGGATACATTTTTTTCCTGAACCACATGTTTTTTGCTTTAAAAATGCTTCCTAAATTCTCACCACCCAGCTGCTCTATTTGAGACACCAAAGCACAGAGATTACCATTCAGACGTGCATCCCCTTTTGTATGGGAGAGATTTATACATTTTTTATACAAAACAATTTACTGGCATGATGTTGCTTTCTTTGTCTTTATGCCAAACTCTTCCCTTTTGATGTCCAGTATTCCCACAGGAGCATCCAACTTTGCATGGTTTTTCCTGGTGTATAATGGGAATGCAGCACAGCACTGCATTGCAGCTCTCTTTGAGAGGCTTCCAGCTGGCAGGGGCATCACCACACTGCCCACAGCTCCTGCCTTGCTGGGGCAGGCACTGGTACTGGTTTTTAGGATGTGTTAGTAGAGGAAAAAGTCCAGTGTGAAGGAATCAGAAAAGAGAAATGGGAGAAGGCAGGAAGCTGTCAGTCACAAGGGGTGATGAAGAAGCATGAGAGGACCTCAAAAGAAAGGAAAAGAGGAAGAAGTTGATGGAAAGAGTCCTCACTTTTTTTTTCTCTTATTTCCTGTTTTTTTTTTTCACAAGTGCCTTTCTCCCCTTTCCTCCTCCCTTCCATCCCCTCCTGCTCCTATCCTGGCCCCCCTTCCCAACCAGCCTGTGATCCAGCAGTCTGTTTATGTCCGAAAATTAGGGTCTTTCGTTTTTGAATCCAGAAAGGCATGTTCCGTCCACCTGGATAGCAGCAAGCAAACTTAGCAGGGATGAAATTAGTGAGCACAGACAGGGCTTTTGTAAGAAGAGCCATGGTGTTGCTCAGATTGTGGAACATAAATGTGGGGTAAATAAACATCACATCTGTGTCAGACCTGTAAATGAAATACCACTTACAGCTTAGGTGGACATTCACAGTCCACAATCTCCTCGTGAGGGGAAGAGGAGGAGCAGGTGCTGATCTCTCTGGTGGCCAGGGACAGGACCTGAGGGAATGGCCTGAAGTTGTGTCAGGGCAGGTTTAGGTTGGATATCAGGAGAAGGTTCTTCACCCAGAGGGTGGTTGGGCACTGGAACAGCTCCCCAGGGAAGTGGTCACAGCACCAGCCTGACAGAGCTCAGGGAGAGTTTGGACAATGCTCTTAGGCTCATGGTGTGATAGCTGGGGTGTCCTGTGCAGGGCCAGGAGTTGGACTTGATGATCTTTGTGGGTCCCTTCTGACTTAGCATATTCTCTGATTCTGTGATAATGCCAGATATTACCATTTTGTTGATTCCCATATGAATGGGTTGCTGTCAGGGGCTGCTGAGAGTATCAGGCAGATTTGACTGGCAAATGCAGCACATGGGCTCACAGCATGGCAAGGGCTCCTGACAGGCTGCTGTGTATTGATACATTTATTCACTTCCACACATTCCTAACATCTGGAGCAAGTGACAAAAAACCACTAAGCTGTGGAGAGCTTCTCTAATATTTTTTGATTAGCTGACAGTGTTTGTGAAGCTGCTAATACCTCTTCATCCAGAAGAGGACATTTCTCAAACAAAATCACAGCAACCTTGAGCTGGATGTGCAGTTTGTGACTGATAGCAGTAGCTTAGTCACAGTCAGTAAATAATGCTGTCTGCTGCTGTGTGGCTGCAATGCTGTTGCCTGTATTTCTGGAATGTTTATGCTCTGTCAATCAAGAGACAGCAGATGCCATTAAAACCATCTCAGCACTTTCCAGCTGCACAAGAATTGCAGCATCTCTTCTGAGCACAGCAAAATGTCATGGCTTGCTGAGACCTTCTCTTTTAATTTTGTGCCTAGTTGTAGTTAATTTTTCCTGATGAGCCTACGCTCCAAGCACAATCTGCCAGAAGAAAGGGTTTCTGTGTGTCTCTAGACAAGTTACAAGATGCTACTGACTTCAACTCAGGGCAGTGCCCTCCCATCTCACTGGCACAGCCCAGGTGGTGCATGGAGTTGGTGATTCACTGTGGGATGGGCTGATGGCTGTTACAGGTGAGTAAGGAGTAAAGGCAGAGCTCCTTGGGGATGGGTCTAATTTATATGTAATTGTATATCTGCCCCCTGGACAAAGCTCATTTAGGCATATCATGTGATCAGATAAGGAATGACACTTTTGCTGAAAAAACACCTACATCTCTTATCTTTTTAATTAATATATTGAGGGGAGAAGCCTTTGCTCGTGTTTTTATGAGGTCAAGAGCTGTGGCTCAGGGGTTCTTTTATCCACACACACATCTCCAAATAACATATGCCAGTTTTCACCAAGTTACATATGCCAGTGGGAGGGAGAGATTTTGCAGCATCCCCAACAGATCCATGAATCTTTAGCCAAGGATTTGGGTTCCCAGGATGAGGGCTGGTGGTGGTGGGGGAACTTTAAGTGAGGGAGAAGCAATATTGTGTGGTTTCATGTGGTATCATTTGGACTTTCCCAAAAAGCCTTGCTAGCTGTCTGTTAAAGAATCAGTAATGACCTGCAAGTGGAATTTCAGCCTCCTGTAGTAATTTTAAAAAACACATAATAAAATATGAGAGGGAGCAAACTGGTGCTGGCAAAGAGGCAGGCACAATATGCTGACAGTACTTTTATAACCCAAATTTGCATTATTTCTTGGCTTGTAAGCCATATAAAATATTCTTACTCTGTCATGTGTTGTAAAATCTGCCCCTGTGCATTAATACAAATAGAATAATGGAGCCAAGTCCTGGAATTACAGCATTAGAGATGAAAAAAAAAAAGTCTTGGAGAAATTGCAGAAATACTGTTTAGCTGCCACTGCTGTTTTATTGTTGCAGCTGCCCCAGTGGTGAGAAGGAGTAAGGGACCATGCACAAGCAGTGGTGTGCAGACTTCCCTGCCTTCCTTTGCCCATTTAGCACTGACCATACAGGCTGAGGGACCCCTGTAGCCTCCAGGGCTGCTCAGCAGACCCTTCCTGGGGCCATCAGGTGTAGGGCCAGTGGTCCCTAGAGAGGGGTGTGGTTGTGCAGGAAAATAATTAGGTCTGTAAGAAATAGCCTTTGGGGAAGTAAAATAATATCACTAAATTTGGTGTTGCCACCCTCCTACACCTCTATGAGACGTGGGAGAGAAAACAGAAATGAGGAAGAATTTGAAAGGTCAGATAATTAACAGCAGTCATTTGAAGTTGGAGGGTCAAATATTTAACAGCAGCACTTTGTGTTGTGTTAATCCAAGGGCTTTTACTGAATCACAGGTAGATTGCTGTATTTAGCCTTGAACCCATTCCATGAGTTGGAATAATGTATTGTCTTCCACAGGCTCTGAGTTACAGCTACAATATGTGCTTTCCTCTGAGCCGGTTTCTAGATGTGATGCTGTTGCTGCCTTTCAGGCTTGACTGGACTTTGGATCTTTCTGAAGCGTTACACATGCTATAAATCATCCTTGCACTTCTCCCCCATTTCCTAGAAACTTGGAAACTATAAGCATAAAAGAGTTCAAAGTAGTTTCTCTAGCTGAATATTATTTTTTGACATCATCAAGTGGCATGCATTTCATGGAAAGAGATTTTTTCCTGCTCCTGAGTTGTGAACTTAAGGACTTTAGGTATTTTTTAAAATAAAGTATCTTTAGAACAGCTTAGGTCCTGAGACCTAATTTTATACCAGGTAGTGTAACTTGAAGTACACAACTAAGTATCCATTTCTTCAGTTCACACAGTTGCTACCTTACATATTTGGATGGTGTATCTTTGGGAAAAGAAGTGCTGAATAAATAATTCCAGGTGCCAGAAAGATGGCTGGATGCTCATTGTGCAAGTTCCTTATGAACCAGAATGGTCCTGCTGTCAGCACAGCTTTATAAGCTTCTTCTGTGGAAAGCAAAACACTTATTTTCTTATTTCTCTAAATATTTCAGGGGGGATGGAGTAGCAGTCTTGTTGTTCTGTGGTGATGGAGAGCATTGAATGAAATGAAGGGCACAGTGAAGTTAAGGTGGTTAAAAAGGACCATGACCTTTTTGAAAATATCCCACTTCCCTTGGGAGAGTAATTTTCATGTTGTTCCAAGTTTTTTTCTTAAAGGCAGAAACATAACAGCACTTTTTTTCCTTGCTGTGTATTTTAAAGACCAAATTAGCTGCAGTTAGGGGTATAGAAGGAGAGCTGGCTGGTGGGTAGGATGGGGGCGGGGGGGATATGTGTGTGTGTAGTTTTTATAATTTATTTTTATATTCTGTGCTTTTGCCTTTGGCACAACACACTTTTTCATTGGAATTTTTTTTTTTATTGACTGAAGAATCAAATAATAGACAATCTTTATTTGTAGATTTCTTTTAGGCCATTGAATGTGAAGGGAAAGTTAGATTTCAGCATTTCAGTCTTGACAGTGAATTTAAAAACTCGTCAGAAGCATTCCTAAGCAATATAAGAATTTACACATAGGTATGGCACATTTGATGTATCTCAAGCCACAAAACTAAAGTTCTGGCAGTGTTCAGTGAATGAAAAGTTAGTAAAAATTCAGGTGTTAACCTGGTTCTGTTCTAGTTGCATATTCTGGTGCAGTAGTGTACTCTTGGCTCTTAGGCTGCCTCTGTAAATGGGAGTCTAGTGCTTCTGGAATTTCATATATGTGGGCATATACAGACTGACTGGACAGCTGTCAGAGCGTTACTGTGCAGGCTTTTAGCTGTCTGTCACCAAAGGTAACCTCTGCTAATCTGCCCAGGAGCTGCTGCATTCCAAAGGTGTGCAGGGAGAACAGACAAGTGGGACTGTGGGGCTTTGCCAAGAGCACTTGCACCAGAGCTGCTGGGTTTTGTTGGCCTGCTTTCACTGTACTGTCACCTGCTGAAAACATCTGTGTTCTCCACTTAATGTGATAATTAATCCCAAGAAAATTTATGGTATCTGGGAAGGGTTTGTGAAACACAAGTCTTCCTTGAAAGCAAATACATAAGGCTGGAGAGGTGGCTCGAAATTATTTTGCCCTGGCTTTTCTGCCTTCTCAGAGGAGTAAAGACTGGGCAAGAATGGGAGTGGCAAAACAAATTTAGAGTTCTGAGAGCCTTTAGGGCCTCTGAGAGTCCCTATGAAAATAAGCACTGAAGGAATCTGGGGTCTGGGGTAGGGGATCTGTGTGCTGGATGTGCTGCAGAGTGTTGTATGCTCCATGCTCAGGGTGATGGGTGGAAAGAAATCTCTGCACCAGTGCCTTTCTGCTGCTTAGGTGGCACTGACTGCAGCCTTCTGTGCCCTCTCCACAATGTCCTTCTCAGTCCAATGCCTGTTTCTGCAAGTGTTAAAATGCTTCCTCAGACCTGTCAACAGACAAGAGATGTAATGGGAGCAACTGGAAGAAGGTAACGGAGTAGGAAAGAGGGGCTGATGGCAAGAGCCATATCTGTACAGAGAATGTGCTGCAAAGGTGTTTTGTTAGAAAATCTTGAAGCTTTTCCTCTCCTCAGCTCCTATAGAGAATCAAGCAGTGGTTTGGGTTGGAAGAGACCTTAAAGACGATCCAGTTCCCACTCCCTGCCATGGGCAGAGACAACTTCCACTAGACCAGGTTGCTCAGAAGCCCCATCCAACCTGGCCTTGAATATATCCAGAGATGAGACATCCACAGGTTCTCCAGGCAACTTGTGCCAGTGTTTCACCACCCTCATAGTAAAGAACTATTTCCTTATATCCAATCTAAATCTGTCCTCTATCTGTTTAAAGCCATTCTCCTGTCACTACATGCCCAGGTAAAATGTCCCTCTCCAGCTCTCTTGTAGTTGCCCTTTGTCTACTCAAGGCCAATATTAAGGTCACCTTTGAGCCTTCTTTGCTCCAGGCTGAATAACCCTAGCTGGCTGGCTGTCTTCACAAGAGAGGTGCTCCAGCCCTTTGATGATCCTTGTAGTCTTTTCTGGATCTGTTCCAACAGGTCCATGTCCTTCCTCTGCTGGGGACCCCAGACTGGATGCAGCACTGCAGGTCAGGTCTCCTGAGAGTGGAGCAGAGCTCCCCTCCCTCACCCTGTTGCCAACAGTGCTTTGGATGCAGCCCAAGATGCCATTGGCTTTTTGGGCTGCAAGGGCACATTGCAAAGTTATGTTGAGCTTTTCATCCATCAACAACCCCACGTCCTTCTCCTTGGGGTTGCTTTAAATCCAGTCTCTGCCCAGCCTGCACTTGTGTTTGGAAGTAAAAGGACTGTGTGTCTCAGCATAGCTTTTGCTGACTGTCTTCTCCCTTCTTGTGGTCATTATGGAATGGATAAATCATGTGGAATGGAACCTGGGAGATAAATTTGTTTTGGGAAGGGAGCAGTGTAGCTCACTTTGTGGTCTTTGTTTTCCTTTTGATTCTGTACTTCATTGTATCCAAGTGGGCTTTGGCAACACACACTCCCCTTCTATGTATGCAGCATGTGCCAGGCTTTGTAATCCATCCAATGTTCCCAGCTATTCAGCAAACTAAAAGAAAGGGTGAAGGGAATAAGGTCAGAAGAAATGCTTCATGTTGCTAAAATCCTGTTTTGCATATAATTTCAGTGTCCAGTTCCTTTAAAATGCAGATGACTTCCCCATCACAAATCTAGTCCACCATACGAAAAAAAACCCACTTGGAATAGAACTAACTAACGTGGGCTGATTGGTTGTTTATTTTTGGATGAAGATGAAAAAGAGAAGAAAAATGCTTGGTTTCTTTGTGGTGAAAAAAGGCAAGCAATAATATTTGAATAGTAACTCTCATGGCCAAATAATTCCACAGTTATCAAAGTGATCATTGTTGGGTGAAATCATCAAAAAAGAAGCTATATAGACATTTGAATATAAACATAAGGACAAATTAAAAAAAAAAATTGCTGGCTCTTTTCTATCTCTGACTCCTTTGGTGGAGATTGAGATTCCTTTTTCTTGGCAAGCCAGATGATGAACCACTTGTTAATTAAGTGGTTGAAAGGTACAGTTGAAAAAGGAGTTTGTAATCTGAGACAGCTCAGCATGGAAGAAGCCACCTCTGCGATCAATCTTGCCGGGTTTTGACACCTTAATTAAAAGTTACCTTTGGCAGTGTGAAGGCAATTCAAGTGCTGGGAAAGTGGGCACTAAGCATTTTGTTGTGTTCATTTGGGAACGAGAGTACTGGAGGGATCAGCAGCCAGTCCTGCTTCCACCAGGAAGAGACCACTGCTGGCATTGCAGTGCAGCAGGCTCGGAGCATCGGGACGGATCCGGGCTGGATCAGGGATCGCTTCCCACGGTGAAACAGCTCAGGGCTGCACAACACTGCGGCCCTGGCTGGAGTTCCATGGGATCCTGTGCCAGCCATTCTGCATTCCAGCACTTCTGGTCACCATCACATCTTTTGCCTCTCTGTCTGACATTTAAGCTATGTAGGGTGGCTGTGGTCTCTCAGTCTGTGCACTCCTTCTCTAACAGGGGTGTGGTGGTCGAAAGTGGGGCGGTGATCTTGAGCTCCTCATCACTGGGAAAATGGTAACTTTACTGTAGTGACGTGGAAAAAGTTGAGGGCTCATTGGAAGAACTGATTTTAGTTTTGGCCAAGTTATTTAACATTAACTGTCTTTAATGAAATGTCTAAGGAAAAAGAAAGGAAGACTTACAAGTTTGTGGAGGAAGAAAAGTAATTGTCCCCTGTGCTGTCCTGTCATAGTTCTATAAAAAATAGTATAATTTATTTTACCAAACAATAGATTTTTTTACTTGGTTGCTGAACCAGATTGTTTTTAAAAAAATCAGTAATTTAAGACCCCTTGAGCTTTTTTACTTTGACTCAATGTTTCATTTGATTTAGAGGAGTTAATTCTTTTGCATCTAATTAAACTTAGACTGGTTTGACATTAAAAAAAAGTTTCACAATGAAAAAGATTTTTTTTAGAATATGTTGAAATGCAACACATCAGCATCATTGGAAACAAGAAGCTCTCAGAAAATTTCACAATGAAATCTCCACTGTTCCAAAATCCCTCCTGCTTTTTTTGTTTTGTTTTTGTTCAGTTTGTTTGTTTTTTAGAAGATTCCCACCAACTGTGGCCTGGATTCAGATATAAAGTTTCTCTCTCTGCCACAGCCTTTTCCAATGAATTTTCTATTCACAAAAAAATTGTTCTCATCCGGTTTTAGCTGTATTCTTTGGAAAACGCTTATTTTCCTTGGAGAAGTCAGAGAAAAAAATAAAATCTTTGTCACTTCCATGATTGCTGTCATGGATCCACTGATGTGTGTGACACTTTACCTATCACTCAGGTTATTGGTAAAGAGAAATGAATTATCTTCTTTGCTCAAGACAGAAGATGAAAAGCAGTTACCAGAAAATCACATCCTGGTAAAGGAAATGGGTCCATTTTACCAGCTTTACGAGGCAAAGCTTTGTTAGGTATCACAAAAAAAGAACACACATGAAAAGCCTCTTGGACCCCATCTGTTCGTGTGATTCCTTTGATGGAAATCTAACTGAAGGCTGATCAGAGAGAAAATCATTCTTTCTTTAAATAATAATTACAAATGAATATGTGTGTTCTTCTGCAATAATTAGCAAGTATGTTTTGGATAGAGTACTCTTCAGTAAATAAACTTGCACCAACCAGTAACTGCTTAATGGCTGGTTAGCTGTAGTGTTCTTAAATGGATGTGTCAGCTCAAGAGGAAATGTTATATTATTATTTAATATTCATGCTATTTAGTCTAGAGAAGAGAAGGCTTGGGCAGTTAGAGAAGTCTTATTGTATATGAAAGCCCTTTGCAAGATAAGCATAGGTTTGTTTTTTTTTTCCTGTGCTGTTTAAGGCACAAAGCTCAAGCCAAGGAGAATGAAGATGAAGGGCTGATGGTAGAAGTGGCTCAGGAATGCCTCCTGTTTGTCTGTGGCCCCGTGCTCAGCCCCAGCTCCAGCTGCTCACTACCTCAGTCATGCTGATCCAAATCTGTGTAAAGGTGGAGCAGAGTGCTTCAGTGACCCAGGTTTAGAATAATAATAATAATAATAATAATAATAATTCTCTGCTGAGTGGATGGAAGGGAGATGTGAGCCTGAGAAGTTGAAAAGGCCCTGGGTCACTGTGTTCTTGATGGAGACCTAACTCTTTTTTCAGTGACTCCATACTTGTGGTAGCAGTCCAAATTACAGAATCACGAAATCAGTGAGGTTGGAAAAGTATTCTGACCAGGACCATTGAGTCTGACCTACGACTTGCATAATTTGTCAGTTTATTGGGGATGGGAAAACATGCTCCACTGAGTTTCTGACTTGGTGGCTTCAGTAAGGACTTTATTGGGTCCCTGTGTCCAGAGGTGCCCCTGGCCTGGGAGCTTGGGTTGTGCTGAGGATAAAACAGCTGGATGATGTGATTCTGTCTTGGACTCATGTTCTGGTGGTATGGGTCAGTATTTTCCCATGGAAAAGGAAGAAGAGCTTTTGAGGATAAAACTGGGAATACATATCAATAAAAAGTGAAATAGTTTTTTACTCAGTAAAAGGGTCCTTGAGACCATGATGGAGAAACAGGGACAGTCTGCCATGAGAGCAAATTCCATGGCTACTACCAGTCTTTGATATATCTGCCTAATTTTTCTTGGTATAGATGATTTTTGGTATGTGAGCACTACACACAGACGATTCGTCTTGCCCTGAGCACAGCTCTAACGAATTGCAAATAATTCTATTTCCTCTCTGATTTTAAATGTCAAAGTGCAATCGCCTTCTTTGTGATCTGTTCAATTTAACATGCACATATTTGCATGTTGTACTGAGAAGGTTTTTTATAGTTTATTTCTTATCATATTCACTAACATTTTAATTATGTAGAGGTGAGCTGCACTACTGAAAGGAAATCCTGAGCCTTACCTGTACAAAGTGTTTCACATGCCAGAAGAAATGTATTTTTATGGCTCTGAATTAATATTTTTTTTTCCCCTGGAAGCTTTCTTCCAGAGGAAATTTCAAAATCCTTCCATTGTGATTGTGATTGGGTTTTGGTTTTGTTTCAATTTCCATGGCAACAGAAAAATTTGGTTTCTGAGTGCGTTTGAATACAAAAGTCTTATTTCCCTGGGCTCTTTTGAATACGTCAATTTACATTTTTATCCCCTCAAGTGTTTTGAATCCCTGTCCTTAACCCTTGACTCCATTTAGTTCTGTGAAATCCAATCTCTTTTTCCTTGGTCAGGACCAACAGTTTTTTTCCCATACTTTCTTTATTTTTCAGATATAATTGATTCAGTGTGCTGATAGCAGAAATACAGCCACATTTTATTCTTAGGAGTTCAAGTCTTTCCTTAGAGGCATTATTACTTTTAAAATTACTTCTAAACACTGAACTTACTCCAAATCTAGTTTCAAGGGTATGGAATATAACCACTTTAATTTTAAAGTCAGGAGAGCTAACTTTCTTTGTTATGTTTTGCTTACATTCATGTATTTACATCATTTCACGTGTTCATCTGCCAGTCCATGAGTGTGCTTGAAGAGTGCCACCTACATAATCATTAAACTTTGCACTGAGTCTCCTGTGATTTTGAACAAAATACTTCAATTAATTCCTGAATAGATGCCAGACGTCTGTGGTTTGCAGAGCTTCATCATTCACTGTGTGATGTATTTAACATCTGACGTCACCTGTGCCACCTCATTATCTTAAGTACTAGAAAGCTTCAAGATACATGGTTTAAATTCAAGCAGCCTCTAAAGTGAAGGATGAATAGAAGAAAGATAGGGGCATGACAGTCTTACTCTTCTGTGCTCTGCCTACCTGTTTAGTTCCTTCCACAAGCATCAATGAAATAAATTCCATCTCTGTGTCCCACCAGCAAGTATTTGATCTGTGAATCATACTGTAAATGCTTTTGTACCTCTCTGAGCCTGGCCAGTTTTCTTGCTTAGTGCATTTCCAGCTGAGCTGGAATTCATGTGTGGCTCCTTAGTTGGAGAGGAGGATATTTCTAATAGGTCCCCAAACCTGCCCCGACTCTTTTCCCCTTCTATGTCAAGCCAAACTAAGGCAGCACTCACCACCTGGCTGTGTAGGTCTACATCCTTCCTCACTTTGATAAAGGAGAAAAGAGCCAGCAACCCTGACAGGCGAGTTACTGGCAACAGGATAAAGCCCAGAGTTGTTAGTGTGGATACACATAATCACAGAATGATTATATGAAGGTGCTTTATTAGAACGCTGGAACGCCGGAGTAGGACACCCAAATCAAGAGTTCAACATAATTCCAGAATCAAAGCATTTTATACATAACTCTCATATGATCATTTGTTAATCACTAACTCGATATTATGCTATTGTATTATTGTTTTTACCACACACAAGTTTCAATCCCCCTTTGTTTTCATTCAACCATAAGTTTCAGCTCTTTTGTTTCTACTCAAGCATAAGATTCAGCTCCCCACTTCTGCCACCCCCTCCCAAATAATTATATTTACTAATGATTACATCTAGAACATGCTGGTCAGGCCTACTATGCTACCCTGATTTTAAAACACTTTGTCCCAATGTTATCAGAGTGAATTAATGGGGCAGAGCAAACCTTTGAACTCTGCTTTGCCAGTACAACAGTTGTAGAATTAAGGGAAAAACTGGAAAAACTGATCTGCTTGGAATACAGCTTCTGGGGATAGATTGCCTTTTCAGAGGACAGCTGGTACCCACCACAGGCATTTCCTGGTGCTTCCTAACTTGTAGAGAACATTGTGCTGGTAGAAGGTAACTTCCATTTCGTTAAGTCATTAATAAGATTTAATTTCCAGCATTGCCCATTTGGGCAGTTATATGCAGTCTTTTTTATTTATAGTATTTTGCTATATTTATCCATGCCTTTGGTGTAGTTGCTTATTATTAATAGATATTTATATAATATAGACTTTGTTGATGCTGGTACAAATGAGTTTTGTTAATGTTAAGATCTGAGCTTAATAATGCACTCTGCACTACTGTTTGAAAGTCATGATAAAGCTGCTCTGCAATTTTTTTTGCTCTCAGGGAAATAGAACTAGCTTGTATTCATTACCAGCATAGATATTTATAACTATATCTGATTTGTTTTTCTTAGTTGTTAGATCTTTTATTGCTTTTCTTGCATGGATTATCTGAAAAAACTGCACAGGCTCTAAGTTGTGGGAAGAGTCAATCCCTATATCTTAATATGTGCCAAGCAAACCTATCATGTCACTCAGCTGATTTGAGAGTTGTTTTTCTTTGAGATAAATATTTTTATGACTGTATCTATTTATGACTTTAGCCCCTTGTGAATGGTTACTGGAGGTCATCTGTTGTTGGTTCAGAAGTATCCGTTAATCATGCAGGAAAGGGAGCATGGGTGAAACATAAGGATTTCTTCCTGTGGGAAAGTGAGCAATCATTTTTGTTCTAGATTAGTTCACTGGAAACAGTGAAATTTTATTCCAGTCCATGCCTTTGTAAACATTTAAAATAACATTTCCAATTTCTGAAGGTGTAAAGAAACAATTACTTTTTCCAGCGTCTATTCCTACTCAGTCATAAAACTTATCCTTTAATGAATATAGGAAAGCCACTTACAGTATGAAGTCAAATGTCAGCAAAAATATGTTGCTTCTTTTGTTTAAGTATCTAATGATTTTGATGCTTTATTTTCATCTCATGACATATTCAGGTAGGTGGTGCTGAAATAATTCTTAATCCCAGAATTTTCATTGTGTGCCAAATGAATGTGCATCTTTAATAAATACTGTAGGCATTAGAATAATTCAGAACACTTTGTATCAAAACATCTTTATTTTTTCCCGACCCTTCCATAAAAAATATTCTAGCACTAGAAAGCTGAAGCTGTGGTGGCTGGGAAGGACAGGCAGATGTCCTGCTCTCAGCAACATAAGTCTGTGGACTTCAAATAGACTTAGGCTGAAAGAAAAATGGAATCTACAGCCCAGTCTGAGCCCTCTGGCAGGACGAGGGGGGCAGGACTTCTCCTTCCAGGCTGGGAATGAGCTGCATGTTTGTTCTTTGGAGGTCACTGGCAAAGGCATCTGTGTGGTTCCCAGCCAGAGGAGGTCTCACTTGAAAGCTGGAGGGTGGGTTTGGGAAGCCCAGGGCAAAACCTCTGCTGGGCTGAAGCTGGGAGGAGGGCAAGGTGCAAGGGCAGAGATCCTGGGGTGAGGTGATGGAGAGAGCTGTTCAAGCACTTCTTCTGTAAACTCTTGGGAGTGGCACATGTAGTCTGGAGCCAGAGAATGATACCAGGAGTTAATTGTCTCCATGGACAAGAAAATCAATTTTGCAATTATTTTATAAACTGCAGTCTTTTCAGAACATTTCTTGTTAGCTGCCATCTACATTAGAAAAACTGCTCGAATTTCACTGTTGGTACAAAGACCATCACAGATGTACAGATGAAACCAAGAGGAGTGAGGAGCCTGAGCAGTCACAGCTTTACTCAGTGGGTTTTAGTAATCCTTATACTACACAGTACTCCAGTCCTTCTGTTTCTGATCCCTGTGGATGGGAAGTGTTTGTAAATTTGGTTTTGGAAAGGTCCTGTGTTCTAGGCCATTATGGTTTCTGCATCTTCTCTCAGCAGAGGAGAATATTAAAGCTGTCCCACAGGGCACATTGGCCTTTCCATGGGAAGGACGTTATGGCTTACTGTAATACTGTCTGGAAAACAAAAACAGATCTACTATACTTCTATATCCCTCTTTTAATGAAATTTGTCTCTAAATCCTTTTAATCCTTTATTTTTTCTGGTTTTTTTTTTTTTCTTTCCTGAGAGAGTGTGGGTAGCAGCACTCTGTCAGCATTAGAAAATACAATTTTTGTTTACTTTGTTACTTTGTGACAGCTGGCTTTGACAAAAGAATGGACTGATTTTATCTGGTCAGCAAATTATTTCCATTCATCTGCGCCCTGGAAACCTGCTTGGATCTTGGAAATGCATCTGGTCCCAGTTTCAAATTGAATTGTCTCATTTTTATTTGACATGAGTGAGCATGGACACTTAGATCATAATTTCATTTCTGTGCATCACAATCCACTCCACCTAGTCCTCTATCACTACCAAAACAAGTTTTGGTACCTCTCAAGCTGTCGGTTCTAAATTTTCTGGAGGATATTTATGGCCCAGAATAAGTGTTCAGGGAAACATGCCTCCTTCACTGAATTCCTATTTGTGTGCATAAGCTTTCCTTGGAAACACTGCTGATGGATTTAGTTCCTGATATTATCAGTGAACTTCCCTTTATGCCCAGTGGCTGCCGTTCTTTGCAAGGTTCTTTTGAATGGGTAGATAAGAGTAAGGAATAAGAAAGTATTTTACAAGAGTTTGCTATTTGGATCTGGCAGCCTTTTCCATTGGTTAACACTCATCCTTGTGAGCTTCCCAGAGGCTCCCATTTTTAGGAACAAAATGGTCAAACTCAGTTGCTGACTAAACAGAGTTTGGAATATCTGAACCGCACAGATATTCTTGATCACAGAAAGTCTGAAGGTTCATGACTGGGACAAGTTCATTAGACACCATCATGGTAGCCTAATTGATTGTAATTAACATTGCCCTCAAAACACAGGGCAGAGACCCCAGCTGAGCTTCTCTGGAGGTCAGAGTTAGTGGAGACATGGAAAAAGCAGGTGGTAGCAGAGAGCCACTAAAGAAATGAAACTTTGTTCCTGGTCAGAGCCTGAGCTGTGACGAGGTGGTGGCAGAGGAGGAGTCACTGACCTCTCTGGGATCTTTGCATCCTGTCCTGAGCTTTCCAGCATTTATCAGCTGTACTAGCTGCTGCATTTCATTTCATTTCATTTCAAGACAAGGCATTTGCTTTAAAAACTGTTTTGATGGGTGCAGTTCCTGATGGAGTGACTGAGAGTCTGAGTGCAGGAACTGATAAACTGCCCTGGGAATGGCTCGTTAGCCTAAAGAGCAGATGTGAGATTCAGCACTTGCTGATGGCAGTCCTAACTCCTCACCTGACATACACCCAGCCTATGGCTATGGGAGATAGAATGGAAGGAGTATGAGTTAAGAAACCTGGTGAGTTTGGTGATTATAAATGAATCACACTGAAATACTTTTTTTGTTTTTCTTTGGTATTACTGATAGTAACTGGTGTGTCCATTGCTTATCAATATATGCTGCAAGATATATTGTTACTGAAGGGTTTTGAGGCTTAGTGAAATGGATGTTTTAGGTTTGTTAAACAGGTTGTTTCACTTAATAACATTTACTTACTTGATAGGATGGAGTAAGATTTTCTTTTCTCAATTTCCTTACATCTGCACTGCAGGACTGACAGATTGACCTTCTGTAGTAAAGGGCACTGGAGACTTGGTATACATTAGCTTTAAAATTTTTACAGATTAATGTGATTTCTGCAAATGATTTTGGGCAGTGTTTTTCTACATTCTCTAAGAAAGAGAACAAAATTATTTTGAGAAAAAAATGTTTCAGAAGACTGGAGTGTTTGCTTTTCATCTGAGACATCCAGACTTTTTATTAGCAGTATTAAAATATTTTTAGAGGCACACACCCCTTCATGAAGCTGATTTCCAACTGATATGTCCAAGAATGTTTATTAACACTTTGCTCCAGAAGGTCACTGTGCATCATCAAGAAAAAACAGATACAAAAATAACTGCAATTATTTTAAGTTTGGCTAATACGTCTCAAACTCATAATGAATCTCTCACTGGATGTGAAACCCAAATACTTTCTTATGTTTTCCTTTGGTTGTTTGGATAGGAGATCCACTAGTTAAAAATTCTAAACACTTTGTTTGAAAATAAGGTTTTACAGCAATCCCTTGCCTTCTGTGTCCATGAGAGAGATTTTTCTAAGCAGTCTGATGCATTAGTGCTCATAACTCTAGTTTGTGACTATGATTATTTCTTGGTGCTGAGTCAAGCAAGAGATCATAAAATCAAAATGCAAAGCTTTTAGCTGTGCTGGTGGCTAGCTGGAAATCAACATCTTCACTCACTGGACAGAGACTGGATTAAGTGACAAATTCATCTGACTAAGAAAGGGGATAAAATCTCCCAGAAGATGGCAGTGCACCTATGAGCAGACTTCTGCCAACTTGGCAACTTATATAATTTCTAGCTGGTTTTTTTTTTCCCCAATATTGAATGCAATAACGAAACAAGCAAGGACAGCAGCTACAGTGTGTGTGTGGATACTGATGGTACTTTTGATCTTGAAACCTGGAGTGAGGACCTAGTAATTCACAATGGCCTGTCCTGGCAGGGATGGTGATGAACTGGATGCTTTTGGGTAGGTTGACAAGTTACCCAATACTTTGTTAGTGTCACCAGCATGATGAAGATCCCCTTTCCTTTGGAATCCTTCAGATGATTCCCGTGCAAAACCCACTGACTGCATCCAGAACTTTAAAAGATGCCTGAATTCTCAAAGTGTTGTTGCTCTCAGAGAAATGGGTATTGTAGGATAAGAGTTACTAATAAGTGGTATAAATGATGGGGTTTAAAATCTGGCCATGTTACATCTTTGCTCCACTGTTTCTCATCAAAGAATTTATTCATTCAGATATGGATCAAAAGCACATGCTAAAAAATACCAAAAAGTACTACTTCTATGTTAGTTGTAGTCTAAAAGCAATCAGTAATTGCTGTAAGTTTAGGGAAATTTCCAATTCAGTTTCCAAAGCGGGAATCTAAGTGTGGATTTTCAAACATGTGATCAAAGTTGTTTTACTACTTCACCTTTCAAAAATTGATCCAGCACTTATTATTTTATTTATTTTAGAATTATCCATAGGGAATGGCAAGATCTCTTTTTAAGAATTCATCTTAATTTATAGCTGTAATTTGCAAATAAAACCCATTCGTTGTTCAATAGCAATCATCTTACAAGCTGTTTGATAAACATATTTACATGATTAAGCAAGTTTGATTTTGTGATGTGCCTGAATGAAGAGATGTTTGTAAAGAGTGGAGAAGGAAAAGAGTGGGTTTTAGACACATAGACATGTTTACACTTAAATTTTGAATGTAAACTTTACCATCTCCATCTGTCTTATACAGAATTACTACCTGAAAGCTGAAGAACATTTAAATATTTATTCTCTGTAGTTCAGTCTGAGAAAAAAGTTATGTTGTGGCTCATTTGTAACCATTTATTTAGTTTTCCAAACAGCAAAAATTCACTACCACTGAAAAAAAAAATAAAATAAAATTGCAGCTGTTTCTTTACCATAAAGAAGAGATGAAAAAAATGACTGTGTGCTCTTATTCTGCAGTCAGATATAATTGCATATGCTTGTCCTACTGCTTAGACACTGTGGATGCTAATTCTACTAAATTAATATAAGCTGCATCATTTCCTTTGCACAAAGCATAAAACTAAGCAAGAAATTAAAATTTGGTGCTTTTTTATTTATTTTCTTTTAATTTCAGTTTTCTCCTGCTCCAGTAAGTCACAGAAGCTGCAAGATACATTAGGTTCTGAATTCTTTAGATGTCAACTCTCCATTTTAAAAGTTTATTTTGTTTCCTCATAGAGCATCTTTAGTCTCTTTTAGAGCCCATCTGTGATTTAACCTGTCATGACCATAAACTCAGGCAAAACCTTCCTTAGCACCTGAAGAGACCCAGCAGCACCTTCCCATTCAAGTGGCCAGCAGAGCTGTGTAGCCCATCTTTGACAGCCAAAATCACAATCCCTGTGTTGTGTGAGGAGGGCAGCAGTGACGGGTATGATCCATTCAGCAGTAGAACCTATTGCCAGTTCCCACTTTTCCATCTAATAATCCACCTTTCACTGCTGGCAAGCATCCTTCTCCTTTGTCAGGAGAGGGCTCACATGGAATCACACACTTCCCCCTCCCAGTCACCTTTTTAACATCACTTTCCTGGTGCTGGCACGACTCTCAGTGCGCGCGTGACTGATGGAGCTCCTGGGTTCTGTGCAGCTGCTCAAACTGGAACTGCTGGCATTTTCTGCTGCCTCTGTGTAATCTGAATATGCTCTGACATGTAAATGATGCTGCTTGCTATTTCCGTGTTCCTACTGTTTAAAATCTCAACAAAACTGAAAAATACCACTATAGAAACTGCAGATATCTCAGCTGACTATTCCACGATAACACAAGCTACCTCAGTGCAAATAAAATGTTGACATTGCTTTCTTTGTGTATTTTTCCCTGTGTTTTTTAGTGAATTGTCCATCTTTAATGTCACTGCTTGAGGTAAACCCAACCTTGTTATTTGGTCTGTAACAGTGTTATCCTGGGCCAAATTCTGGAACCTTTATGAAAGCAAATCTATTTATATTAGGGACAATAAAGACAGTACTAAAAATGAAGAATCGCAGAGTGGGATTTTGAGGAGGGTCAGTGGCTCAGAGAGCATTTTTCTTTAATTTGTTTTGTGAACTGCATGTGACTTATCAGTAAAGCTGCTGTACTATCTGTAATTAAACCATTAAAACTGTCTTCTGTCATAGGCTTAATGGTGATTAAATTTTCCCAGTGTATGTGTATATCCAGGGTACTGAACTTCACCTGATACTTTCTTCTGGTAGTAGCTGTGTAGCGTGTATGTTTTGAGGTGATTTAAAGTGATTTCATATCCAAACACATTTTGCCTACCTTGTAGCTAATGTAGATCTGCCTGTCTTTCCCAAATGCTTGAAGACATTCAGTTCATAGGACACACTGAAATGATGTGAACTATATTGGAGTCTTTCTGATAGTTCAGTCACAGCTTTGTGGATAAGACAGGAAAAGGGGCGAAGCTGGCTGCAGTCTTTCTGCATTATTTAACTGTAACTAATAGCCTGGTGCTCCCCTAGGAAGCAGGAAAGCCAAGTCTGACTTTCCCTTCAGCCACAGTGATTTCAAAAATTAGCCAGGCCTTACCTGAAACTCATCTTTCTGTTGAAAACTTGTCAACAGGCAGCGAAAAAACTGCGATAAAAGGGATGTATCAGTGGGACAGTAGGACCATGTAGGCATCTTGAAGATATCGAAGGTGACCAGCACTTGACTAGTTTGTATTTGCTAGTCCACAATCCTGCTATAGTCCCTGGTGGTGTTGTAGCCTCTGAGTCTGCTGCTCACACTCTTTCCTCCTACTGCCAACCAATTCTATGCAGTCCACTGCATCCAGTGTCCTGCAAACCAGCTTTCAAATTGTTGGTGGTGATAGCAGTTTATGTGGCCTGAAGGTCCTGGAAAGAAAACCAGATCCTCAGACAGCATTGTCACTCTTTTCAGCACACAGCAGACTCATCCTGAAAACAATCTGGCCAAAAGTGGCCCTGTTGATACTCCTCAGTGACACTGGAATTGCACAGATTTCTGTTATGATGCAAAGCCAGAACTCACAGAAGAAAGCTGTTGTATGTATATGGTACTAGCTTGCCTGGTGGCTGGAAGCAGAGTCAAGTGGGTACACAGGATGTATGAGGTGTTTTGGATACACCCTCAGACTAAAAGTACAGGATCAAACTTCATCGAGACTCAAAAAAGATTTTGTTTGGGTAGTGTTTACAGAGGAACTGCCTGTGTTTGGGAGCTCTCACAGTGGTTCTGTCACTCTGCTTTTCATAAGTCCCTTAATCTATCTTTTCAACTGAAGGTGCAGACAAGCAGGTGCTGTTCCATCTAACCTTGGAAAATACTGACTTTTGTGAGTAGCTTCTACTCAGTAGATAACACATTTCCAGCAGAGGGCTGAATTTGGGCCTTTTCCTGTTGAGTTCTTGTCCCAGAGGATCAGTATTTCCATAAGGTGCTAAGTCTTCTCCCAGAGGTGTTCAGCACACTGTCGAGGGAAGAGAAGGTTTGGACACAGCCTACAGCACTGCCTGCACCAACCCTTGCAGATAGGGTGGCTGCCTTGCCAACCTGGTGATCCAGGCACAGGAGTTGAAGAACTACTTTCCTTCCCAAAGCCATGTGTTTCTGTCCCTGGAATAAAGTGTGTGGATAAAGTGTCTTCCAAACTCTGAGCTGCCACTTCACATAATGAGTGGTGACAGAATAAGTTGGCTTCATGCCTGCGTGGTGTTTTCAGCATGGATGCTGAGGAATCTCCCAAAAAAGGTGTCTTGGAGGGCATCATCTTTGATGGGCAGAAGAGTCAGGCAGGGGATTCAGGCTGGAATGACCTTGAAAAGGCCTGCAAAAAAGGTGAGTTGACCAATTCCTGAAGCCTCCTGAAGAGCAGTGATGTGAACCAGATACAAATTCTCTTCAGCCTGGGATTTATCAATCTTAAGCCTAAACATGCACACACCCACTGAGAGGATTAAAACACAGGAACAAGGTCTCCTTATGGGAAACCTGTTGAGAGACTATGTCACAATACAGAGTTTATATCCAGCTACAGATATGTTCAGGCAGGGAGTACATTAGGAGAGTGGTGAAGGAAATATATTTCTCACAACTATTTGGGCAGCTCTTCTGCTGTGCATGTTTCTTGTGGAGCAAATACAGAGTAAAGTACCTTTCCTTAATCAAGGCCCTGAAATAGCCAAATATTTATTTCTCCTAGGTTGCATTTTTTGATTCCTCCTATTAAAAAACCTTATTAATTAATTACATAATTAGGCTGACATCTATGCATGTACACACATTTCTCTAAGAATCATGGAGCAAGATGCTCAGATGATGTAGGAACAGTAAATTCTGTGAATTTTTTTTTGTGCTAAATAATGAATCTTACTGGCTGAAAAATAAACTATAAAACTTGTCAGGTTAAATACTAGTAGAGTAATAGTATAAACTTTGTGTATGAGTATTTATTTTATTCTTAATCACAAGCTAGTTTTCTCTACAACACTATGACTCAGGTGAATTATAGAAGATGGATCTGAATATTTAATAGAGTTAGTCAAGTTCAAAGAATACACAATTAGGCCTCTTGCAGACTTTCAATACACTTACATATCCTTGTTGCCACAGAGGGGATGTGGCAAATTCCAATTTAAGTGACTACAGTGCAGTACTTTTGTGTCTTTGTAGCTCAGTCCTTCAAATGACTGTTTTAGAATCCTTAAGATCTCTTTGGATTTGTCCCTACATTTTTAGGGTTATGAATAACTATCAGGACAAGATTTTTTTTTCTCTTTTCCCAGTGAATCGCCTTCAGGTTTCAATAAATTGAAGAGCAGTTACACTGCAGGAGGAGGGAATAGTGCGTTGTTGATGAAGCATTTTTAGTCTGAGGTTCTGCATGTGGGTCTGCATTAAATTACTGCTCTGACAAAGTACCAATCCCATCTCTGGAACCAAAAGTGCTGAACAAGCTTTGCAATTGAAAAGAAAAGCAATTCCATTTCTCCCCTTTGAATTGAAAGTGGAAAGTTTAAGAAAACATTAGTGTGTTCTGACTGGAATACCCATCACAAAATACAGGGATGATTTTTATTTATTGTATCTGTTATATATTTGCATATACTTATACATATACACATACATGTACATGTATAAAAAATTTATATATCTATTTTTGCATGAGTATAGTGTATTTAATTGACTGAGTAAATGCACATAGAATAAGCTTCTACTCTTAAGAACCTTTTACATTATTTTTCTGAAATTGATGTAAATGGCTTGATGGAAGAGAGTTCTCAGAAAATTCTTCATTCAATATGAACTGTAGAATTTTTCATGACCTAAAAGAAATTCTGCAGCAGAGCTAGGACTGAACTTGGTGAGGGTCAAGCTCCAAAACAGTCCTATAGATCTTTTTTCCCAACTTTTTTTTCTATTTTTTTAAAAAATATATATAGCATAATCTTTTCTATCATGGCTTTATATACCTTTGGATGTGAAGATAAAGAAGTCCCTTACATTCATCAATGATGCCTCAATAGATGCCATTCTGTATTTGCAAGAAAAGTGTGTCAATCTTTCAGAGTTGGTTTGATTAAAAAAAGAGTGGAGAAAGGTGTGTGACAACGTTGAACAATGAACCCCATCTAAGTGGGCCATCAATGCAGACTGTGTGCACATGCTGGCCCTGAGCCAAAGCCACTATTTCTAATGGCATTTGATTGACATCACCCCAGGAAACACTTGCTCTCTTCTTCACAGTCTTGGATCATATCAGCCATTGACTCCCACCAATGTTCAAAGGATTTTTGTAACCATCCAAAGCTATTTTTATGGTTCCATTCTTGGAAGATGGAAAAATAGGGGAGGGAAAGCAGATGAGATCCTCTTCTGCCACTGAAAACCCTGCAGTATCCAGTTGCCTGAGGGAATCCTTATCTCTGAGAGGATTACTGGCTAGCTCTTATCAAATATTCCCTGTCTGTGACCTTAGACAGAAGTTAGAAGACAAGGACCTGCTATTTTATGAGGTGAGACAAGTCAGATTTTCTGCTCTTTCCCTGCAAAGTTGCCTAAGAGAAGCTGTGGTGACAGCTAACAGCAGAAGATAAGCAAGTGATTGACTAGTGTCTTCAGGAATATCAGGAATGTAAAGACTGCTTTTCCTTTCATCTCCCAAATGCTGCTGGCATTTCTTAGTGGTAGCTGTAGAGAACTGCACAGAAGGACAAATTGGGAATGAAACATCTTAACGGTGTCATCAAGGTGATTTCTGTAAAGCAGACCCTAAGTCCTGCCTGAAGATGCTCCAGCAGCCTTGGGTGGATGCACCAAGCACGTTACCTGTAAGTTACATTAGACACATCACTGCCCACAAGCTGAAGACCAATGCACAGTGGCCAACACTACTGAGGTGTACAGCTCATGCCTTTGGTACCTGTAGGCAGAGCTAAGAGGAAAATGTCTATTCCTGTTCTATCACAAAAGCTGTTCCAGCCTAACACAACACACGGTGCCTTTCCTGTGTACATCCTATACAGCTTGAATGACAGTGACACTTTCACCAGTACTTTGAAAGTCTTGCTTAAGTTTTGAGATAAGTGATATCTGATATATAATAACCATGGCAGTAAGTTTACTGCACATCAGTTAGCAGGAGGGTCTCAACCATGGGATGTACTGGCATGCAGGCATGTCTTTCACCCATTAGCACCTCCTGGGGAATTCCTATCTCTGTTTCACAGGGTTCAGTTCCCTTTGTAACACGTCTCTGTTAGCACCACCCTCTGTTCACCTTGGTGTCAATGCACGCTCAGTTAACAGCAGCTGCTGTGTCTAAAGCTGACTTTAATAAAGATGTTGCAAAAGAGAGTGTAGAAATGCCTTACAAGTCAGTTAACATTCTTTAGTGAAAATGTTCTCCTACTGGTCAGCTCAGTGATTCAAATTCATCACTATTGGGTGCTGTTGCTGACTTTCTTCCATATCACTGCATGAAAAAAATTCCAACACCTGCAAAAAGCACATGGCAAGTGAGGAGGGCTCAGTGTGCTGCTGAGACAGCTCCTGGAGGCACTAGGGGACCTGCAGCATCACTGAGAAGAGGCACTGCTTTTGACTTCCCCCAGATTATAAGACAGAACAACAATATTTTCCTACCTCATTGTGGTGTCAAAAGAGAAAATTAATTAATTTCATTAATTTAATTAATCTGCAAAAGATGCTGAGTTCTTCTGATTAAGAGTTCAGTAACCACAAAGTATAATCAACTAGCTTTTATAAAATGCTTGAAATTCTAGGGTGATTCAGTGGTTGTATTTAAAATAATCTTTGCTGCCTTCTGAAACTAATGCCTCCAACTATGCAATCATTCCTCAGATCTTTGTGCACATGCTTACTAGTAAGTACATGGGCTGTTCCTTTCAAGTTATTTGGAATATTTGTATTTGTGAAAAACAGAATTACTCTTTGATATTTTACAAATACAGTCAGTTGTACATTTATATATGTATTTATTAAAGCAAATTAATACAATTATCCATTATTTTTATTACTTAAAACAAGCTAAATTTTAAGAATGTTTTAAATTATTATATACATCATCTCCCATTGCCTCATGAACATATCAATTTTTAACTGAATACATTGGCATGGGAAATGTAGGCTGCTCCAAGACATGACCATTATTGATATTTGTTTGTATTGCAAAGGCTTTGGGAGTTATTTTTTTGGAGACAAAACCTCTTTGCCCTAAGCAATTGTAAAGTCAGCACAAATTGCATTCTGTGCTCCTGAGTGTAGAATATGTTTGTTGAACTAGTGAAAAGTAGACAACAGGCAGAAATTCTGAAGGTGACTAATAGAGAAGCTCAAGAGACTGAAACAGAATCAGGTCTGATATAAACCTTCAGTGATAAATTGCCATGAACCCCACTACTGTAAGGACTTCAAATCCAGGAAGGAGTGAGCTCGGCAGTTATGTGGCGTGTCCAAGAGGAACCCCAAATCCATTCAGGCAGTTGTCGAGAGTGATAAGGTCACCCTTGAGCCTCTTTTTCTCCAGGCTAAGGATCTCCCTCAACTACTTCTCATCAGGTTGGTACTCCAGACCCTTCATTAAGTTTGGTGGCTTTTTTTCCCTAAAATTTCAGGCTCATGGAGAGCTGGGCAACACAACGCCTTGCAGCAGAATTGCAAAGGGGTTCTAGATGGCAGAGGAGTGAGGTTTTGGTTCTCCTAGGAGAGAAACCACTTCAAGACACATGCTAAAAGATACCAAATGATGAAATATAAATGTTAGTTTAGGGGATTGTTGACCATCTTTCGGCGTACAAAGAGGGAATACAGACCTTCTGCATGCATCCCTTTGAATACCACTTTAATTGCCTCTTTCACAGTCTGCAGTAATTAACAAGAGTGAAATAATTTTCCTTATAAAAGGAGCCATGGAATTGGTTCAGAAGGATATGCCATGTTTCTGCTGTTAGATGCCAACATCTATAACCTTTATCTTCAAAGTATTTTGAAATTATACATCAAAAGAGTCAACAGACTTCTTTTATTCATTTTTTGCAGTGGGAGTCAAGTTTTGCCATTGCATCCTGTCCTCTTTAAAATCATATTTTAATTTTCAGATAAGTATTGGGACCATCTGGCTCATAAGCAGTAGGCAAATAACACTTCTTCATGATAGATTATGCAACATAACCTCAGGTAAGTGTAGCATGACCAGTTAATTGAAAATTTCTTTCCATTCAGGATTCACTTTGTGCTAGCCAATGATAAATACTTATTTCTTCTGTCTCATTTGACATTATACACTTTCAACATGAAAACCCCTTGCTGACTTTAAAAAAACAAAGCTATTATTCTCCATTCCACTTTTCAATGGTCCTTTTTAGTGTTTCACTCTCCTATTTTATTAGCATTGCTTTACTTTTGAATTGCACTTATTCAGACAGATGGGGGAGACAGCCCATTTTATCTATGCTTCCTTATCCCTGAAGATTCCTCCTTATTTGAAATATAATAAAAGAACTGAAGTTCTTTCTGACTGAACGGTTGTGGAGTAGATGCTATAACCTGGAAAGGTACATTGTGTTGTCAGACCTGAAAAGTTCATATTAGTGCCTGGGAATGGAGGAAAAATGAACTATGCAGAACAATCAAACTGAGAAACAGATGTTGCAAATTTTTGTGTATTTTGTATTATCAAACTTAAGCACTTCATGGTGGCCTGAAGCAATTTTCAATTCAACTGAGACCAAATGATAGTCACAAAAAATGCCCTATTATTGTATGAAACAAGAAGATGGAATTCTTTAGGTTTCGTTTCATCTTGGGATTTCAAATTAACTTGAGCAAGTGACAAGACACAGGGTGACATTTTCCTCTCAAATTTATCAGAACTTCTTCCTGGAAATGCTGCTGATATTAACCTTGTTATTGACAATTCTAGCCATAGGTGACATTTAAATATTATGTGAACTATGAAAATTTTACATCTCATTTCTTCTTTCTTTCTTGTTTGTTGCATTCTGTTGTGTTCTGTCTTTCATTTGTCTACAAGCAGCAATGTAAGAACTTTAGAGGCACAGCATTCATATCTTCAATATATAGTCATTCTCTAAGAGACTGCACTCCTGCAATTATTTACAATAACAGTTGTTCAAATATTGAGATACTGGTTTTGATTTCCATTCAGCTTGCTGCTCACAACTGGCAGATCAGCATGCAAAACAGGCAGCTCAGCTTGAGTGCTTGATTTAAGCTGAGCTGAATTTATGTCACAAGATTAGTGAAAGGAAATAAAATCTAAAAATCTGGTTCCTTTAACTGTCTCAGACGATTTACTGCAATACATAGAAAAAGAGAGACAGAAAATCATAATCTGGTTGGAGATTTGCATTTGATGGGAAGAGATAATAGCTGAAGAGCTCAGTGTAGTGATATTCATGTCAGCCATCACATCCCCTTCTCACCCCAGGTAATCAAAGCCCTGTGTAAAGTGGCTCATTCCTGTGAATGTCGGGATACTAAAGGCTGAGAAGTGTCAGGCTCCCTTTCCCAGGCATGACATGCTTCTGTTTTGAACAAAATATTTAGCTTTGTTTTTTTATGAGGTCCATCATCTTGTCTCCCATACAGATTTGTGAGCTTCAGACATTTAGGTAGAATAGACAAAATAAAAGATTACAGGAATAAATATTTTAATCTATGGAAGATGAGAAAATCTTCCAGTAAGCAAGTAGCAAGATTTTTGCTCTACTTCCGTATGAGCATTAAAAGTCTACACTAGGTGTCAGATTCTCCATGCTGTTGTACCTGTCGTAAAATAAAGAAAGATTCTATAAGTAGATTTTAGCTATCCCAGAGTCAGGAGGTATCCCCACTATTAGAAAGCTTCCCTGCCTGATAATATCAATCACATCTCTAGAGAAAGAAGTCCATGATAATTTTGGTTTTGTAACTTTATTTTTATACTTAGAGGTCAAAGTGTACGTTTATTTTCAATATTTAGGACCAAAACTATGCACTGAAGAACAAAAAATTCTGCATTTACAAATTTAACCTAATCGCTGGCTGCAAAACAAGAGCCCTGGTACATACATCATTATGATAAGAATCATCTTCTTGAAGATATCTTATCTTGCCTGCTGTAAATAGAATAAACAAACATGGTGCACATGGCTATATAAAAAGCATGAAATATTTGAAATAATTTTAAAAATGTTTAAGAAAACTTCATTTCCTCTTAATTTTACCAGTTGCTAGTTCCAGTACCTGGAGAAACATACCAGCAGTAATCTACATTTACTGTAAATCTTACCATTTCTTCAAGAAAAAGATTTCTTCAAGAAAATGCTCTCCTGACAGGTCTGAGCCGATCCCAAACTGATTCTTTCTGCAAAGTTTTTGTTGCCTGAGGAAACTGGTTATTCTTGAAGTCCTGTTCATTTCTCAGTGACAGATACTGCCCAATAAGGACTGAGGAACCATTCTGAATCAGTGTTTTTGACATAAATCTCTTCTCATATCTGACCAACCCCATCCAAAGATTGTGCTCTAGAGCTTATAGAGAGAGTAACATGGACAAAGGCATATTTGTATTTCAATAGTGCACAGATACCCTTCTGCTTAACCTGAATTGCCTTGTATGAAGTGTTTATATAATCTGGGGACCACAGCTTGGTACAGACAGAAGATAAGTATTTTGACACTCACTTATTTGTGCAGCAAGATTTAAAAAGAGCAGGCTGTTTGTTATCCACTGTAAGGTGTTCTGGCAAAGAAAAGCTTTGAGAGGAGTTTTGCAATTGTATAAAGGTATTTCTACATAATAAAAGTCTCAGGAGCAATGTGAAGGACACTAAGCTGAGAACATACTGACAGTATTGTCTGAGGAGAGAGGAAAGCTCTTGACAATGAAAAGGGGATAGCAATTAGCACAGAGAGACTGTGATAAACAATAATATTTACAAGACCTTGAGAAAAGTAATGGGAATATCTTCCAGCTCTTGCCTGACACTGTCTGAGGACAGTGCTCTAAAATATCTAGTGGCCTGGATATTCAGTGCCATAAACATCAACACTCAGGAGCACATTCTCCTGCACTGTACCATGGATGCCCTGGTGGTGGGGTGAACGTTACTAGAAGTGATGTGTGTGACTTCTGAGTTTGGCTTGGTCACTGAATTTCCTTGGGGAAGTTGCCTCATTTTGCTTCTCTGTCCCTTCACTGCACTGCTCTGCTTCCCTCCTTCCCCCATGCTTTAACTCTTTACATAGTAAGTAGTTTATTACAGAGGCTGTTGTTGTTGGCTGATGACAAGCAATATTTTCTTAGGCCTTTGTTTTATTCTTAACTCTGCTACATACAGTATGGGTGACCTTGAGAAGCTGGATATCATTTTTTTGGATGGGAATGATGATACCCATTCCCTCTCTGAAGCTGAGACTGGCAATTGGCATAAGTGTATTACTTAAACTATTAATATAGAGAAACTCCATCTTGTTATGATAGGCTGTATCCCTTTAAGTGTTTTAGCTGACTATCCATCTTTTGTGGCTATTAGCTCATCTCCTATAAAAGATACTCCAGAGATCATAGACCAAATATGACTAATGGATAGGTCAAACATCACAAGTACTTGGAAAGAGCTCAAGGGCCTCCAATTTCTTGTCCAATATAGTAAATGTTTTGGGCATCCTGTACTTTCCTCTCAGCTCATCCCATGAGACTGTGGTTTAATGGCAGCAGAATAAGTGTTCCTAGATTAACTCTCTGCAATTTCAAACTGCAATCATGCTTACAGGATTCACAAATGCCACCATCACTCAAGAAAACAATGAAAGAGCAGTGTTTAAAAAGAATATCTTCAATGTTGACATGAGAACCTGAATCAGAGGAGACCTACATCCAAGTTAGAAAATGAACTACTGGGATTCTAAAAAGGACTGGCATATTTAAAGGGCAAATGGCCATTCCCACTGAAATAAATAAGTCAAAACACATAAATAATGTCAAAACACGAAGAAGAATTTCAAAGCAGCTTAAAATTACTTTTGGGAAATGAGTCTCTAAAATACACTTTAACTTCCTTTGCACATTAATGACTGAACACCAATGCAATGCATTCAAATGCTGCTACTACACTATTGAAACTGGCAGTAAAATAAATGAAAGAAGCTCAATCTTATGCTTAATTTCAAGACATTAAAGTGAATGTGATTGTTCACAGTACTTTCAGCAGAGACTTTGGTTCTTGTTGGTAAGAATCATAAATCATCTTCTGCACCAGAGCTCTGGAAAATGTTAACAGATCTAAACATTTTGGTCACATACACTATGGCCCATTAAAAAACAGAAGGCTTTAACTCAGTTTAATAAAAAAAATTCCTGTGAACGAGAGGACATAAACTCAGATTGAAACCCAGTGAAGACAGGTATTTAATCAGCAATCAGTAAATACATTTTAACTTATTTGCATTTGTAGAGAGCATTAAGAGACTGGCATTCTTGTTATTCTATCTGTTTCATTATGCAGGATTGTCTATTTCTTTGTGTTTATAGTCAGGAAGAAATGCCAAATGAGTAGTACTCATAATCGAATATGGGATACAGATAGTCTTATGCCTGCTCATTATTATATCATAAAGAGTATCTGCACACAAATATTGGATAAAAGACATCTTCCCACTTCAGAGCCTTAAAAGTAGATTTGGAAAGGAGTGAACATTTTATTTTACCTCTGAACATTTTATTTTACCTCTGAACTTCCATTTCTCAATATATAACTGCTCTTACATTTATAAATATACCATAAGGCAAGTGAAATGCAAAGTATAAACCAGGATTTTTGACCAAAACCATGGGACTTTCATTGTTAGTGGTTTTAATAGAATTTTCTCTATTTTCAGGATGAAAATATGGAAAAAAGTCTTCAGAATGAGTAAGTGGGGAATGAAGAAATGCCAAATGTAGCTGCTGGCAATAAAGAATTTGTTTGTCACATGATATCACATTTGGTATGTGAGCAGTCTGGAAGTACTGCAGAAACAACTGATAATCTTGTTGGTCTCTGACTTTTCAACTTTGCTTGCGCAGCTGTTTGTTTATTCTACTATTTATATCTCAACTGCTACTTGGAACCTGCTCAAAATATGGCAGAAATTCCCAGTAAAATAGCTTAAATCAGATGGACTGTCTTCCAGCCTTCCTTACTTAAAATGGGGAAAGAATCCTAGAAGTAATGTATCTCAGAGTAGCACACGAAATACTCGTCTAACCTCAGGTTAGAACAGGACTGGACAGGTCTGGTTTAGTTTAGGGGGGATTTTTTTATCAAAGAACAATTCTTTCACTTTGCCTTCCATAAGGGAAACATTTCTTAAGCTTTTTTTTAAAATGCAAGACCAAAGACTTATTCTTAATTTAAATTCCTTTAATGAGTACTAGTAAAATACACTTTCTATGCAGGCTGTCCTTCTTTCATCACCCAGCTGGAATTAATTGGAGAAATTTGCTTTCAGGCAATTTGTTTTTCTTGCCAGCAGTAAGGACTGAGATACTGATCAGGTGATCTCTTCTGAAGGGATGCTACCTTGTTTTCTCAGTTCAGCTGAGCATTCTTAACACACACTTTGTGTTTTCCAATCTCATGTTTCTTTCAATTTGTCGTTTCAATGCAATCACTGGAATAAGTGTTTATACTTCCAATCAAAATTAGGACCTGACTTGAAGCAGTACCATGGAAAGCTAAGTTTTGCAGGAACTAATTTTTTCCATCTAATAAAATCAAATATTGCAATAATAAGTTATTGATGTGTATATGAGCTTCTAGGACTCTGAAGGACAAAGCTGTCCCACTCCTTCCTTCACTTTTATCAATCATTCTTTGTCCTTTGCTTCATTTTCAATCTTTTTCTCCTGGTTGAGAACTTCATACCCAGTTTCCCATTGAGTGTCTACACTGATACTGATCTAACTTAGCAGCAGCAAGAATCAAACTCCAGCAATCTTAAAGAAAATTGCATCCAAGGAAATGTTTAACACAACAAAAGTTTCCAAATTTTCAGTAGTTGTTCTTAAACCTTCATCCATAAGCAGGGAAATGGTGCTAGCTGTATGCAACAAGAAAACTGAGACAGAGGAACATGGGATCGCTGAAACTTCTCAACTGAATTTTTAAAATTAATATAGTTAGAATTTAGGATGCCATCTGAGGAGGAAAAATCAGAAATCCTCAGGTCTGCAAATGCTCATGAAGTTGCAAAAGTAACTAAAATTCATCCCACCAAATGCTCCTTTCTGCAGCTCTGTGTCTTAGACCTGAGTCTAAGCTGAGATTTTTATTTAGCTTTGCTATGTAGTTTCTTGAAAACTCAGTCAAAGGTATTCAAAACATAGCTATGGTATATCTGTGAAAAATGACCAAAAAAGCATCACCTACTTTTATGAGACTATTTTATTAATTAACTGGAAAGAGAAATCACTTAATTTGTGGTCCACCTGGATCAGATGTCAGGGGTAATTCACCCTGGAGACAGTCAACACCCCCACACAAGCTCTTAATGCTGAAGAAATTCAAAACCATTCATCAGGAAACTATCCAAACTAGAGATGATCTTGGCATCTGTGAGACATTTCCCCTTGTCCTTGAAGTCTTTTCATTGTGCAGCAAAGAAATGAAAAGCCACTAAAAAAAGGCCAGGAAACACCAGAATATCAAAAGTCTTTAATAATGTTATGAGGAAATTTGCCTAAAAAGGGTAAGTTGTGGATTCCTGTTCTTGTCCTAAGTAGTGTTTATATATTAAATATTAAACAGCCAGTGAATAAAATAAACAAACATGCTGGAGAGCTGGGACTGGAACCTGTGACTTCATCTTTAAGGCAGAGAGCTTTGGTGTCACTGATGGCCCAGCAAATCTTACAAACTCTTTTCTGCAGGAATTCAGGATACCTTGAGAGAGAAATGACTTCTAGCTTGCCATCTAAGAATCTTTACTGAGAAGTGGATGATTCAGCAATATCCCAGGCCTACAAATATCCCCTGCTGTGTAATAAAGACCTTCTGTGCCCAGCTCAAGGCTGAACCTTGCTTGCTGAGAGCCAAGGACCCACACCTTATGCCAAGTTGGAAGGGACCTACAAGGATCACCCAGTCCAACGCCTGGCCCTGCACAGGATCATGCCCAAGAGTCATACCTTGTACCTGAGAGCATTGTCCAAATGCTCCTTGAGCTCTGTCAGGCTGGAGCTGTGACCGCTGCCCTGGGGAGCCTGTTCAAGTGCCCAGCCACCCTCTGGGTGAAAAACCATTTTCTGATATTAAGGCTAAATCTCCTCTGTCACTTCAGGCCATTCCCTCAGGTCCTGTCACTGTCACCACAGAGAAGAGATCAGTGTCTGCGCCTCCTCTGCCCCTCATGAGGAAGCTGTACCCGCAGTGAGGTCTCCCCTCAGGCTCCTCCAGGCTGAACAGACCCTGTGCCCTCAGCTGCTCCTCACATGGCTTCCTCTCAAGGCCCTTCACCATTCTTGTTCCCCTCCTTTGGACTCTGTCTAACAATTTAATGTCTTTCTTATATTGTGGCACCCAGAACTGCCCCCAGCACTGGAGGTGAGGCTGTCCCAGTGCAGAGCAGAGCAGGACAATCCCTCCCTTGCCCGGCTGGCGATGCTGGGCCTGATGCCCCCAGGACAGGGTTGGCCCTCCTGGCTGCCAGGGCACTGCTGGCTCATGTTCAGCTTGCCATCAGCCAGGACCCCCAGCTCACTTTCCATGGCACTGCTTTCCAACCTCTCATTCCCCAGTCTTTGAAACTTTGGCCCCAGTGTGCCAGTGAAGCAAGTCCATGGCAAGCCACAACTTTATGTTACAGTGCAAAGTCATGAAGACTGAAGTGGATCTTGCCCTGACCGCTTTGCTCTCCATGGGGAGCAGACTTTAGCAGCAGGACCTGGGGAGCTGTGGGCTGGTGCACATACCTGCTTTGGTCGGGATTGAGACAGGGCATTTGGGGCCAGCTTTGACTCTTGCCACCATTTTCCTGCCAGACCTCTAAATCAGGGAAATATCCCTTCATTATTGCTTTTAATGAATATTAATGCTCACTGAATCAGCTATAAGAGCTGGGTTTTGCTGGCATACTGCAGAATTGTCAGATGTTCTGAACAACCCAAGTAATATATATCTTTCTTTCATTTTGCATGGAAAATCCTGGAGAAAATAAGACTCTTATATTACTATTTATTTAGATAATATGTATAAGACACACAGAAAATGTCTGTCAAGCAATAGAGGTTAATCACTGCTTCGTGCATTTTCTCTGCACGTCAACTACCATGTTTTACTCTTTAGAGGAAGTACAGATTATGGCTAAACATAATGGATCAGTTGGTTGGCAAGAGGGATTTGACATAAGTTTGTAAATTCTTTAGAGTTGTTGGAGCTATATAATTTACACAAACTGAAGAGCATTTTTCAGGTTCAGCTTTGTTTTGGCTGTATTCTGTAGATTCCACATGCTGACTTCACTGCCTATTTGGAACCACTCAGCTCTATATTAATATTAATGCCATGAACTTTGTTCTTGCAAAAATCTCATAGCATTTTGGGGCCAGGAGAAAAGAGAAATTAGAATTATATATATTGTTTATATGCCTACTACATGGCAGCAACATGATTCCAGGCTTTAATGCATCTTGCCATTCCCCCTTGTAGCATTTAATTATTGATAAGCGATGATGTTTGAATTCTTGTTGGGGAGGTAACGTGAAGGGCTAGAAGACAGGATTTGCATAAAGTTTGTTTCCAGAGGAAACTGAGTACTCCTGCTTCCTGCTTTCCCCTTGAACCACCCTACAAGTCTGAAATGTCATTTGATGTAATTGTGCAGGAAAAACAAGAAGTTTATGCAGAAAAAATAAAAAGTGCAGTTGCACAAATTTGCATTATGATGCTTTATTTTGATAGCATTGCATTTTCCCAGTAGCAGACCCACTGGGGAGATCCCACGTGTTATGTGATCTTAGTTAAGATTAACTCTTCCTTTTAGTTTTCTTCAGTATAATTGTTGGCAAATCTTTTAATAAGCCTAAAGAAAACTAGATAAAATGTACATTTTAAGACAGAACTTCTATGAAAATACATAACAAAAAGAAACATTATATCTAATATTAAATGCTATAATGATGTATATTTTTTCAAGATCTGTTAAAAAGGCCTAACGTTACTTCCTGAAAGTAATGCATTCCACAAAGTAATGCCATCTACTGCTTTATTCACCAATATCTGTGTACCTGAACTGATCACAGCTGGCCAGGAAACATATTTTTCTTTAATTTTCCCATTTGATCAGACTTTTTGCTCTGAAAGTTGGTTTCATTAAAAAAAAACAAAACATGTTTTGTCTTATGAATCTTTTTCTTTTTGTTTTTTTCTAGGAGAAAAACACATTTGCAACTCAGTTAATATGAAAAGAATAATCATTTCCATCACAGAAGCCACATATTCTTCTCTGATCCTTGTCTCACATGCAATTCCAAAGAAAGAAGGAAAGTCAACATTTCTGATACAGTGGCAAAAACTATCTGAAGCATATCTCTACTACCCCTTCCAAGTCCTTAAAGCCAGCTAGTTTTTGATATTTTTTTTTCATCAGCAAGTATCTTGTTGGTGTCTAAAGCTGGCTGCACCAGCTTAAGTAGTTTCTCAACAGACATTTGTCATTTATATGGCATATCACTTTTCTTTTGAATATGAGGATTGCATTATATTTTCAAAACTATTTGTAACCCACAAACTCTTTGGTTGTTTTTTGGACAACCCTTCTAAAGATACAACAATTCTTGCAAATAATGAAAAATCCTATTTTAATTTCACTGTTGCTTATGTGCCTCACAGAGGATGAGGAGCTGAATTTTAAACTCATATAAGGAGAGAGACAGATGATGAATTATGGAGTTCACTTCCTATTACACAACATTTTAAAATGCAGAGATAGAGCTTGAATTTACTGGCTAGGGAAATCACAGCACAAGTATGAGCTAATTCTCCTGTATACTACTTTACAGTCTTGGAAAATTGTTCAAGATACTGAGGAAATTAGTCACTTCTGACATTCAGAAGAGATTTCCTTTTGAATGCTTCATCATTCTGTTTATATTGTCAAAGATATACAAGGTGTTTGAGCAGTAGCTTACAGGCAGTAGGCCAACATCTCCTGAGATAAACTGGTGGAAACTGGTATCTAATTGGTGGATTAAACCATTTCTCATTTATTAGTGTCATCTTCTATTATATGTTCATTGATCCTCCCCATTTTACATCAGGGATATGTCAAATAACTGCAACTTTGCTTGTTACAGAGAAATCAGCTTAAAACTATGAGGAAATGGATTTATTTTCTTAAGAGAAAAAAATATTTTTCTCTGTATCTGGAAAAAGTGGTTAGAAAGGAAACAATGACAGACTATTTTCCAAGTATCTTACTACTAGAAGAAAACAGGAATTGTTTGTATTTTCAGCAAATATTTATGCTGGATATGAATAAACTTTTTTTCCTTAGCTTTCTGGCGAAACTGTGGTACAGCAGCTACCTAGAAAGGCAGTGGTACCTGTTTCATTGGGTGTGTTTAAGTGACTAACTCAAATATAAATAACCCATAGCACAGTACTAAGACTGTGGAGAGATTTTTAATAGCAAAAATGCAAAGTGAGTGCAGGACTATGAGGAAAAGGCTCTTGGGTCTTGCAGTATGCAGAGGAAAACAGCAAATGATCTGTCCATCCAGACCCCATCCCACTGTGATCCATTCATGCCAGATGAACCTCAGGAATGAGTTTGGGGTTGGGGTCAGGGATGAAAAAGATTAGTGACCAAAACCGAAGTGAGCTGAGGGGAGAACAAGACAAAAAGTTGCATCCTAAAGTTGTATGTCGCCTTGAACAAGCCATAGCAGAATTTACAAGCAAGTTAGGAAATGAATCAGCAAATGGGACCCTAGTGGGATTTTCAGAAGCACTTAGATGCAAAGAGCCTAATTTTTCATCTGAAATTAGAGTCTGAGATGTTTTAAAACTTTCAGTTGGGCTATGTGCGTCCACAGTGATGGTGTTACCTTCAAAATACAACCCCAGAGCTACGCACTTTTCTTCAAAATAGAATAAAACCAGTAGCTGCTCCCTTGCAGGCAGTCTCTAAAGAAAACATTGGTAAAAAAGGACTCTGGGATTCTCAAGTACTGTGTTATGAAAGCTAGAAAAGCAGCAAAGATATCACTCTCCTTGCTGGGGTTCATGTTGAAGTGTGGGCCCTAAAGCCCAGCTCTCCTCCTGGCAGGCCATGGAGGAAGATTAAGTCAATCAAAATGAAAAGGGCATTACAGCTGGCTCAAGAGCCACAGCCACTCTTGACCTGAATCTGAGGTGCAGTTCCTTCAATGAACTATGGGGGTTTGATGTGATCTAATATCGGGGTGGGATCTAGCTTTGGAATAATGTATCTGGCTCCAGGTACCTGTGTGTGGGTGCTTGCACGTGAGCTGGTGTTGAGTAGTCAGTGAACACCCAGGCAGTACTGTCAGTGGAGCCTGGAAATCTGTCCTGCTCGTCCTGAATAAGAAAGGTGCCTAAATTTAGGTACCAGCTGCTGTTTGAGATGTTTTCATCTTCCAAAATGTCCTCTATGGGCTGGCAGAAATGTGTGAGACCTAGGGGAGATTGCCTGCCCTGGATACCCTCACAGGGTCTGAGGTGGCACTGTTCAGCTGTGTTTAGGCTACCTTATCATGGGTCACATGGGTACTTCTGTAAGCTAAAGAGGCTCTGCTGGGAGCCTGAACTTCTCTTGACATGTGGAAATCCCCACCCAGAAAATTACTGTCTTACACAGTTATATTTTGGATGTATGATTCCATGATGGTTTCAGCTACAACACTTAAACTGATACACAGATATGAATAGCAATTGCTAAGACCCCACCATTCCTTCTCAGAGGAAAGCTCTGGTTAGTAAAGGTGATTCTTTTCCATTCCCCGTATGTTATCAGTCGATCTCAAGCCTGAGAGTACAGTCCAAGTTTTGTTGAAAAATCTAATGCATTTACTGCTTTTTTAAGATTGTGCAAACCTGAGACGTTTATTGGATCTTCTGCTCCTCACAGAAGCAGTTAAAATATTTCTGTATAGAAAAAAGCAATATATCATTTATGGCAATTATTTATACATTCCTTTTTCTTTTCATTATTTTCTTTGCTGATACAATCTGATTGCCAGGGGAAGGAAAGGACAGAGACTTTAACTGAAATAACAAACATAGAGCACTGGTTAGTGGGTAGCAGAGCACCCACTTTGTATTCCTAATTTTGTATTCTTAGCTTTTTTCTTCCTGACAGAAGTATCTGAAATCTCTGCTATGTGTTCTCTTTCAGCACCCTGCCTAGGCATATGCCAAAAGCAATCAGTGCCATTTTTGGTCCATTTCAACAGAACTGCAGGGGAACACTTTGGTGCTTAACAGACTGACTCTGAACATCCCTTATTCCTCGTACTTTGGCCTCTTTTAGTTTCCATAAACATTTCTCTCAGGCAGCAGAAGCAGCCAGCCTTGGATATGTGTGCAACTATTAAAGGCCCTTCCCAGAAAGAAGCTTGAGGAGACTGCCTTTTGTTTGAACCTTGGGATCTTCATTTGTGCTGCAGAGGATGCTGTGATCTGGGATACTTTACTGGTGATCCAGAGAGCACAGGTGTTTCTTCTTCTCTTTATCTCTGTAGCTATTTTGATTAGCATTTCTCCAGGCCTGATGCAAAACCATTCTCAAACAGCCGTGTTTGTCCCTACCATTAACAAAAGCTGTGTGTGCCACACTGGTTGGTGGCAGAAACTGGTTGATTGATTTGTTTACCATAGAACAAGATTATTTTATTTATGCTGAACTTCTGCGTCTCAATTTTCCCAAAGAAAAGGAAGGAAAAATGGAGGGAATAGCAAGAAAAGGAGTCACAGAAAATCTTATAGGGAGCCTTGCTGGCTCCTATTCTCATTGCAAAGAGCAGGAAAGGGAGGGTACCCCAGGGACTAGGGGAGGCTTCATTCTTAGAGTCCAAGGGTGAAAATGAAGGTGATGGACAAGGGCAGGCACACTGTGCCAAATACATTGGAATTCCAGCAAGAGAGACAGGACTGAGGGCTGGTGGCAGGCACAGCTTTCATACTTGGGGTTATACACATGGAGAGGAGGCTCTGGAGGTGTTGGTCCATGTGCTACCTGGCACGTGGAAGAGGCTTGCTCTTCTTAAAACACAACTACGTGGAGCAGGGCTCTCCTGTAGTGACTTGCTCCACACAAATATCCTCCAAAAGTCCCAGCTTGCCAAAACTTTTGGCTGAACACGCAGAGAAGAGGAGGTTTGAGGAGTAGAAGTTGGGAGATATTTTAATTTGTGTTTCAAATACCTGTTAGCACTCTGATGAACAGTCTTTCATAAAGACTTTGTTAAATACTAAATAATATTTTAGGACAGCTTCTCTTTTTTCACATACACCGAGACAAGCCAGAGTCAGAGGCAGGACAGGGTCACCAGCACACAACCAATATTCTGCATTTTGAGATGATGGGGGGAAGAAAGGGTATGTTCAGGGATTTCAGAGAAAAATAGTAATTTAGGACTGGAAGTATTGTTGGATATTTATTGTTTCTGTGAAATAGGTAACATCACAGTCTCTTCTAAAGGGCTCTATGGAGATAACCACTCAATAAAATTATGTTGCACCCAGTTTGTGTGAATTCTCACTCATCTGCATCTTTTCTTGTATTTAAATTTGATGAGGCCCTGATTTCAGCACTGCATTATTGAGACATTTTCCTCCTGTGCTCTGCAGGGCTTACAAGAGATGTCTAATTCTTCTATCATGTTAACCTGTTGAATCTGCTTGATATGTAAGAGCAAAGACTGTTTAAATAATAGGACTAGTGGATGATAAATGTGACACCTCCAGTCACTTTTCACCAGCATCCAAGTGGGCTATGTCAGTCTGTTCTGTTTGTGCAGTACATTCAAAGGCATCTAGTGTACAGACATGAACACTAATCCCATTTGTTTAGGAGAGGTCAGGTTGAAATAAACTCAAGTGAAATGATCAGAAGTTTGTTTCTAAGAGGAGAAAATAAATAGAGATAATATTAATTTAAAATATTTCTTTGTAGAATATTAACAGAAAAACGAAATTCCAGCTGTGTATGATATGATGCTGTGTTTCCAGCCTTTGCTGTCATATAGGATGAAAGGCTTGTATTTCCATGGGCTCATCAGATCTCATGGTCAGGTGAGTATTTTACCTTCTTGTGAACTTCAGCATTCTGCTCTGTGTAAGCTCCCTCTTGTAGTTGATGAGATCGACTTTCAGTTAGCTACTTAAACATATACAGAAGGAAAAACAGAAGTGTCCATCAAACCTGTACATTCTGTTTGAGGGAAAGACAATGGAAAGTGAGGTACTGCAGCACAGCAAGGGCAAATCTCTTTGTAGGATTGTCTATTACATCTCTCAATGTTTCAGCTGTAGCATTTGAAGTACAGGAGGACATTCTCCATTAGGGAAATGATTCATCTCACATAAAAAGGTGCTTCAAAGCCAGGTGTCCAGCCTAAGCCAGTCACGTACCTCCACAAGGGAGCTTGGCATACCAGTGAGCACAAATGCTTTGGGAAGCAGTTGGTTGATCACTGGAGTTTCTGAACTCTATGTGGTAGTTTTAGAGAGAACTAAATGACTGGATTTCATTAGATGTCTAAATTCAAGTAGCTTGGTTAGGCAGAAGAAATCCCTTTCCAACACTGCCCATCTCACTGCAACTGTGGGGATAAACTGGCAGTTTAATGGTGAAAATGTCTTGAAGTCTAAGGCTAAAGACAGAGTCAAAGGGTCAGTGGTTATCTTAGCTTTAATTCCAAAGCCAGGACATATTTCCAGACTTTAGATAACACTGTGTGACAATCAAAGATAAATTATGACAATTTAATAGCAACTGCCTTAAATAGACTACAAATCCAAAAATATTCTTTAATGTATCAAATGAACTGCATCTGTCAAAAATATGAGTGGGCCATCATTCAAACTTCTGCTTCAGTTCCAGGACTGCAGAGAGCCTGGGAGAACCATGAAGAAGACAGTGCAGTCCCTGTTGTTGTTCCAGAAATAATTGACCGGTCTTACTGAAAACATTTTAAAAATAACTTCAGGATACATAGGAAAAATAATCATGTTGATTGTGCTGGCAATAGCACTTAGGATAGTCTAGACAGATTCAACATGATAAAACCTCAGTTAGATGGAAAGTTTAAACCATAAAGAATTTTTAGTGTGATAAATGGACAATTTTCTTTTGAAAGCAAAAAAAAAGTAAGTTTCCCAGCCTGGTCTGTAACACACAATTGTTACCTGTGGGGTAATGCCAGGTCAGTTGACCATATTGAGGTTGACTTAGATTATATTCCATCTTCACACTGACATTTAGCACAGATTTATTGAGACTAAGGTCAAGTTCTAGTGTAATAATCTATGCTTTCTCTGTCAGTATTTATGAACATGATTTAATTCCCCGAAATCTGTTTTTCACTGATTAAAACTCTCCAAACTATTAATCTCATACTCAAGTCAAAGCCTTTAAAAAAGCATGCCTGCAGTTATGATGTCTCTTTAAAACAGCAAAGGAAGAAGGCCAGAAGATAAAATTGGGGGTAGGCATAGTGTTCATGGTACATGAAACATTCCTCCTCCTAGTGCAAAAATGCTTGAAAGGTTTTGCCATTTGATTGGTGCTTCAAAATGAGAAGAGCTGCAAGGAAGGAAAAGAATCATGTGCAACTGCAGTCTGTCTTCAAATTTGATCTGCTTTGGTAACACAGACAGTATTAAACCCATTGCTGGCTGTAATTTCTCATGCTAAATATGTCTTGCTTAGTGACCTGTGTCACTTCTCAGAGCCCTGAACAACAGTTTTCAGGTATTGAGAGTCTCAATAGACAGAACAGCTTGTTCTAGAGCAACTACTACTTTTTAATCTTGGATCAGCTGGGATACTGAACTGTGTTATGTATCATATTTGATTCAAGAAATTTTAGAAAGTGCAAATCTTAGAAGGGAAATAAATAGTTTGGAATTCTGACCTGCCATTATTTTCAGTGAGGTTTAGTAAGAGATTTCTGGATGTTCAAAAGAAGACCAGATATATGAGACAGAGTAATGGTATGGCATAGAATGTAGCATTTAGTCATAATGTTAATTTTATTAGTGAAGTGCTTCAGAATTTGTAGTAAAAAGGCTTAGTGAAGGACAATCTGGACTGCTAATGGCACTATTTTCAATAAAGGGAGCGAAATAAAAACCTAGGGCATTTTTTGTTCTTCAAGTACACTAGAAGGTTATACAATAGGCTGCAGGGAAAGGCATGGAGATAATGAAAAAAGATAGCCGGGAAAAATCAGCAGATGGAGATTGCTCTAAAATGCTAAATGAAACACATGTATTTAAAGTAATGAGTATTTTATGATGAGAGATTCCACCATGATCAATTTAATGGTTTTAAAATATTAAAATGCAATGAGACTAGGGAGGGCAAAAGTGATTTAAATATAAATCTATTGATTATAAACCTAAATGCGGAGGCTTTGTGCAGCCAGTTCAGAGACAGAAAAGGATAAGGAACAAGAACATAGTCAGAGGTCTTTAAAATGATTCCTTTAGATCTAAACACTTAACCAAAAATGCAGGAATTTAAAGGTTGTGCTAATTGTTCAGGATGATTCTTTGATGTTAATTGGGAAAGAAATGCTGAGTCCCTTTTCATCTGAACTCACTGTGAATGAACCAATAGAGTATCTTAGTAGAGTACACTCCTACAGGGTCTTTTTAGTCAAGACTAGCCCCCAAATCCCCTCTTCTTTTACCAGAGTAAATATCTAGGGTTTGTTCAGGTTATGGTGTTAATTTTTCTTTATTCCTATTCCTCCTTTCTCTTTGCACTGGAGGATCAGGAAACATTTTGCCTACTGGAAAATGTCTGGTTTCTGCTCTGCTTTGGTCCCCAGCTTTATGCGTAAAAACCTTTGCTAGCTCTGATTGAACCACACTGGCAACCTGCAACATCATCTGCACAGACCAAAGCAGAGGAGTACTGCGTTCACCAATTTGAAATAGTTTGTGCCAAGCCACAACCTTGGTATAAAGTTGACTTTATTTCATTGGAGTTGCTTATTCCTACTGCCTAGGGTTTTTTACCCCTAGAAGTACATTTTTCTCAATCAGTGGAAAAAAAAAAGAAAAATTAAACTTTTTTGTCTGATGATTCGATGATAGACTTCTCAACAGCAAAGGGAAGCTTTCTATTTCAGTGTCAAATGCCATGAATTTCCAGGCCTGGAGCATAATAAATCCAATATGTGGCAAGTAGAGTTTAAGTGTGTGCTGAGAGGCAAGAACATGGCTGAATGCTTTGCTAAATCAAAGCTCAAGATATTTGTAGAGCAAAACATGCTGTGCTTAAAGGAATGGAATAGACCACTTTTATTCCAAATGTATGTACAGTTTGAAAAGTGCTATTACATTAGCCCTGTCAGCATGACTTATTTTGTTGGCTGGTCCTCTCTGTACTGCTTTTACGGCAGTTTCCAGTTCGTGCCCTGTTGCATATGGTTTTGGCCCCTAAAAGCCCTTTTTTCCCTATCCCTCTAAAGTGTTTGGGAGACTACCCCTGGGGTGGAGTTTGTAATGATATGCCCCAGAAGGGGGTTGGGTCTCCCAAAGGTTGGTTGCCCTCTCCCATTCGTCCTACCACCTGCCCATCTCCTGTCTGTCATCTTTAGTTTCTAGATTATTCTGTGTTACTTGGTTGCTCATTGGTTTGTATCCCTGCCTGTATTCCCTTCTCCTCCCCTCTCCCTTCCCAGTTGGCCCTTATTCCCTTGTCCCTCCCTTGTTCCACCCCTGGCTTGTCTGTGATTGGTTTATACCCTCAAATAAAAGTCTGGTGCTCCCGGAGCTCTGGGGCTTTAGAACCCGGTGTGCAGAGTGCTGCTACTTCGTGTCTGTGTCTCTGTTATTCCGGGGCTAAGGATCGCTCCCAGCCTACTCCAGCTCTACGGAAACAGTGTCTGTCGTATAGGGAAGGCGCCGCCGACGGTGAGGGACGGAAGGGCCCGGCACCGACGACCTGTACCGGGAACACCCTCCAGGACACTTCGTGGGGCACTGGCCCGAGAGGGACTGGTGCTCCACCGGGTCCGGGACCCGCCTGGTGTGGGTTGGTCAGGCTGCTCTGGTGTTACAACGCCGCTCGGCTGCTGCCCAAAACCCTGGTGGGCAGCTGTCCGGCCAGAGCCAGCGGCACCGTAACAGTGCCCTACAAAAACTTACAAAGTAAATCTTGTAATTTTCTGCCACCCTAGGGTTCTGTGCACTTGCTTTAGTGCCCTTGTTTTAGAAACTTGCAATTTCTAAGTAAATGTTAGGCTTCTGATTTTCTTAACTTACCTAATTAATGGCCACTTGGTCTATCCAGCATCCTATCCACTCTCAGTGCTGAAGAGACCAAAAATAGCAGAGATTGACCATGATACATGAAAACTGTAATGACAAGAGTGACATTCACCTCTGGGTTGCAAGCCTCTGTCCAGAAATTATAGTTTTTACTGCAAGCAATGCCATGAGCCTTTTGGCCATGTCCGATAAGTTGGGCAGATATGTCTCATAGCTTTGCAATTAGTTCTAGCGCTCAGCTTTGCAACTTGGACCATTTTAACCACCTGTGAGGGTGAGACCTGAGTGTAACCATAGACCAGTGTGTCCTTGTTTCTCTTGAAAAGAAATCTGAATGTAAGGGCTGGGGAAAAAGCTATGGACTTGTCTAATAACTCTAATAGGTCCATGGCCATCTCACAAAGTGTACCTGTCCAGGGGTGCAAATGTACTGATTGAAACTAATGGGAATCACACTGCTGTGTTCAGTGGGAATATTAGATAAAATGCTATGGGCATTTGCCACCTACACAGGAAAGAGCACATCAAAAGCAGTATATTCACTGCTGCTCCTGGGGGCTGCTGAGGAGTTGACAGCTGTGAGAGCACAATCAGCTCCTGTGAAAGATCAGTGAGTCAGTGCCACTCAAGCTGACTTGGAAGCACAGGGTGTGAGAAAAGCAGGGAGGCTTGCAGGGTGGTGGGGGCTCACCAGTGCTGTCCCTGGGTGAGTGTCATGGGCTGCAGGGGTGGGTGCAGCACAGGCTGGATCAGCCACTCTGCCCAGGGCCTGGGGCTGCTGCTGTGTCCTGTGTGGGTCAGAGAGCTCCATGGCTGGGGTGACTCCAGCAGCAGCAGCCCCGTTGTGCGTGTGCTGAAACTAGCTCAGGACACCAAGTCCATCTTGTTCTCTCTGAGCTCCTCCAGTTGAATAATGCTGAGCAGGCTCATGCTGGCTCAGACAGAGCTGGCTCAGACAGGAATGGGTCTGCAAGCTGCAGCCTTGGAGGTTCACTGGTGCAGGGACAGGGTTTACTGGTGCACCTGACAATGTTGGGTTACTGGTTGGACTTGGTGATCTCAGAGGTCTTTTCCAAACTTAGTGATTCCATAATATTATACCTGACCATTCTGACGAGTCTTGAAGACATAGAAAGTTATTCTGATACTGTAAAAATCAAAGAGATATTACTTTTAACTTTTTTGTGACTTCATGGCCAGAAAACTTCATACATGCATTAATACTAATGTCAGTTTTTCCAGATTGCAACAAAAACAAAACCTAAGAAAGACTGACTATTTGCAGCATCAAGTTAAATTGTCTGCAGTATTTATTTCTTGAGTACTGATTTTACTGGTACTCTTTGAATTATGTCAATAATCTGTGATGTGTTACTGGAGTATGGTTAGAACTTCTAAGTAAGTTGCAAATATTTATTTGCTTTCTTTCCGTTTGGCATTTTTCCAATAAAAGAAGAAGCTAGCCTAAAAACCATTACCTGATTATTTGAAAAAGATTGTAGTCTCAGTCACAGGAAGAAAAAAATTTTTAATGACAATTTACAGCTTCAAAGAGTGTAATTTGTTCAGTCATTTTTTTTTAAAAAAAATCTACAGAGCTGTAATCAGTCAGCTAAAATGCTCTTTCATGAAAAACAAATTTTTCAGGCACTAGTCTTTTATAGACTGATACGTACATATCTGATACGTACAGATTTACTGAACCCAGAAAAAATGTGGCCTGTTTAAACCGCTTGCAGGTTAGAAAACAAGACAGTTTCTTTTGAAAACTGTTTTCACTGAAATAAAATGAATAGGTTAATAACCCCTTCAGACTTTTTCATAGATTTACACTGGAAAGGTAAATTCTGTGCATGTAGGGCCACTCTCATATTTGACTACAGGAAGGTTGGAAATGGATGAAGTATCAGCTTATGGCACGCCTGGCGGTCTGATTTTGTTACCTTGTTGACAGTGTTTTACCTTTTAAAAGCAGAACAAAGAAGTAAAAATTCCTGTTTCAAATGCATAGCAACAGAGACTTCCTCACTGTCACCATCCTTCAGTGGTGACACCTTCCTTACATCCTGCAGTGTAAGTCAGCAGCTCTGTGTGCAGACTCTGAGTCAAAGTGAGAGGTAACCCAGAGCCTGTGAATCTCGACTTTTTCAACTTGAGCTTTAACAGCTTGTTCTTCTTCTTTTAAAGCACCTTCTTTGTGTGATTGCTTTGTGAGATTTCCCTTTTGCCTTTGAATAATAATTCCTTTCCTTATGGAAAATTTCTATTCAGAAGAAAAATATATAACAGCACTCAGACAAGTCAATCATTTCTCCTCCCCCTCCCTTTTATTTTGATCAAACAGTTGAAGACAGTTACAGTGCAAATACTTGAAGTATTGCTTTCATCTTTGCAGTCAGAACATTCTTAAAGACAGCTCCAGCTTCAGGGAAACAAGCTTATTTCTGTTTATATTTTGTCCTGACTCTGAAATGAAATACAGAGTAATAGCTTGCTTACAAAGATGTTGAAACCCACATATTAAGCAGTAATGTTCATATTCCACAAGATAATTTGCATTTTCTTAGCAAAGATAAATATTTTCCTGTGTCAACACTGATAAGAATAACAGAAGAAATGGCAACAAGCTCAGAACTATTTTATGATCAAATACCAAACAAGTAATTTAATAATCCAATTCCAAATGAAGCAACTCTGTTTGAAGCAACTATTACACCCCAGTGTTAGCAGCTGTAATGGTATTTGTGTGGTACATAAAAGAAAGGCTGCCAGAAATCAAATTCTTCCTTTCTTTGTTGCCCACACCAGAATCTAAGCCCTTTGCTACAAATTTTATCACCTAATTTTGTGCCTCTGTTCACCTGTATCTCACACATATTTCAGAATTATGTCTTGGTTTGATTGAATAGTGCTCAATCACAAGTTTTTTCTTATTGTCAGAAGAATATCTCTCATAGGTACTTCTCTTTTTTGACAATAGTCTTGCAGTTTGTCTCGACTGTATTTTAAATGACTGGTAAATGTAAATGTTTAGAAGTGTGTTAGCATTCCCCCCCATGATGGTGTATTTTAAAATAAATTTATTGTGGTAAACAAGAAAACCATGGTGTTCCTGTCTATTATGAAGCAAAAACTTTTCGAGTGAATCACTGCTTTCATAGCTACTGGCATATATAATGTTTATTTTTGGCATCACACATCCTGGATGTGTATTTTAGCAGTAACTTTTTAATTTTTAATTTTTTTTTTAAACATATACCCTAAAATATGTACATGATCAACAGAAGCTTAAAAAAAGCACCCAGTCCCTTTGAAGTAGAAAACATATCTTGAAATTGTCCATACACTTCTAGATAGGAAAATCTTAGACTTGATGAGCTGAGCATTGTGCAGAAAGGTTTACTGGATGTTAATTTAAACCAGAAGTTGAGCTCACAAAGCAAGACTTTCTACATTTTCATTATGGCCTCCTAAATTGCACTCCTTCCATCAAGGTTACACTCTTTATTAAATATTCATAAAACAGAGAACAAAAAAAATTTCTAATTGCAAATAAGTGCAGTTGATGTAGATTGCATTATTTATGATTCCATTTGTTAAACTAAGACAATAGAAATTGATGAAAGACATTAAGTGGACCAAAATTTAAGGTAAATTTAGCACAGATTAGTTTTTTCCTCTGTATTCTCTGATGGACAGAAGTTCTTTGCTTGTACTATATGTGTCAAAAAGACTGATTATTTCTGTCTCTCTTAATAAAATCATCATTGCTGTATAACATACTGACATTATTATTAAATTTTTAGTGTCACTAGGCAAAAAAAAAAATTAACAAATAGCCTTCCTCTATTTAGGGAGAAGTTCTCAACATCAGACGGCAAGGAGTTTATTATATCGACAAGCTCAAGCAGCTGAATTCCAAAATGAGGCTGCTACCCTGCATGCTGGGAAGAAAGGGAAGCTCCTCTTTGCTGAGGACCTGAGTTGCAAATAGACACATGAATGGCCTCAAACCAGTGGCAGCTTAATGACATTTGGCAACACCAGTGCTGGGGAAAGCTGCTCAGTTCATTTGGTTAAACCAATTCACAATCAAAATGGTTTATTGATTTATCAACAACATTTAATCAGCAACCAGTGAACAATAGATTTAATATCAAAAACACAACAGAAAACTGCAACGTTAGACAATTATAAAATGTAAATTAACACCTACAGTTATATTTGGAAATATCCAAATCCATCATTTTTGCTAGGAGGCTACAGAGGGTAGGAGCTGGCTAAAAGGCAAGCTGGCTAAAGGCAAGGAAGATAAAGGGAAACCTCCTTCTCTTAGAAGGAGCCAAATTTCTTCTGCTGCCCTCAGCAGGACAAGGTTATGAACAACCTGGTGTCAGTTTGAGTTATGCTGTTGACTAGAGAACTCAAGATTTCACCAGAACTCCCTGTATTTGGAGCATTTCTCCTCTTGACCTCACAGGTAAGGTATTCAGTTCCTTGACAAAACTCTGCATATGAAGGGGAATATGTTCAAATGTTTCAGAAAGCTCTTAACTTTTAGTCCCACTGGGTGGCTAAATACCCATTCCCTTGCACTCTGAATTTTTAATTTCACGTTTATCCTAGACTAATTATGTTTCCTGAGTGGTGCACAGTACATCTGAGACATGACTACCTAGTTAATGCTAAACTACGTTTATTACTTCCAATTTCCTATTCCAATGTGTAAATCTGTAATTAAAATGAATCATGCAAAATTTTTTCTTCTTTTGCCACCCTTGAATTCCCATGACTAAAAGATTTAGGAGTTTCTAATTAAGAAAAATAATATACTCACTGAGACTAATGAGACATTCTGCTGAGGGCTGCTACAGAGACAGCATTTGAACTGAAACCCTGCTTGAATATTAATTTGTCCTATGATATGAAGATTGAACACTTACATTGTGCAGGGTTTTTTTATGGACTGGTGGAATTACTGAAGAAACTGCTGAGTTTATCATATGGGTCCTGAGCCTGCTGCATTTTGTCACACTGAGTGGCAGGCTCTGGACAGACTGCTCCAGTTGATGCTGGGTGTTGTAGGACGTGAGCTGACCTTTGCCTTTCACTGGCTGCTGAATACATCCATGACATGACCAGAAAGGAATTACTGTGAGGCTACTGCATTCCCCTGTAGGTGGGAAGGGTTTGATCTGCAAGGTTAAAAGAGGGGATGGACAGACACTACATTATATGTGGCATGTCTGGGAGGGACAGAGCTGGAAAGACTTCAGGGTACCTAAGAGCTGGGGAAGAGCTATTGGCAAGCCAAGATTTTAGGCAGTGAGATTTTAGAGTCCCTTATGGTCATGGGATACTTTGATAGACATTAACTGAGCATACTCTCCTTCATTTTGCTGTTTCATAGCTTCTGACACACAGTTAATAAGCTGCTAGTGGCATTCAGTGATCCACAGTCATGTCCTTCCCTTTACGACAGCAGACCATGAAGTTTAGTGGATTCAGAGCTATTCCTCTTTTAATTAAACTTTGGATCATAAAAAAGGATAAATTTGGCTTAAAATATGAATGCAGTCTAAAAAAGCTGTACAGTAGATATTTGGATTAAAAGTTCCACTTAAAAAGATTTAACCAGACCTGTTTTCTAGACTGGATTCTAAGTGAAAAGTCTGTATTTCATTCTCTTAATATCACAAGTTTACAGTGCATTGCAGAAAGAATTATTTCAGTTTCACAAGTTTACTCTGTATTAGAGAAAGAATTACAACCTCTCATACTGATGTTTTTTTAGATTTCTTTTCATGAAACCCCAAATTCTCTTTTAAATCATTGTAACACACATTTTTGAGTCATGCAAATATAAGATAACTTTTTAAACTACAAGGTAGTGAAATCATAAATGTTTGCAGCAATAGCCATCCTATCTTGGATAAATACAGAATACTGCTGAATCAGACTAAATATCCAACACATACAAGGGTCTATTTAAGGGGTAGCTGAAGCCTGAAGAAGGTATTTTCATTTTGGATAGGTGTTTTTAATTACTGTCAGAGAAATGTTGAATCTCATAGCATTAATCAAAATTTATTTAATCAGGCACAACTAAGTTTGGATTGTCAATTACTCAAGTGAAAATATAGGGTACTTAAAGCCCTGTTTCATCCACAGTACAGTAAAATGGTTGCAGTGATATGTCTTAAATTGGACTCAATAGCCTTAGAGGTCTTTTCCAACCTAAAAGATTCTGAGAAATGTTTGGTGTATGCAGGTGTTTTCCTATATCAGAAACTTTTCCAAGAAGAGTTTGTGTAAGTCAGATCATTGTGTTCATTTTCAGGTGAGTGTATTTGGATTGGCTTTACCTATTACCTGTTGTTGATTGTGTTAGTATTTCTCTTTGGCTGCATCTAAACTAGCAAAATAAAAATGTCAGGACCTGTTCTTGGCACGGAACCCAGCTGGCACATTTAGACACATGTACATCCTTTAGCTCTTCCAGTTTCAGAGGGGTATGGCTCCATCCAGACTATCTCTTAGGAATATTTCCTAACTAGTGCTAATTTCCAAATTATTTCTAAGAGTTTCTTGGGATAGTGCTTCATGACATGAGCCAAAAGTGTGAAAAGATTTCTCCAGACGCTTCAGAAAATGGATGCTCAAGTTCCAACACCTGTGGTTGCTACCCACCATAATTAATTTACTGATACATGTCTTTATACCATACAGCATACCACTAAAATCCAAACCTTCAAGGTCAAAACCTAACCAAATTTGAAAGGAAACACAGCATTGTAACTGCAAACAGACAATAACCTTTCTGTGTCCCTTCATCGGGAAATGTAAGTGGAAGTCAGGATTTGCAAGAGCTACTGTAATACAACTAACAGTAATGTTATCCTGGATGGCCATCCTTGCTTCAGGAAAAGTTGCAAAAATACACCTCCTTGCTGAAAGCTGACACTTTATTACAGACCCATTAGTGACAGGAGCAAACCTCACGGGTGGCTATGACACGACACGAATTCTCTGTGGGTCCCAAGATCAGTCGCTTTCTGGCAATTTCATTTTTCTAGCATACTTCAGGAAGGATTAGACAGTTATGTTGCTCTTTTTTTATGGCCTTTTTTTTTTTCCCCAGCTGCTGTTTTTTAGCAAGGGTCAGTTTGTGATGCCACTGCAGAAATTCTGGGAAACTGCACTGTGACTTGATCACACACTCTTTAAAGGATAGTGGTAACTGAAGTAATTTTTTTCTTTATGTTTTTTTCAGTACATGAAATATGGCTTTGGAGAGGAATTAGGAAGCAGGGGAGGGCAGCAAAGGAGGAAGCACTTATAATCCTGTCTGCATGTAAGTGAGAATAAATCTCCAGACTTTCCCCTCTTATCTGTCACATACCAATAAATTATACCCTAATGTAGCTGCCAAAATAGATACGGCATGGGGTATTCTGCCTCATGGAGATCAGGCAGCCACTGGGCTTCTCCTCAGCAGCAGCCTCTAGACCAGGTTTCATTATTTTCATCACTGTTATAAAGTCAGGTTGGTATTATTATTGCTGAAAAAATACAGGACTGAAACATAATGTGTTATTGAACCTGCAATAGACCTGAAAGCAATGTTTCCAAAATGAGCTGTCTGAACCAGAGTGGGCTCTTCTGCTTCTTTCTGCCAGCAGACAGGAAAACAAGTTCTGATATCTGTAAATTGCCAAATAAGAGAATTGTCCAGAATTTTCTGTCACATATGGACTAAACAGGGACTTGCTCTGTTTGCTACCTTATGGAAGCAGAAGGTTATTAATCTAAAAAATCCTTCACTGGGCAACAAACCACTATACAAATGTACTTTCATATAGGAACAGTCTTGGGTGGAGGTGTTGTGGTAGGGGAAAAACCTTTTGTCATGGTTTCTTTTTTCTTTCTGCCTTGCTGAGCAGAAATATTGCACTGCCATGGAATATTTTCTTAATAAACCTCTTCTCATCTGACTTCTGAATAGGCTTTAAGGAAAATTATATAAACTTTCCATGGCAAAGGAAGTCTATAATTGTCATTTTGATTCATCCTGTAGCTAAAAGTATAGCAATAGACCTGGTAAAATTTAAATAGACTGTTTTGGTCAGAAAAAGTAACTTGTCAAAATATAAACTTACCATGGGAGTATGTTCATTTTGTTCTAATGTTGAAGGAGAAACTATGGTAAATATAAGAAGGAGATTATTTCCACTGTAGAAGTGTTCCCACTCAAATTTAAGAACACTTAAATGAGACCATTTTCACCTGTTCTGGGTCTGAACAATGATTTACTTCTTTTTATCTAGTAACAAATATGTTAATGCATAATACATTTTTAAACTGAATTTCAATATGCATTAAGCTTTTATGTTTCTGCAATGATGTGGAATAAAAGATAACTTAGGAATTTTCTGTAGAGTGAGTTTTTTGAAGTCTGAACGCTGTTGCACAGTTAATGTGCCCTTGCTGATGAGCTCAGGCTGCACATCACCCCTTCTCCCTGGAGGCTCTCTCACTGGGATTACTGACCTGGCAGAAGTTTACAGCATGGATCTGGATTGCCCAGCATCAGCTCTTTATGTATTCTCCACTTGCAGTCAATTGAATTAAAAAGTGACTTCTGGAATATTTACCACATGACAGAACTGCATGAGACATGTTTACATCAACTGTTTTCCACGTGGGTGACTGCTGGATGCAATTAGAAGGGAATCAGAGGTGTGCTGGCAGTTCCCCAGGTGTGCCTGGGACTCCCTGTGCCTCTCAGCCAGCTGGGTGCTCCCACAGCCACTGGAGAGGGATGCTCTCAGAGAGGAGGCATCATGGCCTAATGCCACATGCCAGCTGCTGGGATTTTAAATGCACCAGGGTATTTTACATCTGTTTCTGTTTTAAAATACAACTGAGATTTTTCAGTGACATTTATATATAGAAATATATAGGATGGTACAGGAGCAAATACCGAGAAGTTTACTGCTGTCTTCTGAATATTCTCAGTTGTTACAAAAATGTCCAGAATACCACGGTTGTAGTCAAAATACTCTTTTCCTTTTTTTCTCTCAGTTGTTCCCCATCATTTTATTATACCCTCCCTCTTAGGAGATTAGTTTATATACTGCAATTCTTTCTCAAATTCAATGTATTGATAAGTGGCAGGAATATTCTCTTCAGTGGAGTGGAAATGAATGTGCCAAGCATGTTATGGTGAGTGGCCTATTTCATCCATTTACATCAGCTAATTTCATTCAGTGGAATAATGAGCCAGTGGAAGGAACCATAAGCACCTCATAAAGATTGACTTTAGATGGGCCAAAGACACTTAAAGGCAAAGCTGATCTGAGTCAACACAGGCTCAGATGCCTAAACCTGATCCAATAAAAGGAATAAGAACGGGTGACCATGGCTGAAGAAGACATCAGTAGCAACCTGAACAAAATCTGATTTAGTGTGAACACTCCAGGTCCTGCATCTGGGAGGAAGACATTGCTTGTTTTGGCAGATGTTTTTGAATGTTCCATGGATTTGGTTAAACATTCATGTTATGGTCATTTCTGAAATATAATTAGTGTGACAAATGTACCACAGAAACTTATCTAGCTGATACTAAAGCTGGCCAAATTTCAGTACCATCACCTCAGTGCAAAAAATAAGTGCTCAGGTAGATAAAGATGCTGCAAACAGTTAAACTTTTTTACTTGCTGAGGATTATCTTTTGCTACTAAGGGCTGATTTATTCTATGATCCTACATTCAGGGATATGCTGTGTTCAAATATGCAAAAAATATCATTGCAACTGATGACTCTGCACAGCATTCAGAAAACTCTGCTTCAGTTTTTAAAATCCTTTTCATTCCCTGCAGTGTGTGTGCCATGTCTTTCAACTGCTGGCTATAAAACACTTCTGCCATCTGATGAGGCACTTGAGGGAGCCTGAAAAGAGAATGATTGTCTTACCCAAATGGGTGTTTTAAAAGCTAGGAAGGCAAATTGCACCTGCAACTCTGTATTGAGAGTCAAAGTCGGCATTTGGTCCAGCACTCTGCAATGAAATTTTAGCATTCTCTCTTTAGCCTTCCAAAGATTCCTATCTCATAAGGCAGAAAAGATAGAAGACCATGCAAATATGCCTTAGGAGAAAAATTTTTAATAACCAAGAACAGAAGCAGCACAACTACATTTGATAGAACATAAGGTTTATTTGGAGTGCGCCAACATAATTTTTCTGGATTTGAAAAAACACTCATAGAACTGAAGCTTCAGAGACATGGAGACCCAGAGATGGTGAACATTAAAATGATATAACATGATATGCTAGTTCATCTAAACAGAAAAACATTATCACTCTCACATTCAGTTGATGATCTTCATAAAAGCAGTGGAGACACAGAAAGAAGCCAGAAAGAGGGGGAGCTGTTACAAAGGGGTCTGTTAAGGCTGACACACTGCTTCTGCATTTCAAGGGTCATTAACTTACTATCAAATAGAGTGGAGCACCTGCCTTGACATCTGGCTTTTCAAATCTATCTCTAACGACCAGAGAAATTGAATTTAAACTCTGCAGCTACTGACAGGTGTTTTTTTAAAGGGGTATGCCCCAAGGCTATTTATCATATCTTAAAAAAAAGGCTGTATTTTATTGCTACTTTATCCACCAAAAACTTTACTATTAAAGAGCAGATTTTACAAAAATCCATATAAATTTACATGCCAGTTATCTTGATTTTAGAGGCTAAATTTTCTTTTACTAATTATAAAGGAAAGGGGCAGTTAGGCTGTCTTGATGACAATCAACAAAGTCAAATTATTAGAATTCATATATGCAAAATGATGTAGCTAAACTTTAAGGTGCAAAAAAGCCTGTACCAGCCATCCGTAACTTCTGTAAACAGTGGAACTAACATTTTTAAACAATAATGTAATATGGGGTCTAATTTAAGCATTTAAGATGAGCCAAAATTCCCAGTATAGTAAAAGGACAAGGGTACCTGCCTTTGAATGGCTCAGAGGAGACCCTGTTTTCCTAACCTAAATTTAATGAAGGAGCTTGATTTAATGTTTAATCTTTATTCAATGCAATCTTGGACCCCCAATTCAATATCCAGTGAAAAAAATCTGGCTCTCTGGACAATCATGTCAACAGTCTCATGCTTGATTACTGGATACTGACTCAATCTGAAAGAGTTTCACCCTAGTCTGGTGGATTTAGGAAAGTTTGCTGAAATCAATTACAAGCACGAGTTCAAGAGGAGGACAGATCTGAGCATGAAAAAATAGAATAGGGTTACAGCATGATTCACCTCTCTCAGCTGGTAGCTTTAGAAAAGAAGAACTTGGTAAGCACAGCATAGGCCTGTCTGTGGTTGTGTCACTAGTTAATGTTAGAGGTGGCTGAACCGTTTTAGGAGGAAATTGTATTTTTACATTCTCCTTAGCAGATACTGTTAGATAACAATATAATATTACTGGAGTAGCATTTTGTTGTGTTACACTTCCTATTTTTTTATTATTTTTTATCTAGCTTCATGGAATTATGCTTCTGCTAGTGATAGACTTACAGTGGAACATAACTAGTGCACATTATTTTGTTATTTCATGCAAAATTGCATATCTAAATTGCATATTAACCACTGCCTTGGCATTCTAATTGCATGGTCCACTAGACTCCAATATCCTGCAGCACGGAGCATTAGTCAGCATTGAAAAAAAACAAGCATTCTCAGCTGCTCAGTACAAAGCCAAGAATGCAGTCACTAATGTGTATAAAACTGCTTTCCTTGCAATTTGATGAAAGGAGCATTTTTCTGTGGACTGTACAGTTTCTTTGAGATTTGTGTCATGGAACTTACGTCTTACCATATGGAAGATATTTTCTGTGGACTATTTTAATGTGGGTTTAGAAATTAAGACATTTATTATGCAATTGCAACATCTTTTATTCTTTGGATGAATCCAGGCCCTTCACATGCATCTGTCACTATAGACAGGCAGGGACTACTGCATCCCTCATGTCTTGGTCATGGTAAAGTAGAATATTCAATAAATGCAAATTGCCCTGCACTGCTGGTTACCAAGTTTCAATTGGATTTCTCCAACAAGGATGAATTTTTGTGTAAATTTAATTTCTGGATTACTGCTTCTTCTACAGGATTTAGTGATGTGGCTCTGGTTGATTTCTGAGGAAGGCAAGTCGGACCAAGATTGAAAGTTTATTCAGAACACCTTAAAAATAGGATGCAATATTGAACTTGAAGTGATACAAATCTATACCCGAGCTTATCAGACATGTTTCTTTATTGTAGATTTTAACCTTTAACACTTTTCAGGTACTAAAAGACAGAGAAATTGAATTTTATCTCAAGCTACTGGAAGGCAAAGAGGGACAACAACTTGCACAAAACTACCATTTTCAGGCTGAAATCCTGCAGGTCTGCAACAACAGTATGCATTTGTAAAACAATAGGATGCACTAAGTGTTGCATTTGAAAGGAAACACTTTGCCAACATCCCTCAATTTGCTAAATTGACCTAGAGGGAGACTTGTCAGAAGTCCTCTTGGCTGATACGTAAAGGTGAGTGTGTAGCTATGTGTAATTGTCCCCTGGATATATGAAAACTGCTATGAGACTGGAAATGAAATGGATGTTTTCACCCACCAGATCAGGAACACCTCTGCATATATTTTTGCTGTTTCTGGACTTGTTCGTTCTGTCCTGGTCTCTCTGAACTCATCAGTTTGAATCTGTTTCTTGGGGATTTCTGCATTGTGAGGCATAAATTGCCTTTAATAACTTGCCTGATTGACTGGAGGGGACTCCTAAATGACAAGTTAATGATTTTGGGATGCCACAGATATACAAGACTCACTCTATCCCCACCCTCTGCCAAATTTTTACATGCTAGTCATTTTTCTACATAACTGCCTACTTTTCTTTAATGCCATTCAGAAGATACTCCCAGGAAAGGATGTAAAAGAAATAAGAAGCATTGCAATTATGAGGAGAGATACGGGAGAGCCATCTTCTGAATATCGCCTTCAAGAAGTGTTGGACATCTCCAGATGGCATGAGTTCACAAACATACAGAAAATATGACTTATTTTTGTTATATAACCACAGCTGAGACCTGTCTATGACTAAGCTCATGGTAGATGACAAAATGGTACAATCTCCATTTAAGTAGAGATGGTGTCTAGATCCAGTGCACGCCCATTTAGTGAGGTTCAAGAGAAGGAATAACCAGCAAGAGTCTGATCCAGGCTAAATCAGGCAAAAGGTTAAGATCATACTCTGCTACTGTTCAACTTATTGTTGCATTTGCTATCCAGTAGTTTGAATGGTTTTTTATTCCTATTGTTTTTCTACAGTTTCTAAGTAATTTAAAATTGTGCAAGAGCTCTGTTTTGAAGAGGCGACTTTGGAAAATAAAATTGAAAACCAACTAATCAGAAAAACCTCACCAACCCAAACAAGTGAACATTCAGTCTTGATCTTTCCCCAGTTTGGTTTACCATGAGGCCATCAAAATACTTGTACTGGCACAGGGAGAGGCCAGTGATGTGTCCAGGCAGCTTCTCTTGGCACTGTTAGCTCTTGTTGGTTTGGAGGGACCACAGTTATGGTCTCAGATTTAGGAGGGTATAGAAAGGAGCACTCTATGAAAATATTGGATGCACAAGAGCTTTCATTTTCAGAACAATTGCTTAAATTTTAGGATATTTGTAGGTCTCTCCACAATCATATATGCCTCTAATGGCATGTGTGTTTGCTAAGCCAAGTTCTTGCAAATTTTCCTTTTTGACAGAATTTATAAATAAATAAACAAATATATAAACATTCTTCTGAAAAAAAAAAGATGCAACAATATACTGAAGACTTTCATATGTTTGAAGTTCTGGAACTGAAAAAATATTTTTTCTGAAGGAGCTGATTTCTGTTGTCATCTGTTCCCATAATGATCTGTGTGAAATGAAAGATGCAATTAGCCAAGCATAGGGAAAATAAAATTGCCATAATCAGAAACCATTCCTGAATGCTGCAAATTTTCCAGACAGCAATCAAAATGAACATGAAGAGCAGAGACAAAAGAAGCTCCAGTGATAAAAAGGAGAAGCAGTAAACTAATTCGGGTAAAGCTGTTAGTTACTGGCTATGATCATGCAAAACAGAAAGGAATTCTTTTTACCTCTGATTTTTCTGATATTCTGCTTGCTACAGATTGTGAGGAATGACAGTAAAATGAGCATCTTATATGGAGAAATGCACAGATTTCTGATTAGTATTAGTGAATTTTGGTTGCGCTTTAAGGCTGCATGACTCAGAAATTTCAATTGAAATGAGAATATGTGGCATGCACTGTTCAGATCAAGAGGAATGTAAGATTTCTTTTACTCTCTTGCATTTGTGGTTAGTGTAAAGAGACAGGTGACTTTCTGAAAGGAAGTTACTGATTTCAGTTAGGAAAGTTCACGATGAAAATGGATTTTACTCAGGCAAATTATCAAGTCTATTTTGAAGGGGAGTTAAGTCCAAAACTAAAGAGGTCATTGCTTCCTAGATTTCAAAGAAGTCAAGATATTTCCTAGTGGAAAAGAATTCCACCAAGATGTGTGTGTCATGCTCTTTAGTATAACTTATCCACATCCTTGAATATGGAAACCAACAGCTCTCATGCTCAAATCAGCACTTTGGCTGACTCAAGGGATATTACCAAAAACACCTACATCTAGCAATTAGGCATAGGGCTTTGCCAGAGCTTAGAGGGGCCAATGCCCCTTGTACCAGATGAGTGCTAGAAAACTCAACTTTTCCTTAAAGACATCGAGTTCTTAGGAATCTGTTCAAATGAAAGCCCCACAGCAGCAGATCCGTATCTCTCTTGAGCTGATACCATTTGTATCCTGAGAGCAAATGAAACTCACCAAGCCAGCATGTCCAGCCTGCTGGTGCTTGCCAGTCTAATCCTTCTTTCCCATCCCAGCACTGTCTGTACTACTTGGAAGGGAAGGTCACTCTGGCAGTGGTTCAGCACCTGAGGTGTACTCTGTGGATGTGGAACACCTGGGATCAAATATGCAGAACAGAATTCAGATTTAAATTAAATAAGCCTTTAAAACAACCTGGCTGATGATTTCTGCAGGGATATAGCTTGCTTACTTAAGTTATGTGTACAGAACAGAGAGATTCTTAAAAACCTAATTTGTTTCTCTGCCTTTATCTCTGTCTTTTTTTAAAATTTTCTTTGAGCACATTCCCATCCCTGCTCCAGAAGAGTAGGATTGTTCACAGATTTTAGACACTTAAGGAAATATATTGATTAACATCTCTCACATCCTCCAGAATGCATTAGGAAAAAAAAATCCCCAAATATCTGTGATCAAAATGGAACATATTTAGAAAACCGCAGCCAAATTCAACTTAATTTTCAGTAAAATGAGTCCTCCGTGTCTCCTGGTAACTTTGTTAAACAGCCTCACTATTCAGATATCCTGCCTGCATTTACACAGCTTCAGCTGAACACCTTCACCAGATTTTGCAGGTATTTTCTGGATGGGTGCCTTCTCAGTAATAATTTCTGTTTCTTTTCTTGGAACTTTTGCATGTCAATGATGCTAAATTTCTCATTAGTCATGTATATGAATGACTTGTTCCTGAACCTTCTCAAATTTCTCAACTTCCTGCTTGAATTGCAGATTCAAGATGTAAAACAAGTACTTCAATCAGAGCTGTGTCAGTCTCTAAACTTTAGGGTTAGGCTTGCTAGTTCCACTGCAGATTTTCCTGCATAGACTTGCAAGACTGTTTTAGCTTTTTTCTCCCATGTTTGGCAGATGGTTAAGGCTCACCCGGATTTTAATAAGAGAAATCCACGTTCTAGACAGTGTCTAAATTGTAAGCGCCATCATATGCAACTTCATACTTGGCTCTTTTGAAAATGGACCAGGAAAGAGTAACTCTGCCTATTATTTACATCTCTATCTCACAGATCTTATCAGTAATGATTTTCAGTAATGATTTTTTCATTTGTTCTGACCTAATGGTAAAAATAAATCATCAACTTAGGGAAGATTCAGTCCTCATTGTTCTGCCTGGAGAAGAGAAGATTGTGTGGAGACCTCTTAGCAGCTTCCAGTGTTTGCAGGTGCCTATAAAGAAACCAGAGAGGGACTCCGTGCCAGAAACTGTAGTGATAGGAGAAGGAATAACAAATTGTAAGAGGGGAAATTTGAATTAGATATTAGGAAGAATTTTTACTGTGAAGGTGGTTCATGTAGGTATAGATGTGCTCACCTTCATGTTCTCCTTAGACATTTGGCTCTCTCCTGGTCTCAGAATAGTGGTGTTTCTGTATTCTGCTTAGACCAAGTTCAAGAAATCTTTGATAACAGGGGGTCTTTAGTTGTTACTCTTAGATAAGAAAAAAAGGAACACTAATAAAATCAGACTGAATGGGTGCCACATAAACACACTACTTATAAATTCCATGTGAAAAGACCAAATCCACAAAATCTTTGCAAGCAACACAAAAGACAGCTTGGTGATAAGCTTAGCTCATGGTTTTCATAGAATCATAGAATGGTTTGTGGATGAAGAGACCTTAAAGATCATTTAGTTTCAACCTCTCTGCCATGGGCAGGTAACTTTCCGCTTAACCAGGTTACTCAGAACCAGAAACTGCACTCAGAGTACAACATTGCACCAGTATTGCTCCTTCTACACCTTTCTAATCTTGTTTGCTTTTTTGTTTTCCCTTTACAATGGGGAAATTCTTTCACTTGAATCATCTGAAGTAAAGGAAAAGTCAATAGCTCACATTACAGGTAATGGGAGCATTGATTTTGTTATATAATTCCTAAACTGAATTAGCAACTACACAGAAATATCCCTGGCATCGCAGCACAGGTGAGTGCATAGCTCATTGAGGCAGAGAATATGCTGATGGTATAAACGCCTGAAGTTCTTCAAAGGCCACATAGCTCAGGATGGATATTTTTTTCCTCTTGATTTTTTTTTGTCACATAAGGCTGAGGACAGCCTGCCTCAGAAAAGATGACTTGATAGTCAGAGATGCTAAAGTCATGTGGATCTAGTTATCAAATCTCCATTTGAAGAGCTAAATCTGTTTTATTTTGTAACCATACCTCTCAGACAAGACAGCTTTTGTGGGCTTGTGTAGGTTTAACACAAACAGAAGATCATTACCCAATGTGAATTTTGTGCAATGCCAGTGCTTCTGCACAATGGCCTCCCTGGGCCTCCATAGAGAGAGAATTTGACTGTATAAAGTTTAGTTTACTGATCTCAATAACTCCTTTGAGAGTGTGAGGGACATATTTACAAAGAGCAATTCTTCTGACCAGTCAGAGATTTGCCTTAGGATATGATAAATCATTATCTAAATGTACATATTTAGCTCTGTTGACTGGAGAGGAATTAAAGTTTAAGTTTTATTTGCAAAAGTTAGGTAAAAGCCAACACAAATCAGGTTTTTATTCCCTCTCATGTAACTGCTACTACAATTTAGGCCTTTTATTAATTCTGGTAAAATACTGGACTATTTCTTAATGCCAGATATAGTAAAATTCTATAATGTAAAATTTTAATAGCTTATAGTTCTTCTAAACAGGTTTTGTTTTAATTTAATTTTTCTAGCTTGCTCAAAAAAAAATTAAATAATTAAAAAAGCAAAATAGAGAGGTATGGGTTTCCTTTATAAAGAGCAGTGTAAGGTTGCCAGCATCAGTTCATCTAGGTACTCTCAAGCTTTATTTCCATTTCCCCTTCAATCTGCCCAATGCTGAAGTAAAATTTCCTAGTTTGTAGTTCTGGATTATTGCCAAAGCAGTTCTTAAGGACAAGCACAGCATTTTCCATCCTTCAATACTCCCTGATAATAGCAGATTAAAGTAAGGTTTTGTTTTTCTTACCTTGGAACTTTCTGAGATCTTTCATCTGGCTTTCAAACCTTGCAGCTGTTAATCAATTTGGTTTAGCACTTCACTGTTGTCCTTGCCTGTATATTACTTGTACAGGTCTGAAGAATATATCTCACCAATGCACCCTGAGACTAAACCCAGAATAAAGAAATTCCTGCATTGCTTTATATTTCCCTCTGTTGAGCAGCCATTGTAACACAGGCAAAGTGAAAGCAAGGTCAATGGAAAACTTGTTAACCTGTAAAAAATTAAACATTTTTAAAAAACATTCACAATGGTGGTCTTTAAGTTCACCTTTGGTACTAAGAGAAAATATCTAACTTTATAGCAACTTTGTGAAAAGATCAGCTTAATGTTTATTAAGATTCAGCAAAGCAAATGGATCAGTAGGTATTTTAGAAAAAGAATAGAGAAGAAACCAGCAATTTTTATCACAGTAGAAATACATTGCATTATCACATCTTAAATACTGCACATAATCAGGTTTTCTTGTCTCAGAAAGTCTATATAAAAAACCCAGGGAGGATCATAAAGATGACTAAAAGCATAGACTGAGACTGGAAAGAAGTTGTCTGGGGGAGGCAGGGATAATGATAGCATACAATAAAAGTCTCTTCAGGTTTTATAGATCCTGAGTGTCATGCAGAAAATTAAGAAAGGCTCAGTAGACTCAGCTGATTGCAGCAGGTGAGGGGTTCAAAACCAACAAAAGTAGACACTGTTCCATATAGTGTATAGTTTAGGTGCTAATTCCTTCTCATGGGATATTATAGATGATAAGTTTTACATGGGTTCATTAAACATCTTGAAAATCCTATGAAATTTATTGGATATAATGATACAGAAAGAAGGCTTTCTGGCTCAGGAAGTCCCTGTGTTACAAATTGCTGGAGGCTGGGAAGAAGCTTTGGGTAAGCTGCAGACCTGTTTTGTCCTGAGACTCCTCTGTTGTTGGGCACTATTGACAAAAAGCCAACAGTTGTATCCTATACCCAAGCATTTGCAGCTTTTGTTTTGCCCCAGGTACGAGTAACTGTTTTTTATTGCACACAGCTTTTCTATTTCTGTATCAGAAAAGTATAATAAAAAATATTGATTGCTTCCCCCTCCACCCGCTCATCAGATTTCTTTTAATTTGCAACTTATATTTTCATTTTTTCCATTGTTCAGCTGAGTTACTGTTGCATTATTTTTTCTAGTAAGGATATCCACTTGACTTAAGATTTTTGTTATGCTTGGACCCCAATCATCCTTTCCCCCACCCCAGTCTGTATTTTTTGCTTTCTTTATGTCAAAGAATGTTTTCCTAACTGTGCTTTAACGGAGAGAAAATAAAGCAATTGCTGACGCATTTGCTCTGTTTGTGCAGCAGAACTTAAAAGTTATCTCCAGGTTTTAAAAATTAAAGATTATGTGATTCAACAGGAATGATTCTATCCTAAAACTGTTCAAAGCTGTTCTTTGAATGCTTCATAAAAGAACACTCATTTAAAACAAAAACCCACCAATCAAAATGCACATAGACTCCAGCTGCAAGGTTGGGTTTTTAAGGATATTTTCCCATTCTCTATGAGATTATTTTCAATTCTAATCAGTGAAATTTATATTAACTCATTTTACTAAATGTCTTCTCCTTAAAATTACCTTCCACATTAGACGATCAAAGATTTTCTTAAGGTGTGATGTAGTAAAGTGCTAAGTAATGGAAAGTATATTGACACTCTCTAATAAAGTGATGTGCCATGGATTTTTCAGAATGTTCTTAGTAGGGAAATAATTTCAGCTGCTAAGACATTACTTGGGAAAAATTAATGTAAGGCATTTTTGGTGGAAAGTGGAAAAACACTTAGAATTTTAATTTTTTTAAAAAATATATGGTTTTGTGCTCATAATGCAGAGAATACTAAAAAAATTATTGACTTTTCTGGTTTATTATACACTTTTGCGGAAATTGATGTTTAAGATCATAGCAACATGGGATAATTCCGTTTGGGAGGGACCTTCTGGAGGTCTCTATTTCAACCTACTGCTGAAAGCATGGTCAGCTGTGAGGTCAGACTACATTCTTCAGGTAGTTATCCAGTCAGGTCCTGAAAATCTCCAAAGATGCACAGCCTTATTAGTACCGATGCTTAAATATCCTTGTGGGATTTTTCCACCACTTATATTCAGCCTTAGCCTTTCCTGGTTGACCTGCTGAGATATTGCCTTGGTCTCTTGCCACACTCCACTGTGAACAGTCTGGCTCCATAACCATCTCCAAGTTACTGATAATTTGCTGTTATGACTCCCAAAGCCATCTCTTCTCCAAACTGAATAAGCTTAGTTGCCTCAGCTTCCCCTCATATGCCAACTGCTCAGCCCCCTGACCATCTTGGTGGCTCTATGCTTTTCAACAAAGGTTTGATTAAATGTTAAATATACCCAAAGTTCCTGAATGTTCTTAGAACCATACTTATCCAGGCTCATATTAATAAGTTACTTAAAAAATTCACATTATCTGTGGCAGTAGCCAGCAGATAAAAATTCCAGTGCCTGTCAAGGAAAGCAGTATTTTAAAAATTATTAAAATGAGCAAGATAGCCTATGATTATCTTTACACTTCATTCTTTTGCTCTGAACAAATCCCATACTCATCTGAAACTCTGTCTTAGCACCCTCATTTTCCCTCATACCTTCCTGTACTGGCATCAAGCTCAAATAAACATTCTCCATCTCACTACTGCATTGCTTTCCATTTGCTAGGGATGTCTGAGTTCCACCTCAGGCTGGGTGTGCTGAGGAACTTCATTTTAAGTCACATTGTTGTACTACCAAAAATAAAAGGGAAGTCTGGAGTGGTGCCAGCTCTGTGGCTGTGCTCATGTGTGCAGCCCTCATTACTCAGTTCTGCTATGAAGAGCCTCAGCTTCCATGTGCTGCAAAACCCCATGTGAAGTCCTGAGGACCTGCTGTGGATCTTGCATATCCTGACATGAATGTGCTGCTATCAAAACATAAACAGGCTGGATGTTCTGAATACAGCCATGTGTGTTGAAGTTACACTTAAAACCTCAGGGGAAAAATGATTTTAACCTGAGTGGCAACATGAATTTTTGTCACACCCAAACTCTCTGGAATGCAGCGTATGTTTATTGCACTGGCCTTCCTGCCAAACTGTAAATCATAGGTTGCCTCTGTGACTCTGCTGCAAATTGTAAAGACAATTACTCCTGCCATGATATTTGGTTAAACTTTGAACTTCAAGCTGTCTTGGGTGAGATCAAGATGGATGAAGTCTGTATTTCAGACTCACAAAATTGGATGTATGATACTTTCATGACTTTTTCTCACCTATTTTTTTTTCTTTGTTTAAGACAGCATTCTGCCAGACCTAGCTATACAACAGCAAAACACAGGACAAGTCTCAGTGCTGCAATTTTACTGCTACCTCAGTAATCTGAACTTACAGGAGTACATCAATAGATTTTTTTTTATTAATAATATATCTTCTGCCAGTTATACCTTAGAAGTCTGAGTTACATCTTCCCCATTTGTCAGGGAAATGCTCACAATACTGAGGAATAAGGGAATTGCTTTTACTAGGGATATTCAGAAATTTCAGGACAATATGTTTGATCAGAAAATAGTATTTACTTAAATCTGAAGCACAACAAAGAAAAGATCAGGTTTTTATTTCTTAACATTCTTGTTCCCCTGTTGTATTTGTAGCCCATAGTTTGACCTACACCAGCCAAAGAGACTGAGGCTGATGCAATGGGTTCCCTTGTATTAAGCTGGTACTGTGCACACTGGCAGGTGTGTGATCCATGTGTCATAGAGGTCTTCCAAACAATCATAGGCATGTAGAATGATTTAGGTTGGAAGGTGCCTCTGGGGATTATCTGGTCTAATTTGCTGGTCAAAGTGGGTTGCTCAGTGTCTTGTCCATGCCTGAAGGTCCAGCATGGTCTGGGTCTTAGGATGGTCTGGGGGTGATGTAGTCAGTATGGCCAACCCATTGAGAAGGTGAGAGAGTTTAGTGATATAGATACAAACCAATCCCATCTGGTTGGTTCACTGCCAGAGGCGGTCCCTGCACGATTTTGTTTACAAAGTCTGTTTGTCCAGTCAGCTAAGGTTTATCTTCGACAAAAATAATTATGCCAGTAAAAAAAGTAACTCATCTCACCTGTCTTAAATATATATCAGATAACACTCTCTGCCACACTTCGCCTTGCTTTCCCCCTGAGATATAAAACTGATTCGGTTTGTATGCCAGGAAAGGACAAACTCTGGTGAAGCTACCCCTTCAGAACAGGTCACTTAATATCTATGATCAGGTCTTCATCAAGCAGTGGCACATCACTAGGAATAACAGTCCAGGAAATAAGTATGCATGCTTTCTGGAGAGGTCTCTATTAAGCACTGCCTAACTCAGAAAAAAATTCACCTGCCCAAATCCTGCAAACTTCCTTTCAACACATCTTGCAGCCTTTAGTGTCCAACAACATTCTTGTGATCTAAAGACTGTTCTGAGAGTTGATTTTCCCAATGTAACCTTTTTCATTTCAGTAGACAAAAAGAAAAATAATCTTGCTACCTATTTCAATTGCATCTTGATTTATTTCTTTTACAGTCTATTTCTTTCTGCAAAATGTCACTACATCAACAGGGTAAGGGAGGAAAAAATTTTATAAATCAGCAAATGATCCAAAGATAAAATTCTCTCTTTGTATAACTGATGAACAAACATGTAATGAGTACATTGTTTTGTTCTTATTGGATTATAAAAAAGAAATCACATGTCTTTCAATATTCAAAAACACACCATAAAAACCAAATTAAATGCATACAGCACATTCCCCAAAGGGAAATTCTTCATGAGAGTATCATCAAAAGTTTGAATCAACAGATGGAACAGCATGATAACATTAACACCATCAGTATAAACAATATATTTTCCTGTCATGTTGAAAATACTGAAGTTGTTATAGGTTTATAAAGGTGAAAAAAAGAAAGATGAGTAGTGTCATGTCCTTAAGTCTAAATATTCAGAGCATAAAGAATGCTCTAACAATCAAGGTACAGAGTTCAAAAGTTCTGCTTATCCATTTATTTTTAAAATATCACAGCACTCAAAAATGTTCCCAAAATACTGAAATTGAATGCATTATTTATTTCCCAGTCCTTTTATGTAACCTAGTCATTCGTCCCCTACACACTTTTCACACAATGGAGGATTGAATTGTGTAGGATTGCCTTGGAATTTTTTGGAAACTGAAAGTATTATGAATTGTAGAAAAAGTTTGAACAAACTCGTAGAGCAGAAATACAGAAGAAAGGAGTCTGAATGTGATTTTCAGGTCAAGAAATCCTTAAATTGTTGTTTGCTAGAAGCTGAAAAGTAAATACTGAGGGGAAGAAAATGCTCCATGCTCCTATTCTATACTCTCTCTTTAGGCATCCCTAAGTTATTGATTTTCATGGATTCTCAGTTGGATGTTATCTTCAGTGAAAACAGATTAATAAATGCCCTCTATTAGTCCATTCAGCAAGACAGAGTGTCGTGTCCTGCCTCTGGGTCACAGCAACCCCTTGCAACGCTGCGGTCTGGGGCAGAGTGACTGGAAAGCTCTCCAGCAGAAAAGGACCTGGAGTTGTTGGTCAATAGCCAGCTCAATATGAGCCAAGATTGTGCCCAGGTGGCCAAGAAAGCCAATGGCATCCTGGCTTGGGTCAGGAATAGTGTGGCCATCAGGACCAGGGAAGCGAATTTCCCCCTGTACTCAGTGATCTTGGAGGTCTTTTCCAGCTTTAATGATTCTGTGATTCTATATTTTATGTTGTTATATCTCTATGTCCAGGTAAGGTTCTTTCATTCTGTGTTGCTGGAAATTTAGAAGATCCATGAAACCATGGTAGTCAAATTCATGTGCATTGGGAGTGAGTTGGTACTTCAGGAAGTTATCTAGAAGTAGTGTTGCCCAGAAGTGGAAACCCCAGACTTACCTTCAGATAGTCTAATCACTGCTATAAAATCTGAATCACATGAAGAAGTCAGGCCCATGGTAATGTATCTGCTTTTTAAAGTACTGACCTTGCTCCTGAACACATGGGCTCTGTACACATGCATCACAGCTACATCTCTACGAACCAGTTCAGCAAATAATGCCAGGACTCGCTTTGTAGTGTGGTCTGTACATGTTTAGGCTGCAAATTAATGAATGCATACTGTCTGTGGAAATTGTTTCCCATCTGTATTAACCTGATGTGTTCCCAAGCATGGCTTGAGGACAAATAGGCAGTCCTGGCCAGAGAGACACTGAGGCTGGTCCAAAAATGTGGTGGTGCTGGCAGACAGCTCCAGTGTCTGCACCCACACTCTGGGACCATTCTGTGTAGTGCTGCAGACATCTTTGTAGACATCTGCACATCTGCCACATTTGGTAAGCTCTGAGGTGTACAGACTTGTCTGAAAGCAGTGCACTAAGGCAGTTCCAAAACCAAAGTTGATTTGAAAAATAGAACTTGTATATTGACCTTTCCAGATGCCCTAAAGATAGGAATGATCACATGCCAAACTTTTAATTTTCTTCTTCTTTTTTTTTTTTTTTT
>VZTZ01039318.1:302802-500042 GCA_013400955.1 Drymodes brunneopygia
TTTTTTATGGAGAGCTGCAGTTAAGCAGTCTGTGACTATCAATTATAACAAAGACAGAAGATGAGCTAGATAATTGAATATGCATTGTTACAGAGATTGAGCTATACTGTGGTTGCTGCAGTGGGCTGATTCTGTAGGTTAAATTGCTTGATAGCACTTTACAACTAATGATTGATGATAGTAGCCTTTTACAAAATTTCATTTGTGGAAGCATTAGAGGCTGTTATGTGTTAGTGATACTCCAAGTTGTTCCTGCAATGCAGTGACTGAGAATTCTTACAGGAAACACCTCAATAACTTCCTTTGTTCAGTGCTACAAGTGTGGAGTTCTGTGAGTGGTTCCAACTAATCTGCAATCCTTCATTTGCCATTTTGATCTCAGACAAATTGATTACAAGCTATAATTTATTTAACTACATGTGCTTTTATGCATTTAACAACTTTTTTTATAATTTAACAAGCAGTTTATAGTTTCTGGTTTGTATCTTACCTGCAAGGGAGAATGCCAGCAAAGGGGCAAGGGATCTGTGATGGTTCATCCTTGTGCATTGGCAATGCAGCTGTGGGTGGGCAGATTTGCTGGTAGGCAGCCCCATCAAGGAAAGGATAGAGAACTCCCAGTTCACATGGAAGCTGTCCCTAAAGGTCAAGGAAAGCAGAGGATGATTGGCATTAAAGCATCCACATAATTGTGGCTGGCTCAGGCTCAGGAATATAGCATCTACTTTGAGCTCACACACATTTTTCAAATGCAGTTACCTTAGGAAGATTATATTGCAAAAATTCAAAATGTCATGTTTTGTCAAGATTCTTGGAATTTTAAATACAAGACAAATACCCCTCCTAATGTACATGATTGACCAAATTTGAATGGTATTCAAAATGCCACATTGCCTAAAACATTTAAGAATGTACCCTCAAAAGGACTGCAGACTCTATAATAACTGCCAGTAAACTGTACTCAAAGAAATTAAAAAGTAGGTCCAGTAAATATCCTACTTGGGAATATGGAAGGGACCAAAAAGTAAATAGGTTCTGTACAATCTGGATTTACTCTTAGACCAAACACTTGATTCACTCACATCAAAGAACAGTCTTTGTTGTGCCAACAGATTTTGATGGACATACAATTCCAACAAAGATCATATTTGAGCTGTGAGTTGCTTTTCAGTTAATTTGATCAACTGTGTTTTTCCCTCCAGACTGGTCCATCTAGTTGGGAAGGATCAATTACTTAAAAGTATGGCTAGAACATAAGGAGGAACAGACTGTGGCTATTTCTTATTTCCTAGAAAAGTCATGGTTTTCTTGGCATCAAGAAGATGATGTCTTTACCCTTCAGGTGTGACTAAATAGAATTTGTTTGCAGACACTGACAACATTGCAGTCCAGAGGCATTCCCTGCTTCAATAAGCAGAACCAACTGTCATGTCAGGAACAAAGCTGAACAGGTAAATGTTCTAATACAGTGCTCAGCATGAGTCTGTGCTGCAGCCAGTGCTGTGGATGTACCTATGTACAGGCATATCTGAACTGGTTTTACTCTGATGCCTACTGATAGTAATTGAAGGAAAAATGAAGTGATGTGTGTTTTAAGCTTAGAAACCTCAGTCAATACTCAGAGTCCCCTGTTATCCTCAGTTAGTCTTGTCAGAGTATATCCACCACAGTAACCATGATCTTCTGTTGATAAAGTTATCTAAGGTATTAATATTTCTCTGAAAATTTAATATTTCTGGGTATGTGTGGGAAGACGAGCTGCCAAAAATGGTATGTTTAAACATTATATCAAAGTAAACAAAGGTGCTACTCTAATGCAGCTGGTAATTTTTGAATGGTCACCATGACATATTTGTTATTAACAGCTGCAAAGTACTTGTGAAATGTAACTAAGTTCGCAAATACTCCCCAGGCTGTTTCCTAAGAGCTGACTTTACACTTTCCCCAGTATCCAGTTCTATAGCCCTAAAGGATGTTTACTGAGCAGTAGCAAAAATCTAAAGTACATTCATGCTCTGCATAATAAATCTGCCTATTCACTGCAGAATAACATTCTGGTTGTGCTTCTCAGTGTTTTCTAGAAGAGGAAGCAATGAGCTGAAAGCCTGGTAATCAACAAGCAACTGAACCTTGTAGTTCTGCATTCATCTGCTGCCAGTGGCAGAGTGATTGTGATTAGAATGGGATATCTCTGCTACAGGAACAACCACAGCCTCAAGACTGGGAGGCTTTGCAGCTACATATTAAACCAATATAGACAAATATATATTCTTTCTCCTGAAAGATGTATAAAGTTCTCAGCTACTAAATATCATAGAGTATCTTACTGACCAGAGAGCTACATATGAAGTGGTTTGGTCTGTTTTGGTAAAAAAATGGGTGTGAAAGACATAATAAGTGACCTCCTTTAATAACTCTCTCCAGTCCTCTTGCTCCTTGGCACTGCTGTCTCTTCTCCCTATGAACCATATCAGAAAGATATGAGCGTAACTCCTCTTTCCATCCAGAAATCCCCATCACTGATTGTGCAACAAACCTGCAGACTCAGTCAAGTATTTTTGGCAATACAACTCTGATCTGACCTTGAGCAAAGCCAGGTATTCCATCTATATGATGAACTTTTCAATGTTCCTAGGTGTTAGAAATGCAGCTCCTGTGTTAAGCAAAGAGAGATAAATCCTGTTTCTGAAATCCAAAATGAACTGGAGACTACTGGAAGTTGCCATTGATTCCCACAGGGCTAAGATCACACTCTGTGACTAACATTTATTGTTCAACATCAATAGTGTGCTTTGCTCTGTCAGGTAAAAAAGCTCTTGGAAATCTGCAGACTTCATTGGCTTCAGTGGATATTGGTTTTTGACAATGAGGACTGAGCATGTACTCTGGGGAGGGAGGTTCAGAAAAAAAAGCCAGCAATAGTGCTTTCAGTTTGAATAAAATATACCTGATTTGTAAATGAAGAATAAAAAGGTCTAGAAAGAAGACAGGGATGGTATGATCAGCACAGTAAGCCACAAAAAAAGAAAAAAAAAAAAAGGAAAGAATCATTGGCTGAGTGAGATCAAAGGTAATAAAAGAGAAGATAATTTTTCATACAAAAGACTATCACAGTCATTAAGAGAAAAACCATCATTATTAATGACTTCAAATGAAGGAACACAAAACTAACAGAGAGTTCCAGATCTTCTATTCTATTATTCATAACTAATTTGAAAAATGCATATTTTGTAGCTTCTTATGACTCTCAAACACAGATTTGTCCATTTTGAAAACAAGAAATGATACCTGAACAATATTTATTCTAGTCTAGCCGAGTCTCAATGACAGAAAGGGAAAAACACAATACATGATGAGCCATAAAGCCAGAAGATTATTCTAGAAAAATATTATGCAAGTATTGAACACAAATGTTTATACTAGATGATTTTTACTGTAAATTGCTCAACATGTAGTAATAATTTAAAGTATGTGCACTTCATTAGCAAGTACATTTGAAATATAATTGAGGTGGCTACATTTTCAGCTTTGGTCCCATCTCTCTGTACTTTTTCAGCAGTCAGATTTTTAATGAAAGTCTATTTCTTTAATTGAATTCTTTGATTGGTTCACATTGATTTTTCCAGCTCCTCTATTATTACTGTATTACTGTTTTTTTAATGTGTTAAGTATTGTACTGTTACAAAACATTATGCAAATATGAATACATACATAATTTTTACTACAAAAGCCACTTTCCTCCAGATGGTTCAAGGAAAACTACTGGTCTTTTCGTTTGTTTAGGTTTTTTGGTTCTGCTTTGTTTTTGAAGAGCGAGCATTTAACATTTAAAACTGATCTGCAGTAAAATGGGAACCAGTATTGTCATCATCAGGGTTGGATAAATCTGTGCAAGAATTCTGTTACACTGAAAGGTAAATAAAAATTTTAAATATAGAAATAAATGATATGCTTTTTATATATATGAATCTAGTCAGTGAGGGGCAGTGATGCTGATCTTTCAGTAAACCTTGTTCTACTCTGCATCCTTAAAGCACCAATATCCTGCTTATTGCATTGTCATTTGTACTCTTGCAGAATGAACACAACTGGAAGAGCCTCACACCTGAACTGAAGTTCACAGGACATTTTCACATAAGTAAATGAAGCTTGAAGCACTGAGCACTGCCACAAAAATGGGTGTGATATGAATTCCTTCAGGGAGAACTCTGACAATACACCAGATGTATTGCAGATGTGCAAAAGATGATGAATATTTAACAGTGCCCACTGCTCAGTTCTGTGGAGAAGAAGAAGTAAGACATCTCTTAGGCTTAGGGAATCCTTGCCACAGGATTTGAATGTGCAGCTGATGCACATGTGAGAGAAGTGAGGGCTGGAGATACAGCTCTAGGTTTTTTGTTCTGTGTGACCACGTTGGCTCTGCAGATGGGCTCTGCCTTCCAAGAACAGCTGGACCAACATGAAAAGTTGTGGCATTGTGTCAGTAACTTTGTAGAGCCAAAACAGGAGTCAGGACCCTGCTGTTCTAGGTAGAAGCTGGTAACAAAAGAACTGCCCTCATCACAGATTTGGCAGTCAGAGCCTTGAGAAGTGTAGGAATCCATCTCCAGGACAAAAGACACCAATAAGAACATGGTGAACAGCATGAGAAGTGGTGGTCACCACACACCTTGCAAACAATTTACTGGGGCTGAGGATAAAAATGGAATTTTCACCAAAATTTTAAGAAGCAGCAATAGTTGTGTGGAAGGCAATGGATCTCTTTTGGACTTCCCTGTTGTCTAACTTCAATTTATATTGCAGGTCTCCACAGAAACACATATTTTCATACTGGGGGCAAGTGACTTAGCATTCCCAGCACCAGCTGGTTCCAATTATAGACCATTTTTAAAAGCAGAGATGTGCTACATGTTGCAATTCCTATGTTTTCAAAGGATCAGCCAGCTCCAAGGTAAGAGGACAGTTGCTGCACAGCACAGAATAGACAGAAAACAGTTAAATTGAAGGGATGTTGTTGCTTATAGTAGCCTTGAAATACAACCTATGTCTGAAGAACAGAGAGTTTTGTAACATCCTTGATACAGGAAAGGTCTTGATCTGTGTATTTATGGATTTGAGTACAAAAGGCTCCAAATCTTGACCAGGATTTTGCACATCAGTATGAAAGCAAGAATTTGTACCTGCAATCTAACTGCAAAAAGCACTGCAAAGCTGTGTCTTGGCAGCTGATACTGAAGAGACAAAACATTTCAAGCTGAAAATGTACTGATAGATTTATACAGAAGTTCTTACTGTTTTATAAGCTTTAATTTTTTTTTTAGGTATTGCTCAGGTACTAAAATGCAGTCCTTCATCTGTCTTCCTCTCAAAAATCTGGAATAAAGATTTCCTTTCTTTTTCCCAATAGCCCAAAGGGCAGAACCCATGTTTGTACAAAACTCCTAGTGCCTGAGGAGATTTTAAGCTATAATATAACTCTATATTAGGACAGCCTCAGTAAGTTTTATGTGAATTTACAGAAATGGATGTTCTCCCAGGGGCAATGTTTTAGATCTCATAAATCAGGAAATACTCCCTGGAGTCAAGCTGTGCTTTGCATTCTTTGCCCCAGGCAAAGTTTTTAGTATCAAACTCTCTCTCATTTACTGCTAATAACATATTTTGTAAACTGCCAAAACAAATACTCTAGTGGAATTCTGTGTGCAGAAAGCAACCTTCTGGCACAACTTTGGTGAATCTTCTGTGTCATGACTGGACACAGAAATGTCAATTTAAATGTCCATTCAACATTAAGGCTACTGCCTCTGACTGATGAGATCACTGAACCAAAACAGGCTGAAAGGTGTAAAGGCACTTTGGTGAGGTTTTGCCATCTAAATGCTCTGTTTTCTGTGACTTTTCAAGCATCTTTGGTCATGCTCAGACACAGTCTGATGTACCTTGTTTTTTAATTAATTTTTAAAATCTTATGTCCCAAAGGATTGTTTGTCTTGAAATAAATAATATTCAAACCTGTATTTGAAAATTTGTTTCATATTTGGGTAACAACATCATTCAATATCCTTAAAATTGTCTCTAAGTCAATTATTTTTGGAGGAAAGACATATAGCTACTGAATCTGTACATGAATAGAACTGTCCTCTCTGCTAAGCCTAATGTTAAAGAAATAAATTTAACTGCTCTGTCTTCTTGGTAGTAGAAACTCTTAATAGTTTCTGATGGTCTGGGCTGGTTACACAGAAACCTCTCTGGGACTGTGCATGTGCAAATTATGTATATTCATTGCATCCAGTATGTCTGGGGCATGTAAAAGTCACTATATTTAATGTTGTGTTGATTTAGACATTTAGAGTAACATCCTGCTGCCTAGCCCTATCAGGCAAAGTGATCACTTGAGCAGGTAAATTTGATATGAAGTGTGGGATGCACTTGAGGTGTTGCTGTTAGACATCTACAATAAGCTTTCAACTGCAAAAGTACAGTTATTAATCTGCATGAATGGTGAAGGTGGCATGAAAGTGAAGAAGCAGTTACAGGTTGGCCACTAGTTTGTGTCAGAGAACAAGGGGCAGGTACAATATGTTTGTTCTTCGAGTTTATTCCAGTTTATTTCTTGGTGATCAGAAGAATGAAGTTAATACAAACCAAGATGATTAGATGCTGTTCATTAATTTCACCTAACTTTACCTTCATTACAGTTAAGCACCTGACCTAAGTTCTCTGGTTAGCTGAGAAGTTACAGATGGACAAAAACGTACTCTTTTGTAAGGAAGGTATTATGCAGCTAAAATGAAGAACACTGGGACTTCCATTTCTGCCCACTGGGTAGAGGAAGAGGCTAAACAACTCCCTAGATAATATACATTAATTTTCAGATACTAATGCTGAGTGAGATTAATTTATTCTAAGTGGGAAATAGTTTTGGTTAGCAGTTTCAGAGGAGGCTCATGCTTTCCACAATTATATAGTCTGCACAGCATGAATATAAACTATAAGGACTAATAAAATTCTGTTCAGAATGGAACTTCCTGCTCACAATGCTTTGACATGAATTAACTCTGTCAAATTACAAAAGGAATATTTTCTGTTTTGAAAATTTGCTCTGACACTTCACTGGGATTTTGCAACTGAACTCTGATCTGAGAGCTTGCACTCTGTGATACAGTGATAGATATTATTTGAGTAATAATAATGTACTTGAGCTAATTAGGGTATTTTCCCATCAACATTTACAAACAATGATTATTCATTGATTTTATTGGTGTTTTCCTTAGATGACTCTGTAGCATGGGAAAGCATTTTTAAAATAGTTAAAGAATTTTTCCAACAATGCTGAAAAAATTCAAGTCATTTTTGTTGAGTCTTTTTTTAAAATCCCTGATTATTTATGATTAAATTTTATGATGACCATCAATGCATATTCATAGAGCACTTTTAAAATTAAACCATATGAAGGCTAAAACACATCTGTCAGAGACAGTCTCCTTTTGCCACAGGGCTCTCAAAGGTTTGGTAAACTGTAGTGGATCCTGTGTGCTGCACAGTGCTGCACAAAGATCACACATGTGGCAACATTTCCATTTCTTCTGTAGTTACAGCAAATCCCAAGGGACAAGGCTGGCTGATACTGCATTTGCATATTCTATGCCAAAATGTGCAGATGGGCTTTGAGGAAGGAGCCTGAAGTCCCGTGGCCCCTGAATGGCACATTGCTGCAGTGAGGAAGCACAGAGTGGAAAGTGTTCAGCTTGCTCAGGAAGCAGATGCACACAATCTCTGATGCTCACTGGCCTTCCTCTGGGTGACTGTGCATGTGCAAACTGGCTGAGTGAAATAGCTAAACTTAGATGGAAAAAGAAAAATTCCAGACTTCCTTTGTTTGTCCAGCTAAGATAATTTTTGGAAAGAATGGCTGTGACTTCAGTGTGCACTGGTTCTGAATTAAATATATGAACTTGTTCCTGGCAGTTAGTGGGAACAAATGTAGTGGCTGATTATTTACACTTCTTGCTGCTCTTGTTTTTCAATTATCCAAGAGTTGCTTTTTCTTCAGGTTTATTTTTCTAGAAGCAATAGTGAATGCAATATGAGCACTTTCTATTTAATGATTTCAATGTACTCTGTAGTCTATTATTGCCTGATACAATCTTTATAATCAAAAATACAGCATACATACATGAAACTGCAAGTTTGTGACAGGACACATGAATTTATTGTCAGTTTTCTTGTTGTCTGTGCCTGCTTGTCTTTCACTGTCACTCTGTGGTGTGGGTTAGTGGGTAAAAGTACTTCACCTGGGTCCTTCAAATGGAGCAAAGACATTCTCCTTGCTTAGAAAACTTGTCATAAAACTACAGACAAGGTTTTTACAATTTTTCTTTGGTCAACAGAGAGAAACCACATCTTTCACTGATTTTTTGCTATAGTCCCTTGTTTCCACATTGTGCTCCAAAATATTCTGGTGTAAAAAGATGCACTTAATCAAGGGAGACCAACTTTCAGAGAGTCCTTACCCAGCCCATAGTAAAACCAAGCAACCACACTACTGGTTCGAAGTGTCTTTTCAGATATGACAAAATAAATCCTTTTAAATAAGCAAAACAACACAAAGTACACTTTCATTATCGTAAGATATCTCAGGAATCAATGATGTTTCCACTCGAGCTTATGAATTCATGGTTCCCTAATACAACTGGAAAGAGCTGATGTGGATGAAAATTTGACAGAAACATCTTCACCTCTGTTTATTGCATTTAATACAATTTCTACTGGCACAGATTGACACAAGTCCAGCACTTGGATGGAATTGCACCAAACAGCCTAAGCTGAGAATCAGAGCCCTTTTATTTGCCATTGCCTTGCATATACATAATATGCTTTTCTTGGAAAACTCATAGCATGCAATTTACCAGGGGGTGACAGCTAAGGTTAACATTTTCTGCAGTCTAAAAAGGGAGTAAGACCATTTGCACTGACTCTTGCTAGCTGTGCTCTTTATCTGGAAGTTTTGCATGTTTAGTCATACTTTAAAATATCTTTAAATATTTAGCCCATGTAAGATACAATTTAGCTGCAACATTTCAATTTCAGAGCAAAAGCCAAGTTATAGCTCAAAAAGGAAACAAAATCTCATACATTACCAAAAAACCTAACAAAAAAACCCAAAAAAGCCCAAACCAACAAATGTTTTCCTTCCATCAGGGAAATAAAAAGTGAATTAAGAGTCTCTGACAACTTGTACATCTACTTTTGAGCTGATGTAGTCTTAAATCGCTGAGTTATTGACCTCTAAAAAATGGACTTTGTAATGGAAATACTGACAGACTATAAACTATAGCTATGCTGCTGGGAATGGAGGAGAGGGGGTAAGGAGAGTGCCTTAATTACCAGTATATAAATATTATTCTACTATTACCTTGACAGGTCAAAACCAAAAAATCATTTAAAAAATCCTAAAGCTACAACCAAGCTGGCGGAAACCACATGAGATGTCTTTTTAGCCTTTTCTTCTTTTTCTTGTCACACCCTTGTGTCTTTCCTTAAATTCTTAAGTGGAATGTGCAAAGCTGCCAATTTTAAAAGCAACTAAAGTCCTTAGAAAGTTATATTTGTCCCTCCCTGACTTGGATGCCACTGGCTACATGGAAGAGTGCAAAAAAGTGTACTTGCACCTCCTAGGAGGGACCAAACCTAATAGGAAGGAATGAGCAAAAGAAATTATTGAAAGATGAGAAAAAAAGGGTAAGGAGAGATCTTGTGGAGAAAACACTGGAGTGATTCAGAAGTTCGGGTCAGTGCAGTGATGGAGGTGAACTACAGGGATTTGGGCTCATTGGCTGAGAACAGAACAGAGCAGGGAGTGACAGAACTGAACTGTAATTTCCCACCATGTTTTGTGAATGAACAAGAACACTAAAAGGGATGGACCCTTTCTACCATAAGGAAAATTTGGTTTCCTAATATTGAGGAAAATTTTGCTTTGTGAATACTGAGACAGGAAATATTATGCAACCCCACCATAAAAAACATAGCTTGTTTTGAGCAGGATGTGTTTTGAAATTATTCATGAAAACATAGTGCAAAATGATGAAAAGTTGTTAGACTAACAAATAATTGTTCAGAATGAAAAGACATTTTGTAAATAATTGTTCATCATTTACTGAAGGACCTTGATCCTAAAATTGGGAATAACTGCAAAAGAATTTAAGCTCTGACTTGTAAAAAACTGTTTTAAAGTTAAAAGTAATACAGTAATTAAAAAGAACTCAAAGGGATTTTGGGTTGGATAAAACTAAGAGCCTTGTGTTAGGTTCCTCCTCTTTGGCAAAGTTTCTGCAGAACATTCAAGTCAATAAGAATCTAATATAAATGAGTGCATTGTCAATGTCTGCAGTTTTCCGAAATGTCTTTCTAGTGAGTGGATTATTCTTTTGTTTTGTAAAGCCAAACATTTTATTGTATATGACTTAATGTTGAAGTTGAAATAGTAGTAATAAACCTTGGAAAGTGAGCACTTACATAAAGCTTGACAACATGAATGAGTTTCATAGGCTTTTTTTCTGAGAGATATAAAATGCGTTATTTCTTAATATAGGTTCCTTGCTCGCAGAATAATGCGTAGTTGGAAGGTCAGTGAGGCACAAATGTAATTTAAATGGAAAAATATCTTACATTTTAAAAGAAGAATAATGTCTCTGGACTCTTAAAGAATGAATGTTTATATATTAGCCTAAATATTAGAAACTAAAATGAAATCCTTATCTCTGTCCAACACAGCAGAGTCAATGTACCACCAGTGCCAAGTCACAAAATTCAGTTGGAAATTTGATTTCTTCATAGTGAAACAGATCCTAGACCACACATTTGCTTCACAAACATGTATCTCCAGTTTTGGATGAGTTCCAGTAGAAAGGGACCTGGGGGTCCTGGTGGACAACAGCTCCATGTGAGTGAGAAGGAGCTGCAGCAGCCAGGAAAGCCCAGGGTGTTGGGCTGCAGCAAGAGGAACATCACCAGCAGAGATAAAGAAATCATTATCCCACTTTGTATTTGTCAGACCCCACCTAGAATACTCTGCTCAGGCATGGTTCCCACTGCACAAAAACAATGTGGAGAGGCAGGAGAGGGCCCAGAGAAGGGGCCCAGAGGTGTTCCAAGGACTGGGGAGCCTGACACATGAGCAAGGGCTGAAAGAACAGGGTTAGTTCAGCCTTTAGAAAAGGAGGCTTTGCGAAGACCTCATCACCCTGTTCCAGAGATAAAGGGGTCTACAAAGAAGATGGAGACTCCATTTTAACAAGAAGTCACATGGAAAAGAAGAGGGCTAATGGATACAAGTTACTTCTGGGGAGGCTGCAATTGGTCAGAAGAGGAAAATGTTTTACAATGAGAACAATTAACCATTGGAATAAACTCCAACATTGGACATTGTTAATATTCAGCTTGACAGGGTGCTGGGCCATCTTGTCTTGACCTTGATTTTTCCAAGAAATGTTGAATCAGATGATCATTGAGGTCCTTTCCAATGTGGTCCCTTCGATGTTTCCAGTGTATTATTTAACAGATGTTTTGACATCTTCCCAGCATCCACAAAGCACCTCAAAATCCAGTTAGGCAGCTGTAGCAAAGACAGATGCCAGCATCTGTACATCTTATTGCTTGTTAGAAGGAATTATCTCTTTTGAACTCCCTCTGTTGTTTGACTATTCATTTCAGAAAGTTCACCTAGCCCTGAAAAATCAACAAGGTTTGTATTAAGTTATAGAAGAGAGAAAAGTTATCATTAAAGCACAATTTCTTTTGAAAAAGTGATGTATTAAGTACATTATTCTTGCCCAATGGCTTCAGATTTGATGACATTCTGTCAGAAAACCAGCATAATAGTAATAGAACAATTTTATTAAACATTCAAAAATAGTAAATTACTCTTCATAGCTTGATAACTCAGCCTTTTTTATTATTTTAATGCCATTTGGTGTTGTCAGTGGTACCTAGGAACACTGAGAAGGTGACAAAATGTGAAAGGATTGACTGGATGAAGGAAATTGAAACATGCATTTCTTGTGCAGTAGGAAGGGCACTTCCCTTCCTAGGTACCCTATAGGGTAAAATAAAGACATTAGGAAGGTTGTTAGAGTTAAAACTTTCTAAATGTATTTGAAATAAGAAGAAAAATAAAACAATAAGCAAAATTAGGTGACATGAAAGCATATTTAGAGTATTTAATGTTAAATAAGAGAATACAAATTTCTGTTCCATGAAAATACAGTGTTTTTGGTAAGAAACCTCTATTTTTAACCTTACCTTCCCAAATAAAAAGAGAAAGGAAATGCTTCATTCAGTGTGTTTGTAATGTTTTGGAACTTGTTACATGATTCCATGTGATTTATTTTCATATTACAAAATGATGATTTTTGTAATATCCCTTACTTGTAAAAGGAGTGTTTTAGTACATAAAAAAGAACTACATAAAACAGTGGTGTTAAAATTCATTCAACTTTACAATTTAAATGGTCCCCAAAAAATCAGCATAATTAAACTTTTCTTCTAAAACACATGTCTCTCATGAAGCATTTTTGAGAAGAAATGTCTCCTTTAGCAAAATCTATTCTGAATTGAAAATGTACATATGTGGTCCTTGATTTCAGCAGAAGAAATTGTGCTCTGTGAATGACAGAATGGTGGTGGATGACCCTGTCCCTCTTAGCTTTGTGGGTTTGTATGAAGAGAAGGGAAGGAGCCAGAAAACCAGGGAATGTCCATTGTCACCATCCGCGGAAGTATTTAAAAGATGTGTAGATGTGAATTTAGGGATTTGGCAGCATCAGGAGAATGGTTGGACTCAGTGATATTAAAGGTCTTCTCCAATCTAAATAATGTTATGATTACAACTTCAGTTGAGGTTTTAAAGACTCTTACTTTGTTCAAAGCTGCTACTTCTGCAGCTGTGTGTTTGGGAAGCTTCAATAAGTGGGACTCTGAATAGTGCAGTTGGAAAACTGAGAGTGAAGTAGGGCCAGTTTTCATCCCAGCACTAGAGTTTGGCTTTCAAGTGAAAATACATGCAAGTTTTGCTGCTGGAAATCTACACAACTGTTCTCTAACCCATCTGTGGTTTTGTTCCTCTGTATGTGCTTGGATTTTTAAAAGGCCTCCAAAAGGGCCCATGCCTTTATGCTTCCAAAGAATGTATAGTTATACTGAAAGTGAAGGAATTTCAGGTAATTCATCACAAACTTCATCTTCTTCCTCTCCCCATCCCCACAGTAATTCTTTGCTAATTACTACTGTCTTCTCTAGTGCCTTCAAAACCTTCCTCAGTGGAAAAGTCTGGTGAAAAAAATAGATTTTATAGCATGCCATGAAGATTATTTCATTCACAATACTTGAGCCCACAGATAGAAGCAAATTATGAAGTAGTGGAATTCCTGTGAGAAAACTTCTGCCATACACATCAGAGCTATTGCACGAGTCCTTTTACTGACACTGTTCTCATATGCCTCAATTTATCAAATATCCAGCATGAAGAGTTCATGGGAAAGCACAATTTTGTTCACGTAACAGATAAAGGATTGCCCTGTCACTGAATTCATTATTCTCCAAGCTTACTCACTGACTCCTAATCACCATCCTACCTAGGATGTGGTTATGAGTCATTTGACTTTGATGTCCTCAGTAAAAAAGCATTTTCAACCTTTAACAGTGCAAAAAATGTATGAAAATTTAAAAGACATGTTGAATGATGACAAGTTGTTTCCTAATGGTGATGGCTTTGTCTGAACTCAGAAAATGTTATTTGTTCTACTTTTGAAATGAATCTGATAAAAATTTTATATTTTCACCTAGTATTATTTTCAACATATAACAGATTAGTTCTAGTTATCGAAAAGGGACTTTTTGATGTACATTTCTTGTGAGATGAAGCAGAAATAATCAATGGAGTATACAGAGACAGATTTATCAGTTCACTTAACTCTGCTGGAAAGACTTGTTGTTAGGACAGAAAAGTTTAAAAAGAAAAGAAGTGTATTATGCCTGTGTTTTGAACTAGATTAGAGATGAAAATGCTTCTGCCAATATATTGGCCTGTGAAGTGAGGCATCTGATTCATTATGTGTATATTTAGATCTTGATTCATTATAACTGTATAACAAGGGTTTGCTGACTCCTACTGGAGTCAGCTGCAAGGGTATTTCCTCTGAAGAACTCCTTGGGCCATGCAACTTTCTGTGTTGTTGATTTCCCTCTTATGAAACTCATGAGAATATTTCCATCATTATTAGTGAGATTTAAATCACTTCCTTGAATCAGGGAAAAGAGAGTGCAAGAGCCTGCTTTGAGCCTCAAAGTGAATTCTGCATATGTAAAGCCAGCAGATTATTGCATAGTCACTCTCAGATCACGTTACAACTTTGGCTGAATAAAGAAATCTGAACGTGGCTGCTTCAAGACTCATGATTCATGGGTGGAGTGGTATCAAGAGTTAAATGTCTTGTAAACTGGAGCAGTGGTGGAGTATGCTTCCCAGATCTGTGACCAGAGGTGGCATGGTTAGACCATAAATTACTAGACTGTCTGGAGTCCCAAGACCAGGTGACTGCTGGTAAATTGCTGTTAGGAACGGTTTTAAGTCTTGTGACAGTTTCAAAATTGTACCTAGGTGTCATTTTAGAGACTACCCATATCAAAATGATGCAGGAACTGCTCTGACAGTGTAAAAATGCAGTGCCCAAATTACTCCTCTCGCACCTCTGCCCATTCTCTGTTCAATTTATTAACAGAGATGCACTGGAAGAGCCATGGGACCTGTCTGTATGGGAAGCTGGATGCAGAATCTCTGCCCTCATTTTAGAGTCTGAAAGCCCCCAAGGGTGCTGTGTTAGTGTGACACTGTGACACTGCCTGCAGCAGCTTGGATGCAGCACTGAACTGATGTGGCCTCACTTCCCCCAACATGGATCATTTTTGCCTGGAGTGGAGCTCAGACAAAGCAAACCTAGGATCATTTATTTTTGCTCAGAGTGAGTACATCCCTAAAGGCAGAAGAACAGGGTGTAAAGTGTCTGTATCTGTGATACTATTAGGAGTGGGGATGTTTATATGTGAAGCAAGAGCACACACAGCTGAATGATGTTTAGAGCTCCTTGGTCACACCCAGCTCTGCTCAGTGGAGTTATTTCTGTTTGGTGCTGGTGTGACTGAGATCAGGCATTAACTCAGCACAGGCCTGGGAACTGAGAGAAACTGTAAAGCTCTGGCAGAGACCAAGGGTCACCCGAAATTCTGATGGGTATTACCAAACCAATAAGTGGATGATTTGTCATCATTAGCAGAGTTCATTTTTGAACAATAGCACTTTATTTAAATTTCATTAAAGACTATGAAGTTCCGAATTTAATCTCTATTCTTCTTAAACTCCTATGACTGTTAGAATGCATTCTTGGATTACAGTAATCTGTTTACCTTATTCAGGTGGCTTTTTTCAAGATTGGTTGTGGATATGAATTAATATCCTTGAAAAAGAGTAAACTAAATTAAAATAAAATAAAATAAAGTGGGAAAAAAGAAGTAATATTTAATCTAAAGGTAGAAAAACATGCAAAGAATCAAAGATTTGTAATATGCTTATTCCACCCAACTTTTGTTGGAATTAAGTAAGAAAATATCTATGCATATATATGTGCTCAAGTGGCTCTGCTGGGTGATGTGTTGATCTGCTATAGGGTGTGTTCTCTGCAAAAATCTGAGTATTGAATTTCAGAGCACGATTTTGCATTAATTCTTAAAGAGTGCCCTCCACTCAAGATAATTTCTTAGGTTGGGCACCTAAATTCCCTTAAAAGATACTACTCTTCTTCCAGGCAAGTATGAGTCTGAAAATTGAAGGGAAAGCACACTTAAAAATTTTCTGTATTTTCTTTTTAATTTCTTATTTAGGATTCAAGACAAAACAGTCTGCGGTTCTCAGATCATGCATGCAACAGGCAGTTCTGCTTTAGCTGAGCCCAGGTGATAAAGAGCAACAGGGAAAGAGAATATTCTCTTGGTCCATGTACTTCAACGTAGCTTTCAAAACTAGCAGTAGTAAATGTGTAGTTCTCATTAAGAAGGAAAAAATTACAGTGGTCTAAAAACCAATTCAGATCCTCAGTCAGAGTTAATTGACAGTGCTAAATGGAAGTCAATAATACTCAGTTGATTAGAAGCATCTGATTCACCATTTAATGTGGAAGAGAAAAATGGCATTGAATGACTAGATGAGTTTATGCAGTATAGAATTTCTCTTTCCTGAAATACAGAGAACTGGGTAAGAAATCTGAACCTTTGTGCAGTGTCATGATGCCTAATAATGGCCTGACATACCTTTATCCAACTAAACAATGCTGGAGTGTTATTTAGAGATGGAACAAGTGTATTCAGAGTGGTGGCCCAAAAATGCTGCTTTTTAACCCTTCTTCCATTTGCCATGACAGACTCTTCTGTCTTCTCTGTGTGTGTGAAGTTTTGATTTTCTAACCAAAGCAAGTTCTGCTTAGCAAAAGCTTTAACACTGCTAGACTTTACTGTGCCACATATTGGCATCTATAGGAGTGTCATCACCTCCAGCCAAGGGGAAGCTTTGTTAGATGCTCAGAAGAATGCCCAAAGGCACCAAGATACTGTGCCTTGCTTCTGCTTTTGTCCTGAGGATAATTTCCCAAGTATTCTTGAGGGAGCAGTTAACTTTAATAGGTGATTTCAAAGAATTACAATTGTGCAGTAGATTTAAGAACCACATACAGAACCAAAGTATTTGAATGCCCCATAAAATAAAGAATAGAACTCTTATGAAATTATATGGGCATAAAAATAACCCCAGCCTAAAGATTTTATTGTTGACTGTATGTAGGGGGTTGACCCTGGCTGGATTCCAAGCACCCACCAAAGCCTCACAGAGTCCCCTCTGCAACTGCAAGAGAAGAGAAAATATAGGGATTCATGAGTTGAGATAAGGATTGAGAGAGATCACTCACCAAGCATCATCATGGGCCAAAGAGACTCAGCTTGGGGATATTAACTGAATTTATTACTAAAAATGTCAGAGCAGGACAATGAGAAGTATAACAAATCTTAAAAACACTTTTCAACTCTGCTCTCTCCTGCCCAAGCTCTACTTCTTCTCCCCTAGGAAGGGACACAGGCAGTGGGGGTTATGGTCAGTTCATCACACTTTGTCTCTGCTGCTGCTCAGGGAGGGGAGTCCTTCCCACAGGAGACAGCTCTCCACAAACTTCTTGAAAGTGAGTCCATCTCACAAGAAACAGCTCTCCATGAACTGCTGCAATGTGGGTCATTTTGCCACAGGGTCCAGTCCTTCAGGAACAGGCTGCTCCAGTGTGGATCCCCCACAGGGTCACAGGTCCTACCAGGAAACCTGCTCCAGGAAACCTGCTCCTCTCTCCATGGGCCTGCAGGTCCCTGCCAGGAACCTGCTCCATCATTGGTTTCCCACGGAATCACAGCCCTCTCCAGCATCCATCTGCTCCTGCTGGGATCCTCCATGGGATGCAGATGAATCTCTGCACCCCAGTGGTCCTCCATGGGCACAGCCGCCCCACCACGGGCTGCAGGGGAATCTCTGCTCTGGTACCTGGAGCAACTCCTGCCCCCTTCTTCACTCACCTTGGTGCCTGCAGGGTTTTTCCCCTCACTCTGCTCTTCTCTGGCCACAATTACTTATGTCACTAACTTTTTTGGTTTTTCTTAAATATGTTATCACACGGCAGTTACCACCCTCACTGACAGGCTCAGCCTTGACCAGCAGCATGTCCATCCTTGAGCCATGGCATTGGCTCTGTCAGACATGGGGGTTTCTGGCAGCTTCTCACAGAAACCATCCCTGTTTTCCCTCGAGTACCAAAACCTGGCTCTGCAAACCCAACATGCTGTATCACAGTGTCCTCTTGGTAAGTGTGAGCTGTAGGGTTAAAGGTGATTCTCTTCTAGCAGGAAATAGAACCACATGTAAAATACATGACATTTATATAGGTCATATATTTTGTACTTTTGTATAGGTCATATGTAATGTACTATATAGGTGCATACATATACAATTATATGTATTATACAAAATTCAAATAAAAATATATTTGCTTGAAATATAATAATTACATTTAGAAGTGGTGTATTATGGCTATGGTATACTTTTATCTATCTCCTTCTCTTTTTGCAAATATGTAGCAGACAACAAACCCAATTAAAACCAACCTTCTCTTGAAATTGATGAAGAGTTAAGGTTTTGCAGTATTTTTAGGAGCTATTTGAGCCAATTAATGGGCTGATATTCACCATGTGTTTATGTCCCCTTATCCTTTGTGCTATTTTAAGTTTGAAAGCAATAATAAAAGAAATATGATGACAGACTGAAACATAAAATTAAGACTATCTTTAGAATTTACTAGAGTGACAAAAAGCTCAAATTAAAAATGCTGGACAGTTTTAGAAGGAAATTCTGCAAGATATTCAAGTCAATTTTAGGCAAGTCCATTGATTTCTCCAATAAAAATATTCTATGACATTCTCTGTGCCCAGTGGAGAAACCCTGCCAATCCACTAAGTGATAATTTAGGGTCAGACCAGGGAATTACATGTTCTGATACCTATTTTAAAGACTGCTTATACATCCTATATGGGATAAGATATATAATAGTCCTCATGACAAAAGCTAGAATCCAGGTCTGACCGATTGTTTTCCCCAGATTCCTGTACTCTCAGCCCATTAAATATCAGTTTCTGTTTGCAAAGCAGAATTGCTGAAGCAGATGGTCGTCATATTGCAAACCAGCCAGGTATATTCTCCATGTAGGTAGAAAATAAAAATTTTTATCTTTGTCAGGCTGATGAACCATGAAACCCATGAAAGAATGAAACCCTCCCTAAAGAACAGAAATTAATCCCAAATGGATGGTTTGGCCAGTGATCCACTGAATACAAGAGAGAACCTCCTCACTCTCCCTTGACAAAACAGAGTAGCCATGATGTCTTTTTTGGAAGGTAAATCTTAGAAATCTAAGTAGACGAAAAGAGTGTGAATCCCAATCTCTTGTTGGCACCTGCTTTTCTGTACAGCAGAGTTAGCTTTTGCATTCATACCATGGTACATAATGAACCCTCTTGTGAAATTCCATAAACACATTAGATTCAGCAGATATTTCCATCTAAATAAGAAGGCTGCATAACAATGTCATAATATATATTCACATAATCTGTTACTTATTATCTACTTCATTTGTATAGCAGAGCCTGAATCTCTATTTTAGATTACAAAGTTAAGCCTTTTTTGCCCTAGAACATTCTTCCTGTCCTCCAGGAGACTTTGCCAGAGGGCTGTAGTCACCCCAAGAGTCTGGGGCAGTTCTCTTGGTGCCTCTGCTCCAAGTATCTGGGTTATTCTACATTGTCTTAAATTGCACCACACATTTTCTATGGACCTAATTAGTTTCCTTTACTTCTTAATGTCTTTTTTTTTTTTGATGAGCTGGTAGTACCTAGTAAATTCCCATACAGGAGCTGCCAGGACAGAGTGTAAATTAAGGATGTGCAGAATATCACAAAGTTCTTATAAGACCTTTTTTGTCTTTCTCCTGGAAAGAAATGAGAAGGAGAATCTCAAAATGAGGATGTAGGATTTTTCTAGTCTTATTTAATGAAAACAACATGAACACACTTTGCTAGCTAGTGAAAAAAAAAACAACTCATTGAGTTCATTAATCAAGATTAAAACTGGAGACGACGTGTAAAACACCTGAACCACTTCTCTGCCAAGACATTTTTATCACACTATCTATTGTCTATACAGCTTAATGCCCTCAGCTCTGTGCACATACATTCTCCTAGGGATTCATTTTTAAGAGGGCACTCACTCTTTGGTTGCTAAGGATTATGATGTAGTTTTTTATAAGAAAAAATACACTGAAAATTTCCAGTAGGGTAACGTACTTGTTGCTGCACTAAAACTCAAAAAAGAGAGAACATTTCACCACTGTTGCTTTCACATGGTTTTTTTCTCAAAATAAAACATTACTTTCTCTACAGAGGGATTCCTGTAAGAACACAGCCATGCAGAATGCAAAGGTTCACTCTGCTCCAGCAGGAGGGACACAGCCTTGTAGCTGAGCCCTGGCCCAGCTGTAAGTGCCCTCCTGGCAGCAGCTCCAGCACCAGCTGAGCTCTAGGGACCTGCCCTCATGGAAAACCCATTAGATTTGCCATTCTCTATTCCATATTTTCCCTGGGGACTGAATGCATGATTGCTAGGGAATCAGTAGAAAGGGCAAAGCCATGGACCTTTTAGCTCTGTATTCACAGGCCAGTGCCAAGCTCCCTTGGCCATCCAACAGTAGAGCAAAAGCTTTTTTGAAATACCCAATCAAGCAACGTTTTATTTCATTTGTGAATCCAGCTAAGCACATGTAGTGTAAGATCACAGATCACCGAATATTCTGAGTTGAGAGGGACCTAAAAGGATCATCAAGTCCAACTCTGAAGTGAAAGGCCCATATAGGGATTGAATCCACAACCTTGGTGCTGTTAACACTCTGCTCTAATCAACTGAGCTATCTATGCATGAATAGTTTCTGGTTACTCAACTCTATGTTAACTCAAAATGTGCAAAAATAACTTAAACTTTTACAGAGACACTTTTTTTTTGTATTCAGAAGAGCAGCCAATTTATGGCTCCTCATCTACCAATGAGAAGTAATTCATTATCTGTTGGTGAGGGGGGGGTGAAGATAAACACCCATAACGGTTTTTTTAACAATGCCACTAATTATGACTAAGCTACAAGCTGAGGTGGCACAAAGAATTGCTCCAGCACATGTGTATGACTGCTGAGTGCAGTGCTTCAGAGATCTCTGATGTCTGCTTTGTCCACTCCATTGTGACATACTGAAATGAAAAGTAACCTGTCCCTCTCATCGATCTGCTGGCGAGCAGGATGATGAGTGGAACTGCTCTGAAAAGTGTAATTATTGTTACAATGTGTTGTGTTACAGCTCTGCTCTCTTGAATTCTAGTTATTGAATTCTAGTTATTGTTTGTATACACTTGCCTGGTACATGCACATTTAACTTGGGATTTTTATGCCTTTTATTTGTTGAAGGAGAGCATCACATGAAGTGAAAAGGATGCTGTTTCCCCATTTGCAGTGGGGACAAAAAATGTTCCCAGCCCACATTCTCATGGTAAAGCACACCCTTCAAATCTCTTTCCTCCACTTTTTTTAGACAAAAAGCCTTCAAAATATGCCAGGACTTATTCAGTTTCACTTTCTGTATATTTCAGGTCTTACTTTATTGGCAACATCAGCTCCCTGTCTTGCAGATATTGGAGGGCAATGGGAAACTTGTTTTTGACTTTAGATTCAGTAGTTTGAATTTTATTTTATTGTCTCTATTATTGTATAAAGGTTCATGTATTAATTTAGATTGAGTTCTAGTTAAAATCCTATAATAAGTAATGTATTTATACTGATTGCTGTAAGTACCTAAAAGCATTTAGGAAATTGCAATTATATATAAATATATATAAATTCTCTTATATTCAAAATGAAGACGTCATCTTCGTCCATTCATAGTGAATGGTCATGGATTTCTTTTCAGGACTACAGATTTTATTTTGTACATGGCAAGAAATCTTTGAAGTCTCCAGCCCATGGCTGCCTGGAAGGAAATTGTTTATTTCCTGGGGGGTAGGATGGGACCAGGAATGACAGAACTGCTTTATTCTTGTGCTCCAATAATTCTATTTATGACATGCAGCTGGGAGACAATGGAGACAAAAGAGGTGGTGGAAGAGACAAGAAGGGGTCTATGGCTTATTGCTGTGGCAGAGCAACCTCTAAGCCTGACAGAAAATTTGTAAAGCTTCTCCCCAGTTACCAAGCTAGCTGGATGTCTAACTTTTCTCCCATACATTATATTTTACAACTTAGTCACAGTGTAGCTGCTTAGTGACATCTTGCTAGCAGAGATATTGACTGTAACAAATATTTCTTGAATTCACTTCTTTTGAGAACTAGGTTTTAGTTTATCATGTCAACTTTGGTTCCTCAAAAACACTTGGGACACTCCAAATTACAAAGGATGTGATGATAGGCAAACATTGACTCACAGATCTCCCCCACAGCAGACTGAATATAGATACAGACTCACTCTTGGTCTGCCACTGAGAACTGGGGTTACCAGATATGATATGAATCTTATATTCATATCATATCTGGTAATGATATGCTTGTCTCTATATGAACTACAAATATCTGTCTATCCAGAGCTGGCACAAATTGATACTGACTTCATGTAATAATGAAAAGAGAAGCTTAAGAGTAGACATTACTCACACAGCAATATTCATACATTTTTGACTTCTTCAGCGTTGGTGCAGCCTCACCTTGAGCACTGTGGGCAGTTCTGGGACAGAAAATTTGAGGGTCCTTGAATGCATCCAGAGGATGGTAACAAAGAATGTGAAAGGGCTGGAAGGAATGTCCTGTGAGGAGCAGCTGAGGGCTCTGGGTTTGTCCAGTTTGGAGAAAAGGAGGCTGAGGGATGATCTCACTGCTCTGTACAACTTCCTGAGGAGGGCAGGTGGAGACAGAGGTGCTGAGCTCTTCTCCCTGGCATCCAGGGACTGGACATGTGGGAATGGTTCTAAGCTGTATCAGGGAAGGTTTAGACTGCACATTAGGGACATTTCTTTACTGAGAGGGAATCAAATACCAGTACAAGGTTCCTAGAGAGGTGGGCAATGCCACAAGCCTGTCAGTGTTCAAGAGGCATTTGGACAATGCCCTCAAGAACATGATTTAACTCTTGGTCATTCTCGAAGTGCCCAGGCAGTTGGACTGGATGGTTGTTGTAGGTCCCTTACAACCAAAATAATCTATTCTATCTGGCTTTTTTTCTGAAGAGAAATGTAATGAATACAATGAATCACAGTTTGGACATTGGCAAAGATCTTACAGTGACAAATAATAAATATAATTCCAAATGAGAAAAATGAGTGATTGGTTTGTATACAGAGCTGAGTGTGAATCAATTAGATAGACCAAGAATGTCTTTTATTTTGAGAGAAGATATAGTAGGAATGATAGACACAGTAATTGTCCATATTCCTGTAAGGCAGAATTTATGAGTGTTGCTGCTTATGGCTATTGAGTGAAAATGGATATGGAGGGCCAGATTGATCTCCTATAACTTTATTTCCCTGAAGTTAGATCTCTGATCTCTTAGACATTTGCACTACTGTTTTCAGATTGTCAGAGAAGAAATAATGCAGGGCATCTAAATGTAACTTTCATGACCTGATGTGTACACAACTCTGAGTAAGGTGAGACAGAATTCTTCCACAGTTAATGACTCCTCTTAGACTATACGGGAAATGGTGAAAAAAATCTACTAATCTCAAATTTAATTTAAGATGAATCCCATTCTGACACACTGTTCAGAAAAACTTTGTATGGAATATCTTATTCTTCAGCTCTCTTTCAGAGAGTTGTTAAAACTTATTGATGCAATGACATCCTTCAAGGGACAAAAAAATTTTTAGTTTGGGTTCATTAATTAATTGGTACAAAGTCTTGCAATCCTGACAAAAAAACCAAACCAAAACCAAAACAAAGACTATGGACCAATTCCAGCTCTCAGTTACATCACTCTACCATGGATAAAAACAGGAGTTATTTCGGCTTCTCAGAGTTTGATGAGATCTGGAATTAGTCCTTACATGACCAAAATTTGTGTAAATTAAAATACTTTAGATTGAGAGTTTTAGATGCTTTTCAATCTATATTTCTCAACTATTCTGATATACTCACACATTCTTCTTTCTTAATGCAGCTGCTCATTTGATGATGTTAAATTTATAGATTTTTCAGATATTATTGCAGCTGGAATGAAAATTAGGCTTTTCCCCCATTCTCACACAAGAGTTTCATTTATGGTGCAAATGAGTGAAGTTGCTAAAAGTGATCTAAATAACTGACATATCTGATCCAACTCTAGCTCATTAAATACAAGGCTAACACAGCTATAGTACTATTGCACAAGTTTGGCAATGAGAAGCAAGACTTTTGATCCAAGGTGGCTGTGGAACTCCACATGGTCTTTAAATGAAACACTGAAATCAGGCAGTAGTGCCATTGAAAATTTACCAATGTTCCCTCTTGTAGCATCCCTATGAGTTTCAGTGAGACTATTTACTCAGTCACCTAATTTTTATCATGAATGGAGGGAATTATCAGTTTGATTAAGATTTTCACATTGTAAGCCTGAGGGACTGTCAATCTGCTTATCAAGAAAAGTAATCATAACTAAGAAATTACTCTATTTTAATAAGTCTATTAATAGTTTGGAAGTTGTGGTTCAGCTTTGGAAATGAACTGATTGAATTAATTTCTTCATCATCACATCATAATTCATGACAATTCTTTGTACTTGAGAAAGGAATGCATGGATTCAGGTTCCAGAAAATTTAACCTTGCAAAATGCATGATTTACAGTCATAAATTGTCATGGCAAACTTAACTGAGTTATATCTGTTCCATTGCCACTGGCTATGACTTTCAATTTCAGTTTAAATTCTCTCCATATAGGGAGCACTAGATGTCTGATACTGAAAAAAAATCCATATTAAAAAACCAGGGACTCTTAGGGTTCATATATATAAAAAAAACCAAAAACAATGATAAAAAATAATATTAAGAATAACAACAACAAAAAGATCATTACTGGAAAAAATATTTGTTTTTTATGTGATGGACAGTCAAAGACTCTGCTCTGAATATGGCCTGGGGATTTTCCTGGATACAGTTTGTTTTCATTTGCTTATGTTCTTTGTTACAGTGAATCATGTTAAAATACATGGACCTCTGACATTAGCAGGATGAACTACAATAGGAACAGCATGTGAATCTTCTGGAGCAGCTAAACATCTACAGTCTTGTTCTGGAAGGAGCAGGAATTAGCAGGAAAGAGGTCCATTATGTGTGCAAAATTGTCCCTTCTCTAACTGAGAGCCAGTGAGAAATTAATTGTTCATCCCGTTAAAATCAGTGGGGATGAGAGAGGGCAAAGATCCATTTTAAAATTACTTAATTATCACAATACCTTCAAGGTTAATTTCATGTATGTGCTCAGTTTTGTAGGCCAATCTAGGCGACAAGCCATGGTTTGTAAAATAAAAGCATAACATTTAATACACAGTAATCAGTCAGTAATATGCAACATAAGCAAGTAGACCTGGCCAGCTGAGATATTACAATGCCATGTCCAAGGGAAGACTAAAACTCCAGAAGTTTTTAAATTGCCTTAACAGTGTGTAATTCAGTGTTGACATAACTTTGAGAATGTAGCTACTGCTCTGTAAATGTTTAGTTTCTTGCATAACAAACATCTTTGCACACACAGAGCTTCAATTTCTTCAATTTAAGGATTCTCAAAACAAGCAATTGTTATTTATGGCAGAACTTAAACTGGCCCTAAAACTAAATTCAGCTCAGAAGATCCCATAGATCCCTGCACCACTGAAGCCAAATTTGCCCTTTCCTCTAAAGCAGTCCTTAAAGTGGAGAAACATTCTGCTTCAGAGGGGAATTTTTTTTTTTTGTTGGTAAATCTTGCATGCTCCAGAAAAGCAGACAGGAAAAAAAAATCTGTGAATTTATGAAGAATTGAATTAATACCCAGCTCTAAATTGATAACAGTTACGGATTCAACTGTAATGTTCCTGAAACAGAACATTTTGGTTCTAACTTTTTAAATCTGACCTTTTTGTTAGATTTACTTGGTGTTATTCAGGGAAAAGAGGTGATCAAACAACGCCTTTCCCCCCCTCCCCTTAACTCAATTCAATGATTAAGGTAAATAATTTCCAAATTTCAAATTATTTAGTAATAGCTACAAATCTTTTAACAATTTAACCTTTCTAATGTAATTTCCTCTACCCGAGCAAATAAAATAAATCTAACAGTTCATCCTTCCTGTTTCATAAATATGTTAATAAGGACTGCAGTAAAGCTGGATCTAAATTATGGAATTGCAATGTCATGCTGAATATCTGTGTGCATTTTTTGATACTGTGCTGGTTTTGACTGGAATAGAGTTAAATTTTTTCACAGTAGCTTGTATGGGCCTATGTTTGGGATCTGTGATGAAAACAGTGATGATTTTACAGGGATATTTTATTTATTCATTCCTGAGCAGTGCTTACACAACATCAAGATCGTTTCTGCTCCTCAAACTAATCCACCATCCAGGAGGTTGGGAGTGTGCAAAAAGCTGGGAGGAAAAATGTCTTAATTAATTTTGAGTAAACATAGCAAAGATACATAATCTAAATTTATTGTTTCATGGATGTGTGGCTTAGAATTATTACTCCTCAAAGTTAGCTTTTTTATAGGTTCAGCTAAAGGAACTGTTCTGAAAGAGATAAGTTAGCAGAATATATCTATTTAAAATGGACTAATCTTTTAAGAAAGTAAACATCGCTCAGTATGGCTATTTAACACCAGCTGCAGCCATTTAATTTTTTTGTCGAAATTCATGAAGAAATTTGAGTCTAAATACTCAGATTGGAGACTATTATTTCCTTCTATTCTATACTGGGAATACTATATGCAGATCATCTCTTTATGGAAGACATATAATCTTGAATGCTACTTGGAGATGAAAAGAAAGCATTTTACTGATATACACTTAAATAAAAAAGGAAATAAATTTAAATTCTCACCTCCTGACTATCAAAAATACTGAAAAGAGTCTTAGGAATCCAATATGAATGCTAAATATAACCTTGAGTAATTATCCAGTAGTTCTGTTTTTCAGTAATGGTTATACAGCATTAGCATTGTCCTGGAGTTAGCAAAATGACACATTTTCCATACTCCATTGTGGGGAAATTTAATGTAAATGCAGTATTTGCAGTTCCTGTATTTTGTAATTTTCCAAGTGAATGCCAGTGATCTGCCAGTCAAGTCCTTGCTGAAACACTTGGAAAAGCAGAAACTCTAATGGCAATGTCCTTCACCACTTCATACAGAAATGTCAGCTTTGCAGACAAGAGATCTTGTAGCCATTATCCCACACGTCATTCAAGAAAAAAAAGAAAAAGAATGGATAAAGCAAAGTATTTCAATGCCATTGCCTGTATTTATGTTTGTTGGCTTTGACATTCTGTCATACTTCGAGCTTTTATAGCACACTTGTCCTCCAGGCAGTGCTTTATATATGAGTTGAAGAAGGGTGTTCCATTGTTGCAATAAGAGGAGGGAAAGGACAGAGAAGTGACTTGCTTAAGGCTATTTCTCACATCACAAGAAGTGAGAAGAAGTGTCCCTATTTTTCCAAAACTCAAACTTTAACCAGTCTTTCCCACTGTAAAACATGACTCACAGTGCTCTTCTACTCCATCACTCAATTGATTCTTCTGAAGTCAAATGTTAGACTTATATTGCCTGCAGGAAAAAAATAAACCACAAAAAAACCCAAACAAAAAATCCACCAAAACCAACCAAACAATCAATCAAACAAGCAAAAAACCCAAGCAAACCCCCAGATTCTTTATATTTTTCTTAAGCTGCTACCTGACTTCGTCTTAGATTTTTGTTTGCTTTTTCTTCGCTTTGAAGTCTATGAGACTTAAAAAAAATCTTTTTCTTCACAATATTATACTGAAAAAAGTTGCTAGCTATATCCTAATTTTACATGGAAGAAGAATTCCAGTAGAATTCTTATTATTTGTTTATGATCTACCAAGAAGATTTAGCAAAACAGCGAACTGAAGTGGAGCTTACCAGTCCTAACCACTGAAACATAATTTTTAATAAATTTCACTTCAGTTAGCAGAGCTCTTTTATTTTTTTTAATAGAAGTTTAGAATTTGCATGCTGGGTCAAAGACTACTGGATTTTAAAATTATTATTATTATTATTATTATTATTATTATTATTTATTTACTGTTTAAATGTCTTGAAGTCATCCAGAAACTGTCTGAAATCTTGGGAACACAGGTTGAAACTACTGACTTCACTTCATGACATTCTTGACCCATGACCTTCCCCAAAATAAAAACATTCTTTCAAGTCTTGTCTATGATGCAGACTGCCTTAGATGGCACTGAACATGTGCAACTGGTAGATTGTATTGGCATTGGTAAATAAAAATACTCTTCCTGGTAATGCCTAATGTTATGTCAAATGCTGATGGTTCCTAACTGCAGTTAGGGAGGTCAGATTTGATATCAGGAAAAGATTTTCCACTGAGTGGGCTGTGCAGTTCTGGAAAAGTTTTCCCAGAGAGTCTATGGACTCTTAATCCTAGGAAGATTTTCAAGATTTAGCTAAATAGGACCAGAGCTGACCTGACTTGATCTAGTGTTGAATGGTTCTGCTTCAAGTGGAATGCTGTGCCGTATGAACTCTGTTTTAAGAGGTAACTGTATTTTTTGATCCTTGCATATGTTGAAACTGCAATTATGGCAATGCAGAAGTAGCACATAATTATATTAATTTTCATATGGGTTTTTTTGCATTTTATCAGATCCCGCTGATGGCCCACAGCCATCCACAGTACCCACTGATGGTACACATCCAGATTCTATCAGCAATGTCTCTTAATTGATTCAGTCTACAACCTGTTCCCATAAAACTCTATCAGGCAGGGTTTATTTGTGGGAACATGGCTAAATAGTAATGTTTACTGGTCACTGGCACTGCAATTACTTTTCAAAATGTCCTTGAAGAAGGTTTCATTGATATTGGCAAGCACCTGGTAAGCCATTCTTACTTAGCAGACATAAATAGCAGTTTATTTTAAGATCCCTAAGTCACACTGCATAACATTTAACAAGCCAAAACAAGCCCTTTTGGTCCAGGCCAAAAAGTGAGTGAATGTATTGCAGCATCTAACTTTTAGTTTCCTTTCTTGCAGTGAGATGAATTGCAAATTTGCCTGCAGAATGAGAACCGAATTGCAGTTCAGCTCGTCACACAGGGTGAAAACTCACAATCTGAAAGTCTCATATAAAAGGCCAGGAAATACCTACTAACTGTAGGTGAACACTGGGAACAAGTCTGTGTCTGCACTACCGTCCATCCTCATGCCCAGGTGTTTGACATATGCCCTGAGGTAAAAAAACCAACTGAGATTGTTAGCAACATTATGACAAATTAAATTCTCTATGGCGAAGTAAATTCTTAGCTTTTACCTACTTAGTGAAAGTTTATGACTTCAGTTGTATAGATAATGTTGGCATGAAACTCTCATTTAATTATTTTATGCCGTATTTGCAGCTGTGTTGGTGTCAAAGATTTCAAAACTGGGTTTTTTGAAAACAAGGCACTGAAGTCTGAAACAGAGAGAAATGGAGGCTTTCATGCACTTAAACCCCCTGTTTGTGTTCTCTGACAGCAAAATGAGTCTCAGAGCCACATGAAATCAATTGACCTCTATATTGCAATACATTTAACCCTAATGTTTCTGCTTCTATTGTGTGCTTAATATCAAACAATCTCATTTCTCTTTAACTACATAACAGGGAGAAAAAAATATCTGTGCTGAGTTTGAGTGTAGATGTTGAAGGACAGAATCCTCAGCGAGACTACAGATGTGGAGATTCAGTCTCGTCCACTGAGTTAGGGTAAAATGTTAAAGAGACTTTTCCAAGCTTTGTGCTTCCCTTTGGGTCTCCACTGAATGCCTTGGGCTCTCTGTGTCCTTGGGCTTTGGATTTTTTCTGCTCATTATTGAACGAAGAGCTTTAACAAACTGTGTTTAGGAGCAGCTCTAGAAGTGATGCTCAGACACTCATCTTGCATGGTACATTTGTACAGCTGAACATGCTTACCTAAGTATTGAGTGCTTTATCTCCAGACAGGAATTGAATAATTAGCAGGATCTGGGAAGTGTGGTAGGAAATCAGCACTCCCAGGCCTTAGCTGAGAAACCTAAACACCGGTCCTACACAGTGGTTTGCTTTTATTATCTCTCTTCCCATGGAGATCATTTTGGGCAAATGTGTTTGAAGTTACTCTCCTGTCAAGATGCAGGAGGTCTGGGCTTCCCCTCTCTCTCTCTCTCTGGAAATTTAGACTATTATCTATTTTGTATTTGTCTTTCATAGATGCGATCAATTGTCTCTATAGTCTCTGTTTCTACCTCTATAATATTCCTATTGCTAATTCTGAGATATCAGTTAGTTCTGGTAAAGTCACTTATATGCTACAAAACTGTTTTACAAAGTTAAGGTCAGCCCTAAAGTGCTGAAAGACATTTTGTTTATTTACTTCTAAATTTGGGCAGATGCTTAGAAGAGTCGTTGTAGAGTGCAGTTTTGGACTTGAGCTCCCTAAGCGTTGCCTCAGATGCTGAATTTGCTTTTATCCTCTGACCCAAGTGATGTAACCAGGGCGGTTCAAGAAAGCCTGGGGGATGAGTCCCTGTGTGCACAGACAGAGCTGGCAGGTCAGCCAGGCAGTGTGGGCAGAGCACAGGCCCTCAGTGCTCTGTTGCTGTCAGACCCACAGCAGCTCTGAATTCAGCAGCCTCTGAGTACCTTCCAGACTTCAACCCTACATCATTTTGGCTTTCTAAATAAGCAAAGGCTTTTATTTTTTATGCCTTCATAAAGGTAGTGCCAACTGCACACTCACCTGGCTTAGCTTCTTTTTCTATTTCTTTAGTTTAGTCAATACTTTATATGACATTTTATCAAATATTTCTTGTGATAACGGTAAACTAAAAGTGAGCAGGCAAATTAATAGTGAAGTAATTACACAGCTATATCTGAGAATAAAAACTTTCACTATAGGCAGAGAGTTTCTCCTAAGGATGTGCTTTTTATTCAGATTTGATAACTTTTTCTCATCCTGATACTTGAGTTTACAACAGGACTTCCAGGACAAATTCAGGCAGAAAAGTCTTTTAAAAAGGGTATCAGAACAGGATTTGTTGTTATGGAGGAAAGGTTTTACTTTAACAAACTCACAAAGTAAACATGCAAGAAAACTTTCTTAATAAAGAACTATTTTTAAAGTGCTTAATAGCATAGTAAAAGTGGCTTAGTAAAACTGCTCAGACAGATTTGACATTTATGGGGATTTTCTGTGGTGTGATACATAAATAACCATCTGAACTAAGATCATGAACAAAATACGTTTGCACTTTTTTACACCTGCAACCTAACCATGTGAAAGAACACATAAAAATAGAGGATCTCCTTTGATTTATTAACAAAAAGAAATTAGATATTAATTTCTTCCACACATCTATTGCTTAAATCCAAATTAGGGAAACAGATGAGGATGTTAATGCATAAAACATATTTTTAAATGTTCTCTGCTTCCATCACACTAACATTTTAAAATGTGAGAAGTGCAAGGTTTATGGTGTTGAACCAATATCTGGATGTTCAGACTGTCTGGGAGCTGTTCAGCATTATTTCAGGGAGCTTTCCATCTGCAAAGATGCAAAGTGCTTCCTAAAACGTGAAGCTGATGCAACTTCCACCCATCCACCAAGGGACCCCTCTCAGCCTTGAGAGCTGAACCTGCAGCTGTCTCAGAGGGATTCCAGGAGGGAACAGCAGCACATTGGACAAGGCAGACACTTGGGAAGGGAAAGTGGCCAAGGGCATTGGGGCAGCACTAAAAGATCTCAAATGTCTCAGCAGAGCATAACAGACCTTGGTATCCTGAGGTAGCACCAGCTCTAAAACCAGTCCTGTGTTCTACATGTCTGCAAGATAAACTTGACAGAAATAGATCATTAATTTTTGAATCCCTGTGAGAAAGACTTCAATTTTCCCATGACATGAAGTGAGACCTGCATCAGGGTGTATTATTCAGCAAAGCCTGAAGTCTTTATCATACCAAAACTACCTGTAAAGCCCCCATGAAATGTGCTGAATGGAAATGAACCATTCCAACATCTTAAAGGGTTCCCTTTTGACCTTCTGTCCACAATAAAATTTACCATGAAAGATGTTTTATGCAGCTCCTAACTAGGTCAGCTATTTCTGGTTTTCAGTCTGAGTGTTTGGATCTATATTTTCCTTTGGCTTTATACAAGATAGTCAAAACTTTTAGTAGTGAAACTGCATTTTTTTAATTTAAACTATCATGACAGATATAGTTACATGTCTTAGATTCCCATGACCCAGGATATAGTGTGCTTTATAGTAAAGAATATGTAACTGTCCTAATTAAGAAATCTAAAAAAAATTCTACCAATAATTCTTCTGCCGACATCATAAATATTAGATTACTGCCTAAAATGCTTTTCATGCATCTGAACCTCTCACAACATAGATATACAGTGAATTAGCTGAAACCAAAATGCATTTCTGCATGATCTAAATAACAAAAAATTACAAATGTTTAATATATATGTCTTCAACTAGAAAATTTTCGTTACCTTTAACCTAATAGTTTAAAATACAAAAAACTTCCTTTAATTTTCATACAAATCTATTGACTACTTTAAACCACAATTCTAATTTCTTAGCTGAGTAACTGGCTTCTTTGGACCAAGTATGACTTCAGGTTTTTTTTAATTTCTTCATTCTCTTCAAATATTTGTGCAAACCAGTGAATTGCAGACAGATTCTCTCTTTTGCTTTGGAATTTAGAGTAGCATGCTAGCAGTACTTGAGAATAGATAGAGTGTTAAGATTTCGTGATAGATTTCTTGTTCACACAATTATGTGTAAAAGAGGGAGCAGTCACAAAGAATAACCCTGGGAATCCCATCTGGTTTAACAAGACCAAGTGTAAGGTGCTTCACCAGGGTCGGGACAGGAAAGATGAAGAGAGACTTCACAAGGGCATGTCATGAACAGGACAAGGGGAAATGGCTTCAAACTGGAAGAGAGTAAGCTTAGATTGGGTATTAGGAAAAAATTCTTAACTGTGAAGGTGGTGAGACCCTGGAGCAGGTTTTCCAGAGAAGCTGTGGCTGCTCCATCCCTGGGAGTGTTCAAGGTCAGGTTGGATGGAGCTCTGAGCAACCTGGTCCAGTGGAAGGTGACCCTGCTCGTGGCGGGGGTTTGGAACTGGATGATCTCTAAGGTCGCTTCCAACCCAAACCATGGCAGAGCTCAAGCTCTAGAATTCATTGATTTACTGATAATCAAAGGAAACTGATAATAAAGGACACCTCTTCAGTACAGAGATATCTCAAGTACATGACAATATGATTGGAGGAATTGCTCTTCCAGTATGCTGCATTTAGCATGGGATTAAATATTATAGAAAAATTTAAGTAGCATGACATTGATGTGAGCAAAATTATATATTTCTTGAAGTTCTTAAATTATTTAGTGTTATATAGTAGTTAGAATAAACATTTTCCAGACAACAGGATTTATTGCTCATTCTAAATGACTGTAACTTACTGTGACCTTCATTTATTGCAGAACACTTCAGCAGCATTATTATTTTTACTGAAGGAGATATCTGAGTTCCCAAGGCTTGTGGGTGCAGCTCCCTGGTTTTTGCAGTGTTTTACTGTGGGGAGACAAGAGTGTGTCCCAGTTATGGAAGGAGGGAAGTTCCAAAGATTTTTGACTGGTGATGGCATAGCTCTTTTTGAACTCAAAATGAGTATTAAGCAAAGCCAAGGTCAATGTTAAACTCTTATTGAATGTGAAATGAACAATTTAATATATTCACTGATTGCAGAGAAATAAATGTACAAGTGTAATTCAGTGTTGTCATTCACACACCTATGATTTCATTACCGTGTGTCAGCTACTCATGAAAAATTTCTATCATTGCTAAAGGCAGAGTTTTTCTCAATTGTATTTGAATTATCTTTCAAGTAAAAAGTGTTAGTGAAGATCAGTATGTTTGTCAGGAAAATGTTGCTGTTTCCTGAGAATGTTCTAGAAACAAAACATTTTTGCTGTTATCTGCATTTGTCCTGTTGCTTCTCAGTAGCAACTTTTCGTGTCCTTCAAAGTTCTCTCCAATCACATCCCACTGTGTGAGAAAATAATGCAACAACAACAACAATAACAACAAATTATTTTGCCTTTATTTAGTTCTCCACTCCACAATTTTCCAATACACTGAAACCTAAAAAGTGGAAAAACATTCACATCAAGACAGAGGAAAAATCACGACTCTTTGCATCAGTGCTATAATACAGATCTCAAAAGCAAGGTAACAGTGAAGGGAAAAAGATAAGAAAAAGAGAATTTAAAAGTAAGAGCTTCTTTTTGAACAACCTTCATTTTTAATGGGTTGTTGGAACTTGTTTCTGTAAGACATTTTTTATTAATTCTTAGAAAAGCTTTTTCTTAACAACTACAAAAAAGGTAGCATAATGGGTACTTTCTGCAAGGAATCTTCATCCTTTAAGAGGTCAAAAATTCCTTCTTTAAAATGCTACTGATATATCATCAAGAAAGCCAGACAAAACACCTCCCCTGGTATCAGAGATATGAAACTCAGAATTAAAAGACAAGATGTGGAACATTTTAGAATGGGCCTAAGTACAGAAAAGATAGATTTGCATATAAAATGCAGGGAAATGAAGGACACTAATTTCTCATTTGATATGATCTTTTTCATCTGTATTGGCATTTTGAAGACAGACTGTTTATCCTCAATTTAGTTGCAAAGATTGCACATTAAAAGGGAAAAATGCACACAGACTGAATAGCATGGTTCTACAGATCTTGTTTGGTTTGTTCTTTTCTTCATATTTAATGATTTATGTTATTGTCTGATAGTAAGTGAAGGCTTACTAATGATGTTAAAGTATATGAAATCCAAGAAAACTTGCACTAAAATGTCCTAAAACTAGCATTACCCATGTATCAACCTCATATTTAATCTACTGCAGAGGAGCAACAGCTTGATAATGTGGAAAATTTCTCAGAAATAGCCTATTATGGAAATTTTTAATCTACTAATTCAATGCAGCCATAAAATCTTAAACAACATCATAAATTATATTGATACACAACAGAATGCTATTTGCCTTTTGAAGTCATGCTGGTTGTCGAATTCACACATTTAAGAGTTTATCAGTAGTGTGTTTAACATGTTCACTGTTATTCTACTGATTAAAAAATACCTCTTTAAAACAAATTGCAGACATATTCATTCCTTAATTACCCCACTTTCTCAGTCCTCTGTGATCTGTGTGTAGCTGTGACCTGAGCTGTATTTGTGCTGACAGGAGACTTTGTCTCTCAGCTGTCAGTGTGCTTGTTTTGAGATGTTCTTGTGCAGAAGGATGAAGGGCTGGAGCTTCAGCATAAAGGCTGACTTTGGTTTCCTCCCCAGTTTTATATCAAGTTTATTCCCCTGGATGTAGATCCCAGTCCCTGTGAACAAAGCCAGAGCTTCCTTTGTGAAGACCTGCAAGTGTGAAATTCATCACATTGCAGGAATGCAGACAGATGAACTTCTGTGCCACTCAAGTTGGGTTTAATTCATATTATGAGTAATTACTTTTTATGTTTTCAATTTTCAATACTAATTTGGATAGTATGGGAGTACAGAGTGAGACTTTGTTTTGTTTTGGGTTTTAGGATAGGAGGGGACTTTGCAGTTTTGTTTTAGTAGCTTTTTTGATTGTTTTTTTTGATATAAATATTGATTCTGATTTTATATTTTTTTTCCTTCAACTGTTTCCAGAATAGCTGTCTTTCCTCTCTTTCATATTCCTGTAGAAGTCATCAAGATACTATATTTTTGTTACTGCTCAAGTCACACAGATGGAAGCACATTGAACTTTTTGAAATCTATGAGTTCCTTCTAGAGTATGACTCTAACTTTAATATTCATCCTGAAGTCTAGAAAACAGAAGATCAAAGGTTGGTCCAGATCTTTTTCCAATATGTGTTGATTTATTTGTATTATAATTTGTATCAAAATTTGTTTTCTTGCCCTATATATTTACCATTTTATTCATTTAGTTTTATGTTTCCTTTTACTAATCTAATTGATGCATGACTCAAATTATTCATTTTCATCTTGCTACTAAACAGATGGGATAAAATTTAAGGATATTTCTGAGTGTCTATAAAGTGTGCCCCTTACACTAGCTTTGAACAATACTGCATTTCTGCCAGCTGTTAATCTTTTTTTTGACAGTAGACAAGAAATTCTGCAAGTCATCATTAAGCTGCATTATGGAATGCAATGTGCATTTGAAATTTATGTTCAGCTTTTTCTAATGCCAAACATGCCAAAGGAAACATGCCACAGTGAATTCTTGTGGCAATACAGATTTTCTAATACATGTTATACAACAAATGTCCCCTCACTGAAATTCAGTATTGGCCAGAGTGTAAATAGCCAATTCTATGTTGTTTTCAGACAGACTTGTTTTCCCTGAATTAAGGGGATAACTTCTGAAATGAAACATTTTTCTGCTACAAAAATAGAGCCTCTATTCAAGAAAAAATCTCCACAATTCAAATAAGTGACTGGATAGAAAAAATGTCAAGTGACAGGTGGCCCAAGAAGATGCATTGTATGGAATAACTGCCTTTAAGTGTAGAGGTTTATAACTATGCTCAAAGAACTGTCATAAGTGTAGTGATAAAGAGGCAGCAATATTCTGTATCTGCCTGATTTCCCTTATTTTCTGTCTTATCATCAGCAGTTATGACTTTCGAAAATATTGGCTGTAGACATTGGAGGTTGAAAAAAAAAGTGGATGTGTGGTAAATGTTGTTCAAGTTAAAAGACTACATTTTCAGAAAATTAGGTTTTTCACATTAATACAAGGTGGGGGGGTACTAACATCTTGACATAGAGAACTCATTCTGTTCTGGCACCTTTCTGAGCTCTGTTAGGAAGAAAAAGATTCAAACTGAATGTTTATGTTACTTCATAGATATCTTTACACAACTGTTTGTTTTGCTAAACTTTATTTTCAGCCTTTGAAGAGAAATTGGGCTGGGGCCAAGGCAAAGCTGTTAGAATTTGGACAGCCCTGAGTAATATTGTTAAAAGATTATTTTTTTCCCCTATGAGACCAGAGATCAGCAACACAAAACAAAAGCACACTAAAAGAGACCTCCAAGAGTACCAAAAAATGCTTTTGCAAATAAAACCTGTGAAAAACTCTGATATTATTCTGATGAACTGAAAGACAGACAGATATTTTCTTAAAATATGACACATTACCTTGTATTCAGCAGTTAGCAGTGCCACCAGGCTTCCACAGAAAATCACTGAACAGGAGAATTTCCTTCTGCCTCAAGTTAATGCCATTAGTGCTAATTAAATGGTACCTGACCCATTAGTTCCTATGGATTTGGTCTAGTGCAGATGTCTGAACACTGAACCTTTGGGATACTGAAACCAAGGTCTGTTTACAAGGAAAACAGGGGTTAAGGGGGAAAATTACATGAGTTCCAAATATTTATCCTAGTCTTAATTTTGAAAAATCAAGTGGCAAACACCATGGGGAGAAATCTTTTAATTAATCTTTTGCTGAAGATTTACTGAGGTGTTACTTTATTAAAGATTTACTGAAGTTTACTGAGGACAAAGGGCACATAAGATCAGGCATTACATGTTTTTAATCATAATGATCATCTTTTTCATAGAGTTCTTTCCTGAAAAGTTACCTGTTTTGATTATTGTCCAAGACAAAAACTTATTTGGTTTTAAAGTTCATGTATCCCATTTCCTTAATGGTAGCAAGAGGAAGCAAAATTGTTCTGGCGATATCCAAATATATTAAAAAGATTTTACATTCTTTTAACTTAATGTTTTTAGTCCATTACTCAGTCAGGATGGCATTCTTGAATACAAGATATAGTTTAGCAGAAAATAAAAGACATCTTCAGTTTTGCATCAGTAGTGGGAAGGATACAAAATGATCAGGTGATTACAATCCTTTAATCATTAAATGATTCTTGCTATTTCAGTGCGAAGTAGGTGCCAATTTTCATCCAGCTTCAAGCATTCTTGGTCCATTACATGAGATAGAGAAATTCCCAGGACTACAAATGCACTGCTTTTACATGATTTACAGCCTTTTGAGTAGTCTTGTATTAATTAACATGTCCAAAGCCACTATCTATCATTGTGGCTCAATTAAAAAAATATTCATTCTCATGTTTTTAACCAAAAAAAAAAAAACTTTGAAAAAATGGGGTTCATAACTTCTTACAAGTTTCAACTAAAAAAATTTAGAAATGTTGACCACTGACCTTTTAAGAATTATTTTATTTCTTTTAATTTTCAAAGGTGATTTTTTTTTTTCTCTCTTGAAGAAGTAATTTATAATTTTCAATTAGCAGGTGGACTGTAATTCAGCTGAAATGAAATTAATGATGTTTACTTAATTATTAATATTGTCTTAAACTGAGCTTATCAAGGCAACTTTTCCTTTCGGTTTAGTTTTTTATGGCAAGTATCATTGTTCCCTTCCCTTCCCTTCCCTTCCCTTCCCTTCCCTTCCCTTCTCAAAAAACTGTATTTACTGATTACTCTGAACTCTTCCTAAAAAAATCTGGTTTTTTTTCATATTTTTTTGACTGTAAAAATCCATAAAAATCCTGCAGTGGTTAACCTAGGTCCTGGTGCATGAGACCTCAGCAGTCAGGCTTCAGAGTGAAAGGAATAAACTTCATCTGCATGAGGTAAACAACTCTCTCTGTCAGAACAAAGCCATAAATCTCACTGGAAGACCTCCCGCATGAAAGGTATCAGAGTCCCACTCTATCAGCTTTCCTTAGAGCACACAGCAATTTATCTCAGCTCTGCTGTGTCAGGAGAGAAAGTAACAGCAGGAAGGGGAGGCTCAGTCTGTAAATAGAGTCTCCCCTGAAAGCCTGTTCACCCAAGGTGAACTTCTGGCCTTGCTGAAAGTGATGGCAGAGCTCCCATCAACCTTATCTGTGCTGGGGAAGGGTTTGAAAAATGTTCACTTGTTGAACCCCAAGGAGCTGCATTTAACCCAGGATGGGTTCAGTACCAGCACATTCATTAGAGCTGGATCTTGTTTCTGCACTGATGCTGCACTTCATTATGATTAAACAAGGGCAGATCCCCTATCATTGATTCAATTTAATGAAATTTAAGAAAGTGTAACTTTCTCTTCTATAGAGAAAAGGTGGAAGGCGCACCAGAATAAGGGAACTTTCTTCTGATTTTGCATCTACCTTTTGTGTATCAAGATAAGCAGGTGATGGAACCGATATTTGGTTTTTTGTTAATAAATGGCATCTTTCAGCAAAGTATTTATACTGATAGAAAACTGTGATGGCCAGGCTTGATTAAAATAGGGAGTAATTGGGCACATAACTAGCTAGTTTTTAAACTTGGATGAAGGCTAAATTGCAAACTGGCTCTAAAGAATTTGCAAAGAACTCCTTTAGATGTTTAAAGGATGACACTGGGACATTTTCAAGGCACAGTCAACCCTTTTGTCTCCCAATGACTGGATGGAAAACATCCTTCAGGAATGGTGGGAATTTTTGAAGTCTGCAGAAATTGCAAATTCAGTGATCTGAATTCTCTGCAGTGTTCTGGCTGCCCAGGGTCACACAGTGCTGTGTGTAAACTTGTTTTCCCAGGGGAGGAGGGGCAAGAGAAAAGCCAAAAGTCAATGGAAATTCAGTAGCAATGGAAAGAATTCATCAGAGTGCAGACAGCCTTTGACACCCACTTAGTCCCCAAAACAAATCTCCAGTGGTGCATACAGTTGCAGTCAGATGACTTTTGGAATAACATGAGAATTAATGTCACAGAGGCAAAAAGGCAAAAGAAAATCCTTTAGCAAAATAAACAGAACATCCATAACTGCTACAGGTAGGGAAAGAAATAGCCTTAGAAGCCCTGTGTGTTGTTCAGGCATCCTCTTGGGTCTAGCTAATGGACTTTATAAAGAGAAAATTTTATGAATGAAATTGCATTTGCTCTCAATGGAAGCATCTGATTAGGTGGAACCCTGGCATTATTCAGATTATTAGGAATTACATTGTGAGCAGTGGCTCCAGGAAACATTTAACTAAGATCTTTATTCCATAACAAATGTATGAAGATAATCACAGAGAGAAGCATCTGTCTTGCCAAACATGCCTTTTAAATTATTTGTCTCAAGAAACATTTTAATTGAAAGAAACTAAGTATCAAATATAAAAAAAAATTGAAACAAAGAAGATAAGCATTTAATTAAAAATTTTGCAATACCCGGCTCATAACTCTGAAATAGTGACCCAAAGAGGGGCAAATTAGGATTTTTCAGTGGTGACTAACTGGGGCAGTGGTGACTTTGGTCTTAAACCAAGGCAGGTCCTAAACCAAGGCAGGTTGTGATCACTGGTTGCTTTGAAATCCTAGAGGTATAATTCTGCCAGTTTATTTCCAAGAGCCCTCATAGGTTCCTATATGTTTCCCTGTCACAGCTAAAAGCTAAAAGTTAGGGCTAGAAATCAGAAGGAGATATCTCAACATGTTAATTAAGCCATCAGAGACAAAGTCAACAGTTCCCAAACATTTTATGCTGTGACTGCCTGCACGATTAATTGCTTTAGCTTTCTACCTGCACAATGAAAACTGCTAAAAAGATGCTGATGCATGTTTACCCATGTAGCTCGACTTAATATTTATGATAAACCATTTATGGAGCTGTTGAGATTAGACACACCTGCAATACATGCTGAAGTAACAGATAAAAAGCTGGATTTTCTATTTTTGTTTAATACAAGACAACTAGTTAAATTTCAGGATTCCCTAAGGTATGTCTTGCTTCGTTCATTGATATTATGACATTTTGATACCTTTTTATCGAGTTATTATATATTGTCAAATTTATGTGCAAATTTAACTAGTGTTTGAAAAAGAAAAACAAATATAACTCCACATCAGAAAAACTAGCTCAGGTTTTCTCTTTATTGGCCTCAATTTTTGTGTATCAGCCAGTTGTCAAAAAGACCAATATCTGCATACAAAACCAACAACATCAGCAACAGGATGCTATGGTTCACATTGCTCTGAAATCTTAGACAGGAGAAGGAGTAAATCATAAATATGATTAATGGTATGACCTCAGTTTTAACCTTGAGTGTCAAACTGATGCTTTTTTTCTCATTCATTCTGTTGAAAGTCAAAAGCAAAATACAGAAGATACATCAAAAAAGATATATTAAAGACATATAAAATAACTATTTGGAGCTGTGTGTCATGCCAAAACACTGAACTGCATTATAGCTAGAGAAGGGGAAATCCACATTTTTTTATTACAGAAAAATTACTGTAGAAAAAGATGAAGACAATCTCCAGTCATCCTGTCTTTTTACAATTTTTAAAGTATTTTTTCATCATATGGTTGCATATATGTAGCTTATTATATGAATGTGGTTACAAAGCTATAATTAATCTATGTAGTTCTCTACATTCTTACAAAAACCATACACCCACCTTATGAAAAGTGAAGTTAATTTAAATTTTAAGGGAGTGAACCTGTGACAATTTGACTAAAAATACCTGTTATTTGTTATTACTTAAAAATTAGAATAGTTTGTTATTAGAATGCAGAATCTCTGTTCCAAGAAAGATGCAATGAAATAGAGCAATGTGCAAAAGAAAATATTTTGAACAAAGAAAAGAAAAGATATAGCAGATGGGTAAGGTTCACCCTCACCATGCCAAGTTCTCTCCACACTCATTCTTCTCTTAGGCTTCTAAAGGAAGATCATTTAATGGCTTTTGTAGAGCAGGTAATTATACTGTTAAAAGGGACCACATATAAGAGTTTAACTGGAATCTGTAGAAGCAGGAATTCCAGAAGTATCTAAAAGTCTGATGACCAGTTCCAGTGACTTTTACCAGTATTTGCTCACAAATCATTGTAGAAATTTTCTAGGTATATCTGTAAGACAACTCAAAACAAAAAAATATCAGATCAAATTTTTTTTACATCATGTATTGATAATAGGAATTATTCTCTGAAAGTTCAGTGCTTGCCCAGTGCTTTCTAGGTAGTTCAAACAAATATTTTTTCCATAAAATATAAAATCAATTCTAATTATATGAGTGATTATTCAGGAAATGAACATACACTTTTTTTTTTATTTCAAGGGGCATGCAATTTAATGATGACTAAGATTTTCTTCTTATTGGCTGGGTGACAGAGAAACTTGTGCTGCAAAATAGAACAGATTTGATAGATATGCTAAATTTTTGACCCATACCTTGAAAGGATAAAAAAAGAAAAAAATAAGTGCTGAGTGATCCTAGCTTTGTTCTCAGAATGATGATTATCTGTCTCAGCTAGTGATTAATCGATACCATACAATGAAATCAAGGTCATGGTCAGTTATTATTAAGCATTAATTCATTTCTTAGCATTATGAACACAGCTATATTTGGCTTGTTCCGTAACTATTAGCTTCACCTAACTGTCTTTAGTGCTTTCTGTAGCTATCCCTTGAGATATACATTAGTTGAAAATTTATCCATATATCAAGGAAAAAATTCTACAGTAGAGGGAAATGTAGTATTTTTTTTATATTCCATCATGAGAAAGGAGAAGAAAAATGTTAATGAAGACCTTTAATGAAATCTTCCTAAACAAGCTACCAACATGTGAGCCCATTTGACTGCATGCTACAGAGAGTATAAGGCACTAAATGAATGGACAGTTTAAGGCTAATTTCACTATTTTTATTATTTTATGAAATTAAAAAAAAAAATCATTCTCCCTCTAAATGAGGGAAATTTGCCTTTTTAGTCAGTAGTTATACTTTGTGTTGACCACAGAAATACATATTATCTAGGAAAAACATCTTCTGGGGAGTAATGGATGCATGAAGAGATTAGTGAACCAAAATACTGGGCAGGTGCTATGATTCTTGAGAAGATTTCTGCAGTGATTTCCCAGTAAAAAACACCTTTAAGAAAAAAATCTTCTGAAAACAAAATCCACTTTTTTAAAAAAAAATTTATGAAATCATATGCCCTTGTTCTTTAATTCTAAGCTAATAATTTGCAAACAATAAAAAAATAGAAGGAATTTAATCATGTTTTCAAGATTTTTTAGAAACTGTTAATTATAATTTTTCTTTACTTGAAGTAAATTCTCAGAAATTCTGAACACTTTCTGTGGCCAATACAAAGGCATCATTTTTTCTCTGTGAAATGAAACTGAAACTAATTCAATCCATGTTAGATAGCAAAGACTATAAAACTAAGTAATTGGATGAAAACTCAGGCTGATGAGTGATGAATCCCTCCTTGCATTACTGCCCATTTTGTGGGTTGGAAACTATTGGCTCTTTCAATATTGTGATTTTATTGCAATGTCAGTTTGGTAATGAGGTTTCTGAGTATTGCTTCATATATTGACTGTAAATACAACAAAAATATTTAGCATAAGTTAGCTACTCAGTGCCATCTTAGAGTCATATCTGAATACCTGAATTCTTAAAAACTACAGCTTTAGCATCTGGGAGTACTAACTTCAAATGGAATTAGCTCCTCCATAAATTCATTTTGCATATCTTCATGAGAAAAACCTCTCTAACTAATGGTAGTTAATGTCAAAGACTTCCAACAAAGCTTGGATTATTTCACAAATACTTTATTAAATCAGTTTTATTAGCTCTTATTTTTGCTTACTTTGCTGTGATTATTTTTCTGCCTCCTTCACCATCTTTAAGTTTTTCATAAGAAAGTGTGTCACTTTAATTCCAAGAGATAAAATGCAATTAAAGAACAGAATTAATCAGAATTAATAAGTTTTACTGAGGTATTGCTAACCCCTTTGCTTAAACTTTTAAAATCAGGCACAGAATTCACTATTTTCTAGGATTCCAAAACCACATTTATTGTCTATGAACTTCTAAGACAACCATTAAAATCTCAGAGATCCACTTGTTTTGTTTTATTATTGCTTGCATTTTAAAGTCCATTTCCAGGCTGACTTCACAGTGGAAGATAAAAGTATACCTTTCATAGAGGGCAAGTATTGTAAAGGTTTTTCTTTCCAGAACTTCATAATGAATGTTGCTATTTTAAGAGTTGCATAAGATTATTATACGTAACAGAATTACTTCATGATAAATTAGATTAGATCTGGTATTGTAAAAGATATATATAAAACAGATGCATTAATGAGAGCAAAATAGGAGCAAGAAAGCACATTACTAGTCTTATAAACAAAAATATGTCATAAATTCTCTTTCTAGGTTACTAGAGAACATTACCCATTCCAATAATGTACATAATGGAAAAAAGTTTGATGTGTGGCTTACACTTGCCATTAGCCTTTTTCGTTTTGCCATTGGAAGAATTTTATGGTGCCTTATTCTTGGCCAGGATTTCAGATTGTTGTTTAAATCAGTAAGAAATAATGCAAGTTATTTGATTTTTTTGTTTGTTTGTTCATTTTAGTATTCTACTTGGACCAGAATAGGCTGAGACTATTTTCTGTCTATATTTAAAGACAGATTTTTGAGTGTTCAACTTTATCAAGCAATTACAAACAGACCTGACAGGTGCAGATCTTCCATTAAAATTCCACTGGGCATTGAAATTGGTATTTTCCAGACATCAAAGCAAGCTTGGTAGCATTCACAGTGTAATGAAATTAAGTGACCTTTGTATTTGCATTCTCTGTGTGGGGTGCACCTGGGGCTTGCATGGTTGAGCAGACACTGCTGTGGAGGCACTTTTGCTGTTGCAGCACTGAGTCTGGAGCAGTGGGAAGGACTGTAAAGCTTCTTCAAACCTCAGTGAAAACTGCTGATGGTTTCTGTTCCTTCAAACTCTTCGGAAGCTCCTGTTGCCAGCTGAGTCTTGCACCATATGGTCCCCTAATTACTTCACAGAAACATAAAACCATAGAGTGCTTTGGGTTGGAAGGGACCTTAAAGACCCTCCAGTTCCAATCCCACTGCCATGGGCAGGGACACCTTCTAACCTTCTACTACACCAGGTTACTCAGAGCCCCATCCAGCCTGACCTTGAACACTTCTGAGATGGGACACCCACAGCTTCTCTGGGCAACCTGTGCCAGTGTCTCACCACTCTCACAGTCAAGGGTTTCTTCCTGCAATCTAAACCTGCCCTCCTCCACTGTAAAGTCATTATCCCTTGTGCTATCTCCATATGTAAAAAGTCCCTCTTCTGTCTTTCTTGTAGGCTCCCTTTAGGTACTGAAAGGACCCCTTTGGGTACTGAAATAGTTCAATAAATAATTGGAGGATCTTATTTTTTTTCATTCTGAAGCCTTTTGGAGCCTCTAGAGTATTTTTTCTTTTTGTCAGTGCTGTGGATCAGATGTCATCAGGCCTAGAGTTGATAAGAGCCTGTGCTATTCAGTGTGGCAATATATAATTGCAGTATAAAACAGACATGAAAAATGCAGCACCCTGCAAAGCAATAATAGCAAAATAACCCAAGGATTGAATTTATAGGGATTATAAGAATGGAATTTAGGAAAAGGACTACTTTTGACAATCAATTAAGTTGCTTCTCTCTAAATTTTGAGTCTCTAAAGGCTGTTCTAATCCTTTCCTTCCTCCATAGAAAATACTTCAGATTTGAATTTATTCTGTGGTTCATTTCACTGGGTTTACAGTGGTTCATATGGAAAAAAAATCCCCAAAATTCTCTTTGAATAAGAGAAGATAGTGAAATGTTGAAGAGCAAGGGATGTGAGAGGGGGCTTTCACCTGAAAGTTGATGTATGACATAGTCATAAGGAAAGATTTCTTAAATTGTGTTGGATCTATTAGCTTTAAAAATTCTCACATGGGATTTATTATTCTGCACCAACACAGGTAAATAATGCTTGAAGTCCGTGGTTCTGCAGGGATCCCTCTGGTCCAACCACAATAAAAATGCATGGAAGAAGACAGTCCTTGCCCTCACATATCCAATTTCACCACGTGAGATGATGCAGCCATCCTGCAGTATTTAGATGCCTATTTTATCTGAGCTGCAGTCCCAAGAGGCGAATTTCCATTTGGAGCACTTTGTGAGCCTTATGTTTTCCCTTCAGCCAGTATTTAGCACTTGCCCACCCATGGCTACCTCCCTACTTTTTGCTCTAACTGACTTCATAGTCACTGCTTTCTAATATCTATCCAACAGATATGGCTGCTCTGTCTGCCTACACACGTTCCCTTCAATTTGCTTAGATGGAAATACATTTTGATTAATTGGACCCAATTTACTGAATAATCCAGATTGCACTGTCTGGTTGTCTTTTGTCAGTACTTCAGTCTTTCATCAGCTTTCTTTAATTTATGATCTACAGTTTTGTGATTATTTGCTGAACATATGGAACAACCCCCAAGTCAGGAATAGTCTTTCTAGGATCCCAGAGGAAACACTTTTATTTCGCAGATTCTTTTTATTAATATCTTCTCTTCTGGATCTCTTAATATTTTTTTTTATTCTGGTCACTGGAGGCTTAATTCACATTAAACATTAATTTCTATTTATAAAATTGTGGATGAATCATCCCATCAAAGATTTAATAGCAAGAAATATTACTTCTTCTGGATTAATTTTTGCTACATTTTGTAATTCTCCACCATGAAGTGGCATGGTCCAAAATGAGTGAAGCTGTAGAGGTTTCAGCTCTGAGGACCTCTCCTACACTTCATGCAGTGATTTTTCTTAAGGATTTTTCTTTTAATGTTCATTGAAACCCGAGTAACTTTCTGTACTATAGGTACAGTAGGTGTGCAGTACGAAGCAGGACCAGGAATTCTCTAGTAACTTCATTAAGGAATCCAGTTTGTGCACAGCTGTGAGATGAAAACCATAAAATGGGGCTGGATGTTGATTTGCATCAAAGAATTACTCCTGATCCTAGCAAAAAAGCTAACATAGACATTCCTTTCTTAGAAACAGTAGCAAAATCAACTGGAAATATATCTATTTGACACCACAGGCTATGAAATCCTGCCAGCTATCAATCATTAATTCCTCATACACTAAATCCATTTTCTATTTTCCTCATCTTAGATGACAGGTTTATAACTACCCAGGTTATGCTGCTTAGCAGTTTTAAATAACTGCAAAACACCTACAGGTGTGGAGTCTTTTGTAACACTCTCCAAAATTCTGGGGATTATCAAAAGTAAACATCAAAGTCTAGAGATTCCCAGGCAGTCTCAGTTAGAACTTTTGCATGTAATGTATATTGTGTATGATAATTTGAAGATTATATGTAGCAGATTGTGTTTCATATGTTACTAATATTCTGGAAAATTTTGTAAGTGTAACAGATTTAATAACACCCTTTTTCTATCTAATTCTTTATTCCTCTAAAATAGAACAAAGGCTCATTTTCCCCTTTTAGTAATCCAAGAATCTTTACCAATTTATCTAATAAAGCATTGTAAGTATTAGATGCTTTTTTTCCTTCTTGAGTTTCTTATGGACTTCACTTCCTTATCCATTCCACTTTAGACACTGCAGGGCAAATTCCTATGGATTTTTCATTGATGTCTTCATCTTGTCTTCGTTTAATTTATTCTGACTACCTCTTATCAAGTCTTTATAATGTAACTAAATGTATTGTATGCACAAGCCTTTCTAGTTTCCATTTCTATTTCCTTTCCTCAGGATGTTTGCACTTTATGTACGTTTTCTTCATTTTAGGAACTTAGACATTTTTTCTTCTGTTAATGAAATTCCCTTAAAAAATCCCACTTTTACAGGTCCATTATTTCCCTTTCATTCAATTTTGCTTGTAATACTCTTCAGCTTTTAAAGTTCTTTGATGAGGATACTGGAATTGCCTTAGTTTCCAAGAAAAAGTACATTTTTAAATGAGGTTATCTTTTGTATTTCCACTGTCTTTGAAATAGAAACTGGACTACAACTCTTTTCCAGCTTGAAGAAGATATATTTTAAAGAGGATGCCTGACCTGGGCTGGATTAGAGCTGCTGGTGTAAGGCTAATAGATGCTGTCTAACTGGTAATCTCCAGCCCTGGTTCCCTGTCTGTTTAGTTTGAAGCTTTCAATAGCAAAGGAGCCAGATGGTGCAGAGTGGAGATGGACACTGCATGCATTTAATGCCAGGTTTTCTGCATGTACATTTAGATGTATTTTAATCTTCATAATCACTATAAGAGCTCTTTTGTAAGCTCACTAATGTTTACTGAATATATATCCATTTCCTGAGGATAACTTTGGGGTCACCTGACCCTTCTGCAGAATTTGCACTCTGAACTGGGTGTAGAGATAAAAACAAAATAGGGTTAGGTCCATATCCTTGGTTAATGTGTGCTGATGTAAGTCTGTTAGTTTTCAGAGACCTGTAAGTACCTGGGCACACCAGCCCAGAGATTTTACTTTATTCATGACACGATTCCTTCTGACTGGAGTATTTATAAATGAAAACTCGACTGCAGAGAAATATGGGCAGTTTTTGATTTGTATCATTTTTTTGAGACAGCTTGCCTTGCTGATATAACCAATGTGGTTCATCTCATCAGAGTGAGGAATAAAGCCCAGATTAGGAACTTATGCTATGCCTTCAGTGAGAGGTATACACGAAGGGAAATTTGTCCCATGTTTTTGTGTTCACCTTCCCATTCCAGGATGTGTTCACTTTATGCATTCATCAGTACCTGGACAGCTGTTATGTGTTTAGGAAGAAAACCCAAACAAAATCAAACAAAAAAACCCCACCCAGGAAGTGACAAAACCTTCAAAGTGCTAAAGCACAGACCACTGATTTTTGGCTAGTTCAAATGTCTCTTGGGGAAAGATGGTTGTCCCAGAATGAAAAATTAATAGTTTCACCACATCACAAACTCTTGAGTTTAAAGTAATTATGAAATGAACATTTAATAACTCAAATCTTCAAAGGTCATGGAAGTTATTAATGTCTCAAGAATTAAGTTCCAAAATCATTATTTGGCAGGTTCAAGGGCCAAGGAGAGGTGCAATTTGGCCTAAAAAGCCTTTGGCTGGCAAAATGAGCGAGAAAAACAAATATGCTGGTCTTGGCTTTGGGAGTTATAGGCACATTTTAAATAGAATTGCCTCTAAACACAGCTGCAGAACTGAATCTCTGATGCAATAAAGCTGTCTGGTTTATGGCAGACATACATCAGCACTGCTCTGATGGCTCAATCTGTTAGAATCACAGAATGACAATAACTTCTTTGTGTATTACAAATAAATCATTGCTATCACTCAGCATGTTTAGAAAAATTGTACTTCATCTGGTCTAAGTTTTGCTTGAGAAATATAAAGCTGTTGGAGTTCAAGAGTGTGCAGAATTAATGGAGAAAAAGGTTGAAGATTTTATCTATTTCCTCCATCAATGTGTTTATTTCACTCAAGGGACTTAACCACATGCATTTGGAAAATTAAAGTCAGAAAACTTTAATAATATTCTCCTCCCACACCCAGACTCATCAATAAGGCAATGAACTGTATGTGTAGAAGTGTTTTAAATGGAGTATAAAAAAAAAAACCAACAAGAAAGAAAAGTTTAGGCATGATCTTTTTATTGGTGTTCGAATCCAAACAATCGCGCTCCAAGAGCTGTAAACACGAAATTTTCAAGATGTGTTTATCTTTTTTAATAACTACATTTATGTTTTTGCACATATAAAAGGGACTATTTGGCCATGTAATTTTGTTTTAAATGTCTGTGTCCGTAATTATTCTTTGAAACAATTAAAGTGAAGTTTACAGAACTGTCTCAATGTCTAAGTGCAAAACTGCACATGGACCCACAGTGTCCTGTTCATTCTCTACTCACACATATCTTCCCATGGTAAAGACATGAAAAGAAGTGAAATAAGTGTGATATGTATGTAAATATTGACTTATATATATGTGCATGTGCTTGTACATGTACATAGACATAAGGCTGGTCCTCTGTCAGCTTGCTGACACATAAGAACGTGAGGGTATGTGCCATTTTTCAGTAGAAATTTAATTTGTTCTGCACATTAAAACAAATATAGTTTTTAATTTGATCAAAAGGGCATTCTGTATGATACACAAGCAAAGTTTAAGCTGATTTAGATGACTGGAAAGGCTTCTGTCCCTGATCTCAAAGCACTTGATATCCAACAAGAATTGAATAATACTTTGAGAGACCTTTTTTGAGCCTTTTTCTTGAAAACATGCCTATGCCCATTAGATATTATATCTATGATGAGACTTTTTAAAACTGATATTAAAATAACAAAAATAAATTGAAGGAAGGTCAGTAAGACTAATTTTTCTTCAAAGTGCGAAGTTTGGACTAGATTGTCTGTTACACGTTGCTAAATTTCTTTATGTTACAAATTTGTTACTTTCACCACAGTTTTCAGCCAAAATCATGCGGTTCTCAGCCTGGTATAGTTCAGATCCAACTGGGAGGTCAGCATGAGTCTGTTCACAAGTTCCCAGGAACAGCCAGGAAACAGTTTTGATCATTGTTCCACATGCTGGAAGCTGTCACATCCAAGCAGCACTCACAGCTAGGTAAGTGTGGCTGGTTTCCAGATTATTTCACTCTGCTTCTCAGAGAGGCTGGGATGAGGTGAAAGAACCAGCTTGGTACTGTCTGTGTGTTCTGATTGTATGTATGTTTCCACCAGTTCTGGAAAAGTGACTTAATCAGTTAAAGCTACATAAAACTAGAATCCACAAAAATTAACACTATATTTCTGTTGTGATTCTAGTTGCAAATTAGCTCCTGTTTCCCAAAAAAGGCAATTAGAGTTTTACAAGAATCAAATTCTCAGAAGTTTCACTGGGTGGTGAATAAACCCAGCAAAAAGTAAAGTTATCTTCCCTTAGAGCTGCAGCTATAGGCACCTTTGATTACTGCAAAGGTAGATTTTGTTTGCTTAGGTTCCTGGAGGCAGTGAGCCCAGTCCTGCCATCCTGATCCCAGAAAACTCTGATGTTGTAAGTCAAGCTTCAGCTGCTGGGCTTTTCCTCAGCAGACAGCAGTGTGGGGTGAGTGTGTCAGTCAGGGCAGCAGCACCACAGCTGCAGCATGGTGAGCCCCTGAACAAAGTGCAAGCCATGCACTAACACTTGAATAAATTAAACACAGCTCACATAGTCAAGTAAGAATGATATGGACTTATCTGTTATGCAGTTATGGGCCCCTTTTGATGTGTAAGGTCATGAAAAAGCACCAGTTATGTTTCGTTTGCTGATTAGCTGATTCAGCACTCTTGTTGCTCAATTCAATTACATTACATATGTCTTTTTAATGCTCAAATCTAGAAAGAGAAGCCTGAGCCTGCAAGAAGCAAAGATGAATCATTAACCTTAGTTTTAGATGGTGATAAGCAGATGATCATTTGTCCTTGTTACCATGTATCTCCCCCTCACCATAGCTGTGTCTCATCCACTTTTCTTCTTCTCCCATATTTCTTTTGCTAAATTATGGCTTCAGTCTCTACTGCCAGGGATAATTATTTGTAACAATCTTCTCCATGAAAAGAATAATATAAAAGCTGTGAGTTCATATCTGTATGCATTTTTTCACAGTTTCGTTTACCTCAAGGAGTAGTTCAGTATTACTGGGATTCCATCCTCTGAATTCAGGGCTGAGATGTGGTGCATTGAATAGAAGAATCTTCGATGACTGATCAGCATTTGTAAAATAACAATAATGGAATGAGATTGTTGCGTTATAGACCAGTCTTTTGTATGGATCTCACGCTTTTGGAAGAGTGGCTGTAGTGCCATCTGCTGTTCTCCTAACGGGCAAAATACTGACTTCAGCGCTAGGAACTTGTTATCACAGTGTAGGAAATAAATATTGATAAGCTCAAGAGAATTAAAGCTAAAGAAGCTAAGAAAGCTAAAGAGAATTCTATGATGGTGTAGTATAAAAGTAGGAAGGATTAGGAGAAGCACAAATTGTGGTCTTTTTCTCTGTAATGAGTGTATTAACATGAAAATCACAGCAGGATCTTAAAACTGATATTCACACTGAACACAACTGTTTATGTAATCTGGGTCACTTCAGGCCTCTCTTGAGTATGTATGGGTTTCTGAACTTCCTCCATTTCTCTTCAAGTTCTATGTTGAGATGGGCTGATTTGGGATAGAGTTAATTTTCTCCCTACTAGCTAGTATGAGGCTTTTATTTCTTGTGATTTGTGCTGAAAATAGTGTTGACAACATAGAGATGATTTCTGTATCAGTGAGCAGCACTTACACAGAGTTAAAGCCTTTTCTGCTCCTGACCCCACCAGCGAAGGGGCTAGGAGTGCACAAGGAATTGGGATGGGACACAGCCTGGACAGCTGACCCCTACTGACCCAAAGGACATCCCAGACCATGTGGTGTCATGCTCAGCAATGTGGAGCTGGGGAAGAAGAGGAAGGAAGGATGAATGTCTGGAGATACGGTGTTTTGTCTTCCCAAGCCGCTGTTCACATGATGGAGTCCTTTTTTCCTGGGGATGGCTGAACACCTGCCCATGGGAAATGGTGAATTAATTCCTTGTTTTGCTTTGCTTGTATGTGCAGCTTTTGCTTTACCTATTAAACCATCTATTTCTCAACAAAGGAGTTTTCTCATTTTTACCCCCCCAAATCTCTCCCCTGTCCTGCTGATGGAAGAAATGAACAAGCAGCTGCAGGAGGCTGAGTTGGGGTTAAACCACATCAAATAGAAGCAGATAAAACCCCACAAAGTAGTTTTGGAGTATTAGGGAAGAGTCTGGGTGAAAGAAAGGATCACCAGGATATCCAGTTTGAGGGAAGACCTGAAAGAACGAGGACAGAATGAGAACAATGCAATGTGCTGTCTTTTGCATTACTAGATGCCAATATTGCAGATTAATTTTAAGTCTCACTGATCTGTAGTTTGAGGGGCGGGGGGGGGCAGAGCTTGAAGTCCTCATTTTGGAGGCAGATATCGGATGGAGACCTGATTTTAGGGTGGATAGGAAGAGGCCTCAGGCTAGGCAATGTTACCATGGGAGCAAATGGTATGGGGTCTGGGAATATGGCCTAGGCTATTTTCAACTAACTAGAGAACTGAGTGATTATTTTGACCATTTTTAAGGAGTAGCACAAGTTTAAGGTCTCCTCTTTAGTATTTCTTGAAGGTACCACATCATCACTGCCAGAGTATGAACTGTATAATGTAGATGGGAGATGACTGTGCCAATAGAAGGAACGTCTTTTTAAAATGTGCCAATTTTTTTGTCCAATATACTCTCTATCTTGTTTATTAATGATATATTGTTAGGGGTTTCAATTGGTATATATTTACTGGATTTTAATGGTCTTGCCAGGGTTATGAATGCCTTGGCAGGGGAACTTGATAAATTCTATTCTTGCTATTGCTGGCTTCGTCTAACTTAGGAAGATGAATTTAATCATGACGGTGACATCTGGCAATTTTGTAAAATAGAGCCCATTAGAAGTCACTTCTTTTTAAAATCTGGCTGTTCATTAAGTATGAGCGATTACTTGTCTTTAAATCTTTTTAGCATATTCATAACCAAGATTTGCAATAATAACATAGTAATCATTTATCATTAAGTCATGTTGCATGCACCTGAACACATACACACTATCCATGTACCCTGATACATTAATATTTTTGTTTGAGAAGTCAAGGTACTTTAAGATACTCATTTTATGCTGCAAATATTATACATTATTTCTTGCATTGTTTTTCAAGATTGTCAAGACCAGTATTATATATTATTTGGACAGACAAATATTTCAAACATCTTTCACCTACCTCCGTATTAAAACAAGATAATCTTAATTCTATCATAAATTATAAATAATTATCATATTCCACCACCACCAAAAAAAAAGCAAGTGCACAGCTGGTGACTTTAATGTACCATAAACTGTAAACTAATGTGTTATGAAGGAAAATTAGTAAGATACATTTGTCAAAACTGGAAGGTTGCAAAGTGAATATCATTCCACTGTTACTTCCATGTCCTTTTATAAATAAAATATTTTAGTTTTTTAATATTCTGAAATCAAATTTGAGGTCTGCCTATCCCTGGCAATCAGCAGAACTTCTGCTACTTCCCAGAATTTGGTGTGAAATCACTCATCAAAACTTTCTGAACATCCTTATGGATTCTTGACTATGCTGTCTCGTCCAGCATGGAAGGAGTTTGTACAATAGCACAGCCAAGCTTTTTTCTTCCAACATACATTCATGCAATCAAAAGTAAAGAAATGGATAGTGGAAGTGCTGCTTGTATCCGATTCTAATCTTCCCAATGTTGATAATTTTTGCCCAGGATCTATGCTAATACCAGCTACAAGTTCAGATAAAGGTTATGTTCTACATCCAGCACAAGGTGGGTTTAGAACAAGCTCTCTGGACTTCACACAGTCTCTCTTGTTACCAGCTATGCTGGTTTCAGCTGGGGTATCCCCAATGCATTGAGACAAGTTGTCTCTTTAGGCAGATTTGGACTTCTTTTGAGGTTTTCATGTGAGAATGGTACAATGTGGTTTAGTTTGTTGTGAAAGAAAGAATCCTAGAAAAGCAGGGTGATTGGTAGGATCTCTGAATCACACAAACCATACTGGGACCTCCAGAGGTCTCTAGATCAATACCTTGCTTAAAGCAAGGAAAACATTAAATTCACCATATTACTCAGGGCTGTGTTCAGTCAGACCTTGAAAAGCTCCGAGGATGGAGACTGCACACTCCCTGGGCAGCCTCATCCACTGTCTGACTGCTCTCATGGGACAAAATTTATTTTTCATTTATGGTCACAACCTATTTTAGTTCAATTTATGCCTGTTGTTTTTCATTCTTCCACCACAGACTTTTAGGTCCTTTAATTTCCTCTGATGAAAGAATATGCATGTCCCTAGGCATGTGATAAGAACCAATATTTCAGATGTATGAAGCTCTTTCCCAGGTTTTATTTCAGTTTCCCATTGAGTTTCTCAGCATGCTTTGATTCTCAGGTTTGGCCTTTGAATTTCTCTATAGGTTAGGATTAGGATATTGAGATATTTGAGACAGCTCAAAAGGCTGAGGGGAAGATACAGCAGATAGCTCTGTTACACTGGCAGAAGTGAGAGTTTTAGAACAAGGTTGAAGCAAATTTGTACAGAACTTTCTTGGATGCAGCCCCAGAAAGCAGAAGGCACAAAGACTGGCAACTTTCATTTTTAGTATTATCTCCCAAAAGCACAGGATGAGTTTTGGCAACCTTTCTTTGCCTAATACTTAACAACAAACATGGTCATAAAGAAGCCCCTCCTGAGAGTGCATCAAAATCATGGTATTGTAACTATCAAACAAAGGAAACAATTTTATTTAAGTTTACCTATACAATTATTTGCAAAGAATTAAAAATCTAACTCTATTATATATTTTATTTTCTATGATGCTATAACTTAAATATGGGAGATACAAAAAATTATTTAAAGGAGAAGAGAAATTATTTTCAGGTTCTCTATAAGAGAAGGAATAATTCATTCTGAGGTCAACAATCTCCACAATTCAATTGAATATAGCATTTTATTTATATTGACACAAATTAGTCAATATAGGCAATATTTCTCTGTCTATCTTTAAAGATTTTTATCAATTATTAGCTTGAAAGTCTAAAAACACCTTGCAGACTTGATCCAGACTGTGATCCCTGTGTCAAGGGTAATATTAAAAATAGATATTTGCAAATTCACAGGTTTATTACCCTTGAGTAGGAGAGTCTTTTGATAAACACATGTGAAGTACCTGAGAATTCTTCCATGTCATAATCAGGGTTCTTATGGCTGCCCAGCTTCTGCTTTTTCCAGGGAGGAGCTTCTGTCATCATCATTTCTCCAGCATCTGCAACAGAAATCTGTAGACACAGGAAGAGCTACTGGGATATGAGAGATCTTTTTTTCAGTCCTTCTAACCCAAAATAGTTTATGAGTGCATTCTGGGGGTTATCATTTATCCACCAATGATACAACCCATGCATATTCCAGTACCTCACACTGGGGTGCCTTGAAAAGTGTACACGAGAAAGGGTACTATGAAATTCTGCGTATGAAAACTAAAGACCTCTAAAATAACTTCTCCCAGTGGGTACATAGCTTTCACAGCATGCCAATAGCTAACTGGAAAATAAGAATTCCCTATTACATTTTAAAATATGCTCAGAATTCTTGAATGCACATTCTCTTCTAAACAATTGAACTGTAGTTCTCATCTCTCCCCTCTTCTTAATGGAAGAATATGGAAAAAGGCTGCATAAAATAAAAATTAACTGAAAAGTCTGTATTATCTTATATTTCAACACAAAAAATCATAAAAAAATCATTAATTTTAGTGAAATACTCCACGTGAAGGGCTGCAACTCTTTCAGGATGTATTTACAAATGATTTGGGGATATTTTTTTTGTTTGTTTGTTTTTGGTATTTTTGTTCTGTTGGGTTTTTGTTGGTTTTTTTGTTAGTTATTTTGTTTTTTATTTGGGTTTTAGTAGCTATTCCATGTAGGAAAATAATTTCTTAACAGCTGAATTTATAAATGGTTTCTGGCATGGTAGTGAGATTTCTAATCAAGTTTCCTATAAGATCAGTGTATTTTATCTCTATGCCAACATGAATCAATGGATTAAATTTATCATAAACAATGTTATCTCTGCAATCTGAGATTATTCCTATAATGATATCTAACCATCAGAGAGCAATTGGATGTGTCACTGAATGTGCTGCAAACAGAGTAGAAAATGAAAAACCACATCTAGTCCTCCATTTGTCCAGCTCTGTTACAGGACATTTCTTATCTCTTTCTCTCTTTTATTACACAGTTGTATTTGGCAGTGATTGAAACTGGCTGGTGGAAAAGTGTCATTAATGAAGTTCCATAATTTGTCAAGGAAATAAGAGAATCCTAGTGATTTCTTCTCAATCTTCTCATGTTACTCTATTAAAAAAATGAATCCTTATAGAGTGATCCTCAGAGATGTATGACAACCAGAGCCATGACAGGCTTTTAAAGAACGTTATTAACACAACCAAGAAAATCATAGACTCTGTGGTTCTCTGCAGTTGTGATTTAGGGATTGCTGCAACCAGTTTTAAGATGTGTGAGATAAAGGACAAAAAGAAATGTGTTTTTAGGCAGTTTTCTGCTAAGGGAGGTTGGGTGTAAGAGTAGAAATGGCACGAATCCCAAGGTTAAATGTGAAATCTTAAAATCCTCAGATCTCATTTGCAACATTTTTAGACAGGTGTTCATATGCACATATGGAACCATTCAGTACACAAACTGCTTGCAGGACTACACTCCACAAAATGTGTATCAGGTAGATCTGCTTAGGAAAGCTGTAGGACAAGCCATGTTTTTCAGTAGAACACAAATTCCTCATCTTTTCGCACACATGTACACACTCAAAAAACTTATCACTGACCTAGCTTGTCAAAATAAAATTCTCGTTAAAAACCAGGCAGCACCTTTATGCCTCCAAGGCAGTGATTTGACTGAATGCTTCAATTTACTGCTAAATTTCCAGTGTTCTATTTGATATATGGCTTGTAGTTAGCAGTGGTTTATTTATACTGTTCTGGATTACTTCTCAAAGCCCTTCTCCCTTACTTCAGTAAATTTTTATTTTTAATTTTGCTTTGAGCACAGATGTCATTTTGCATTTGATGTTGAAGAATACATGTTCTTTAAGTCACACTTTATCAGCTAATAAAAGATGCAATTGTATTAATACACCCCATAGTTCTTAGAGCTGGCTAAATTGGTATCAAAACCATAATTTACTTTTATACTTTAGGTAGATTAAATACAAACCTGTGAAATCTGGTGACTATACAATAAGTATGTACCAAGAAGTTCCATATAACATATTTTCTGTTGATTGTAAAGCCCCCTGTTCATCACCATGCTTGAAGAGAATCTGAAAGCCAAAAGCTGTAATCCAAAAGTCCTAAGAGTAACATATCCGAAAACCCACATGCCAAAAACAGAGGAGCTGGTCATATGTGCATTTTCCTTCCTTTTTTCCAGGTAGTTGTCCCTGACTAATTTCACTGCCTAGCCTGAAGTATTTAATTTATACTCTTAGAGAGCCTTCTGTACACACTGCTTGCACTGAATGAAGATTTCTCTTTATGTACTGCAGAGACCATGGACACTTTTTAATTATACTCTTAGCTTCATTGTAAATCAGCCTGTAAAGTACAACAGCCTCTGATATTATTGGATATTATTTTAGGATTAACTCCCTCTGAGCTTCCATCTTTATTTAGGTCTTGTGTAAACAGTCACTAGAGAAATATTTGCTTAGAGCAAAAATCGGTATTTTTTGACATACTTTGGAAAGAGGAAATTAATATAAACAAAGTTTTTAATGCCTGAAAGGTTCCATTTGCACATCACCATAATTTCTAGAGATTTCCTGAGGAGTACCATTCACTTCCAAAATACACTTCCCATAACTGTATCTCAAAAGGAGCTGTGAAAGGTACAGAAACCTGAAGTTATCAGCTGAAGAGCTGTAGGTCTGAGGACAAGAATCATATATAATTATATATAGTCAAATTATTATTAGAATCATATATCTAAAAAGTGTCGTACATTTCTTATGGATGCCACATTTTGTCCTACTGCTTAAGCAAACAATCATAATTTTTCACTCTGTGCCCTAAGTCTCTCAGTCCAGGATGTTCTCAAAAAAAGCAACTAGAAAATGCTCAGGCAACCTAGTTTTTCTGGGGTTTTGGTTGATTGATCAGTTCATTGGTTTTGGGATGGTGGGTTCTTAATTTCATTGGGATTTTTCCTTCCCATCTGTAATCTAGTAGAAGGCAAAACTTTGTAGTATCAAATCAGATTGACCATATGGGAATAAACCTCACCTCACAGCTGGGAATGCTGAATTTCTTTTCAGCAGTGAGGGGCTGCCCTGTGCTAGCAGCCACCCCAGAGAAATGTCCTGCACAGGGGACCACAGGAGGCCCAGGTCTAATTTGAGCTTTGAGGTGTCAAATGAAGGAACTGACTTAAACCTGTATAACTTCATGACAAATAAGTGTGTGGTTCACACATTTTTACTTGACTCACCCATGAAAATTGTTCTCCATTTCACTGCAAAGAAGGAAAATAATAATTCCTCAAAGAATTGGAAAGCTGTTTTCTTACAGATTTAAGAATGGATCTATTCTTAATGGCTTTTTAATAATCATTGGATCAAAACTTCAATTTATATGGAAATAGAAATGCAGATATTGTACTTTTTTATAACTTCATCACAGAATTTCTTCAGTTGACATATATACAGAAATATACCTATATATATTTGTATATTTGCACTCATTCTTCTGGGATAAATCATGAAGTCACAGACCTTCCAAATTCACTGCAAACTAGATAATGAAAGAATGTGAATTTAGATTGCATTACTGAGAGTAACAAAAGAGGATCCCAAAGAGATTTTTTAATCTTTTTATTAACCAATCTATCTACTCATTGCCTAATAGTCCACTTGGGAAACTGTCTCTGTAGTTTGCCCGAATCATCCAAAGAACAGGCATCAGGGAAGGGTGACAAAAAACTGTTTTAAGGTTTGATCCAAAGAGGAAAAAAGAAGAGGTCCCTGAGTTTTATGAAGTAAATTGAAGCAACAACAGCTGTGGAGGTAACTACAGAGAAAAAATGTTTTCATATTTGTTTTTTTAATATTTAGTCATATATTCCGCTGAGTACAGAGATTAGGAATAGATTTTTTTTTAGTTCAGACTTCACCCTCAAGGAATATTTTAATATGACCTAAAACTTTCTTTTAAACCCTTCTAGTAGCCTTATTGCAAAAATTCTTTTGAGAGACTCAACCCTCATTAAGGGCAAAATACTTTCCTAGAGTTTAATGTCCAGTGTTGGTTATCCAAACATAACTTCTTAGCACCTGAAATATATAAAGAGCATTATTCTGATTAACTTTGCTATGAGAATATTTTTTAAGATATACATGTTTTATGGATGTTAGTAGTAGACCACCATCGAAGTTTTCTCTGATGAGTAAAGCTTCCAAGACTAAAACACTTCTTGCTCAGGAATAGAAAAAAGAATTATTTCTTTTTCTTTCTTTTTGCTTTCCAAGAGAAACTCATTAAAAAGGGGGGAAATGGGAGAAATAGATATGAAATTGATAACTAACTCTATGTATTACTTTCAGTCTTGTTTCTCATTTAATCACAGAGCAGCTGCAGGTTAGACATTAAAAGTTATTGCCTTGTACATGATTTGGAGAGTATCCATATGAAGAGAAATGAAGATTTATTAATCTATTTCCACTTAAGCTGCTGCTACTAATCAAGACTTCTTACTGTTGACTGAAAGAATTTAATTTATGGTGAGCAGGAAAACAAATTATTTTAATCCTCTACAGATAAAGACACTTGAAGTTATAGTTTCATCATACTAAATACTAATAATGAACACTGTCTACACTGAAGTTACTTCATACAGGTAAAAAACTATTTGAGGTTTTCCTACTGCTAACCTGACATGTATTGCCTCAAAAACATAAAAATTTGAGTTCTTTTACTGTTTTATCTCTAAGAAAAAGTCTTAAAGAAGAAAAAAAATCATCTCGATAAGTCATTGTGAATCTGAAGGTATAATCATTCTGTTTGATTATGTAGATTAAATTACTTAAATTCTGTACTGGTTTTCAGAGAGGACAGAATTAATTTTTTAACAGTTGCCATGAGGAGGCAGAGCCTGGAGTTGTGTGGGCCTGTTCAGGTTGTTATTCTATAAGACTCACATCATAGAGGGGTAGAAATAAGGGATTCTCCCTTCCAGAAAGAAGATGGGTGTGGTGCTGGGTCTGGGAAAAACATGGGTTTGGGGGGGTCCATCCACCAGTTTTGTTCATTTTCTTGGGTTATGCTGCTTTGGGTTGGTCAGTGAGCATTTTTTGGCATGTAAATCACCCTCTTTTTGTCCCCTTTTGGTATTAATATTGCTTTTACTGTTTGTTTTCTTATCTCATTGCTGTTTCCAGCAAGCTGTTCTTATCTCAACCCCTGATCTCTGCCTTTTGTCTCCATCACCCCAGGGGGAAACATGAGCAGCTTGTGGTTTGGAGTGCTGGTCCTAAAATACTGCAAACACAAAAAATATTTTTCCTCATTGAGAGTTCTGAATGCCCAGATACTGCATAAACAATTTGACTAATAGCACATCTTTTTGACCCGTGAAATAAATTCTTAAAAGAATGAGTTGTCAAAGAATGGATGCATGTTTTAGATAAGAATAGATAAAATTTCTATAGCAAATGTGAAATTCTTCTGTTGTGAAGCAGTAAACTCCATCTTCTCATGCTTTTAATTAATAGCCAGTTAAATGATTTTCAGTGTTTGTATAGAAATTTCTGAAATGACAGAAAGCATTAGAAATAAAGCATTCTTTATTCAAACAGTTTACACTCCTTGGGGGACTTGCTCTGACATAGTATAAACAGGGCTCACTTCAGTGTAAGCTGTCAAATTTCGTGTTTGAGCGTCTGCAACAGGAGCTGGGAATGGCAGCTCGTCCAAAGGGCAGAGCCAGCAACAGAAGGGCTGTAGGTTTCCTTGCATAACACCAAAGTGCATAACCCTCAGCCACTTCAACCCATTTTATTAAATTTATTGTCAACATTTGATGCAATTTATAATAGGGGCCCTCTCAGCACTAACTGGATTGTTTTCAGCCTCATTAAATGGGAGAGTTTTGCTGGGCAAAGTCACCCCATAAAAATTGCCATGAAGACATTAAGGAGGTGTCATTATGTGACAAAAACGACACCAGTCATATTAAGCTTTTCTTTCCATTTAAATTATTCACAGAATGATTATTCACACACATATTTCAGTATTTTCCACCATCAGCATAATGTTGCATTATCCTTTATGCACATTGCTTGACTCTTCTTTGAAAATCATTTAAGCTTGTGATTGGAATTTTGTTTTATGATGGTCATGATAAAAAGGCAAGAAAGTATGCAGAAGAAAGACATCAAGCAGTTGTAAGAGAAAAATTAGAGAGAAAGAATAAGAATATATAGCAAGGTATAATTCAAAATCATCGCTCAAGTTGATGGTGCTTATGATAAGGTATAATGTCATAGCTCAATAGGATAAATATAATAATGTAATAATTCAAAAGGCTTTAGCAGGGACATCATCAAGTCTTAACCTGACATTTTAATAAACCTAATTGTATTCACAGTGCTATTCATTACGTTAATGACTGCATCCTGGACAGCCCTGATAGGCCTCTGAACAGCTGCCCAGATGTGCACACATCAAGTGTGTCTCTCTTGCAAGACCCAGTCTCAGACTGCAGACCTATGTTGATAAATAAGGAAGAGTAGGAAAAGAGCAATCATATACAGTGTTTCCTCCTAAGAGTCTCCAGCCACAAAAAAAAATTCAGCTCAGGTCAATTGTGAATTTAAGACCTGATACAAAGGCATCAAGATAAAAAAATTAGACTAATTACAGTAGTATTGCTGAGGCCTATGGAGAATTTAACTCTCCATTTCATTCTCAGATTTCATTAAAGGCAATTTAGTGAGAAATTATTCATTGCTGACTTGTTAGATAATTGATTTTGTTTCTGTAGGTCATGATCCTGTAAGTTATTTGAAGGTCAGCTTATGTTTAAAAGCCTATTTTACAGTCCTCTCCTTTGAAAAAGGTATAGTTTAAAGCATGTTTCTGATTCAGTATAGAGAATAAATTATTTTTTTCACTTGCAGAGCAGTTCTAGAAATAAAAAGTTTAAAAGTAAAAAATACTTATCTTTTCTGAGTTTTGGCACATGTGACATTTAATCCTTCACATGTCCACAAGCAGTGAGAGATCACTCAGTAAGCCAAGAGTAAGCACTGTTTGAAACAGAAGGATGAAGTGCTAAACTGTGTGCCAGAAGATTACAAGCAACTATTCTATCTCTATAAAACATTGCTAGTGCATTTCAGTGCTGGTTGCAAACTGTATGACATTATTTGGTTAAGTATTACTGCTTTGGTTTTACTTTTGGAGACACAAAAGAAATTAAAACCATCCAAAATACCAAGTATTTCCTCACACCCAGCTTGCAGACCTAATAAACCCATCATTTCCAGAGAACTCCTTGTACCTTAGCTTTAACTGAAGTGCTTGTAGTGATCCATTGAGGGGTGAGACATAAACTCCATGTCATCACCCTGGTACAAAGCAGATGGAAACAGAAATATCTGTCTTCCTGAGAAACACAAAGGCATTCAGTCAGTCATGTAGGAGTGTAACCAATACCTAGATACAGACATGAGACACTGGATTTTTTAACTTATTTTTCTTTGCTTCCACCATGGTAGCCGTGTTTTTATGTATTTCAGTATCTCTTTTGTATCAGGAATCAGAGTAGGGGCCTCTAACCCTCACTGCATGAAGCAGTTGAGAATGTTTGCAGTCACCGGAAGCAGCAATAATCTATGCCACACCTTATCATATTGTCTTTCCACTGTCTTCTTAGTAAAATCTTCTCAGATTATATTTCGTTAGTGTTGTGAACACTGCCTTGCAATAAAAGCCATTAAACAGCAGCCCCATTTGGATCCACTTTTATCCTGATGCATTTTCTTCTCCAGTACCAGTAAAAAGCAGAGACCAGCTATTATTTCTGTTTTGCAGTAGCTGCCAGCCAGCACTGCCATCTCCACTACAGCAGGACAACTTATTTGCCTCCAGGCACTTCTTTCTAATGACAAAAGTTCAGTTGCACACTCTCACTCATATTTTGTATGGTACCTAACTCAATAAGACTACAATCTCAGATGGGCTTTGAAGGTGTTATTGCAATTAAATAGCAAATACAACTTGCTCCCTGGTGCATATTTTGCAAAGAGCAGCTCAACCACATGCAAAGATGGATCCATAGCCCCTGCCCTGAAGATTTAATTATCTAAAGATATAAAGCAGTCACAGATAACAGGTGGCAGAAAACTTGACCAGAAAACTGAACTGTGAGATGCTTTCTTTGCATTTTAGGTTTGTGTTTTTGGGGTTTAGTTTTTACACTTTGATATGTAAGTATCCTGTTTTGTCCCTGCACTCAGTACATCTAATCTAACTGAGCTGATGAAAATTTCTGAAGTGTACTAATTCTGCTGCTAATGGTCACATGGGATGTAGTAATTTCCCTTCATAGCTATTTTTTTGACATTTCTAGGAATTGTGCTTTCTATAGTTACAGAATTGATGAAGAAGAGGAAAAGAACACACAGAAATATTTAGGTTGCTAATTCTATAGGGTGGATTTTATAATTATAAAATAATGGTAGTTTATGACAAGAATTACTATGATATACTGTACCTCCACTAAAACTCGTATGTGCTGTAGAATTTCAGATGTAACCAAAATACCAAGAGATACATTTTCATTGCAGCAATATGAATGAGTCAAATTCTATGCTGCCTTTCCAGATGCATAATAACAAAATTCTGCTAACAAAATGCATGATGATTTTCTTTACCCAGATAATGCTTTCTAGTTTATAAATCGAGTGACAGCTGGATGCAACAATACCTTCCAGAGAAAATGAAATTGCCATACTTAAATGTTCTCATAAAGAGCTGCCCTTTACCTATAATGCCTAGACTATATCTGTAAATAGTGACAGCTTAATTAAAACAGGCTAGAGTTGAAGCTCATTGCAAACTTAGATTTTTCCTGTTAATGCAATGGTCAATACAGAATTTACCTGCAGAAAGCCTTTCAGAATATAAATTTAAGTCTCAAAGAATGCCACAGAAATTCAGCTTTGTCCCCTCCCTGTAATGCTTTCCTCTCTTCTCTTGTAGTGCTTTTTCCTTCAGGAGATGTGATCACCCTTGCTACTTTATACCCTTTCTCTGCTGTGTGGATAGTTTCAGATTTCTTCTTGCCTTAGCAATGATAAGATACAAGACAATTAAGCAGCAGCAATGAAAATTGAACCCTCTAGTAAAAGGAGAAACACTCACATTTCTCATGAAACTACCATTTTGTTCATTGAAATAATCTTTGATTACCAAGGACCAGGCTTTCTTGTCCTGAGCTGTAGTTCCTATCTCCAGATCAGGTACTGCCAAAACAAGAAGTTTCTGATAAAGTTAAAACAGAACTTCTCAATTTTTCCCCTCAAAAGATTTTTTTCATGCTCAGAGACCTTGAGTGCCCCTTTTCAAATGACTCTGAGTTGGCCAATAGTCTTCAGTGAGACTTAAAATATAATCTTAACTGAAATGTAGAGGACAAAAGAAATTAGTATCAAAATTTCTCAGAAGTATTAGCTGAAAATCTATCAGAAATTGTTCCTGCCTGGGGAAATCCCCAAGGAGGTGGGGGAATAGAGAGGGAGAGGGTGATGAACACTTGAATTCTATGGTTTCTTTAGACATGTAAAATCACAGAAAAAATTGGCTTTAAAGGCATCTTCAGGCATCATCTTGTCCAATGTCCCTGCTGAAGCCAAGGCTAAGTCCAAAACTAGATCAGATTTCTGGGTGTCTTTTCTAGTCAAGCTTTGAATGTTGACAAGGATGGAGCTTTCAGATCCTCTCTAAACCTCTGGCCTGGAGTTCTGCTACCTCCAATGATGCCTGAAGAAGCTGCCTAAAACAGAGACTAGACAGAGTTAAAAGAATAAAGTGAGTATTTATTGAAAGGCCTTCACAGGGTGCACCTCCAGCAATGCAAGAGTCTTGCAGTGACTCCACCCTAGATGGACAATCCACACAGGTTTTTCAGACAGATATAAGTTGGTCCGTTTGCATATCAGAAGTGAATTGTCCAATTACAGCTTCAGATAGTGGAGTCCCATCCTCCAGTTTGCCTTCCTCCTGCTTTGCTTTTGTTCATGGTTGTTCACATTTTTCAGGGCCTGGAAAACCAAGGTGTCCTTGGATTTCAGGCCTAGAGAGAAGTTGTTTTGTCTGAATAAAATGCTAGAACAGTAGCTGACAGGCTATGGAGTTTTAGACTTACACATTAAAACAGCACTGATCTGGAAAATATAAAAGCTAAACTTTAAGGCATCACCAACATAAACATTTTTTTAAAAATAACTCTCCCGTTAGTGTAATTTGTGTTCAGTAACTCCTGTGCTTTCACTGTGTACCTCCAGGAAGAGCCTGGTTTCACCTTCTTACACCTGTCCTTTAGCAAGTTGTACAGAATAACAGCATTTCCCCTCAGCTTTCTCAAGGCTAAACAATCTCACCTCTCTCAGCTTCTCCCCATACCTTGGACGCTTTATCCCGTGGGCTGATGGTCTCTGTGGGAACCACTTCAGTGTCAGGACACCTCAGTTTTGCTCTTGGGAGCCCAAAGCCGGACACAGCACTCCAAGTGAGGCCTCCTAATTGGCAAGCACAGAGGAGTAAAAGCTTTCCCTGAACTCTTGGCTGCTCTGCTGCAAAAGCTGCCTCATGTACAGTTGTCCTGTACCACTGTGAGGGCTCGCTGCTGACTCATGTTCTCTGCAGTCTGCCAGGATCCAGAGGCAGCTGTGCCCAGAGAAGAGTGGGAATATGTGAGAGGAACAACTCTGCAGACACCCAGGTGAGGCTGTTTCAGATTCACACAGACAGAATTGACCCCAAGCAGCAGGATTTTCTGTTTTATTTATTTCAATCACACCTTTGTAATTGTTCACTTCCCTTGGAAGAAAAGATTGAGAGGAAAACATATTATCTCTTGTCCATTAAAAAACCTTTTTAAAAAGTGACAGCACTTATCTTAAAAATAAGGATTTCTTTGAGTGTGCACACTACAGATGTTAAAAAACTGCATTTCTTTATATTTTAGAAATTGCACAAATCTCCAGGGCAAGAAAAAGCACAACTGTGTCATATAGTCTTTGAAATTAGAAAAATGATACATTGACTATTTCACAATAAATGGTTTGTAACTTAATTCTGAAATATGAGTTAAATTGTTGGTGCATATAATCTAGGATAAATAAAGCATCAAAATGAAGAAACTATTCTTTACAGCAATAAAGCATTACAAAATAAATAATTGTTGTTCAAGTTTGAAACATCATAACTATCATGTTCTCCTCCATTACAGAAATCCTTTCACTAACTTTATTCTGGATTGTCTTTTTCATTTCGTACTAAAAATTGCTTTATTTTCATATTGGTTTTGGCTGCACCTAGTAGAAAATACCTCTCAATTCATAATTAGGATGACAGTGTTTGCTGTTCCTTTGCCCAGGTAGGAGAACATGCAGAGTGTTGAATGTACAAACTTCTTTTACATTTATCTTCAAGGATTGGAACAGCTCCTAAATGCTTCAATTAAACTGAAGGATCCCTTAATTATTCCCAGTAAGGCATAGTAAAATCATTAGGAAGTTATTCTATAGCACATTACAAATTGTCTTTGGAAGCTGTTTTTAGAATAGTAAATCAAAAAATGAGCCAGTATGGACTGCTTTCTTTTCTGCTGTATCTGTTATGAAGCCTGTCAATTGTATTTGTTCTGTGCAGTAAAATTGGTTCAGAAAGCAAAACAAAAGTTATTTTCTAATTGCTTTGAAAAAGATTATAATCTTCAAAAGCATATCCTCATGTAGGCAGTTTCAGGCAATATAAGTTACATGCCAAAGCAGAAGTTGAGTGCTCTGCAGTGGGCCCAGTTAAAGGACCTAAAATCATGGAATCCAAACAAACTAAAATGCAGGAAACAAAGGTTAATTCTGGCTTCTACTTACTCAGTGTACTATCCTTGTAAGAAATTTTTCCCACATGCTGTACCTGACTGGCACTGTGCTCCTACATGGCTAAGCCTCTATTGTTTGGTGGACTTCTCAGTGGAGGATCACACACAGGTCTGATCTAAACTTATTTATCCATATGGTTAGTTACTGTGGAATCCAATTTGATTCTACACACTGACAGATCCAAGAATGTAGTATAGAATAGGTTTCAAAGCTCTCCAATTTTCTTAGATTTTCTGGGCACTGAAAATAATTTATTTTTCTTTCCCTCTCCCTTACCTTTTGTAAAATTCTGTTGCTTCAAAAACATGGTGTTGTCCAAACAACACCTGACACTTCATTTCTTTCACACAACTTTAATTTTAAAACACAAGAGTTGCTGATTCATTCTGAACATTACCTGTCTACATTTATTGCTTTAATTAAAACAGGAAGAAAAATGCAGAGGTAGTTTTATTTTGGTCTCTAACCTATGCATGACACATGAGTAGTAAATTACTTTTGTCTTCTACTATAAAAAAAATTTGTTTCAAAGCATATCACCTGAACAGCCTCCTCAAAGAGAGAGTTAATTATTGTGAAATAGTCCCTCTGCATAGGAGGGAAATGGTCTCTCACCAGTTTCCCCCTCATTGTTTAGGCTGCATTGTAGTGGAAGGCTGAAGTGCTTGTTCTACACTGATAATCAGGATTCAAAAGACAACACTACTAATGAAGTAGACAAGCTGGTAGCACAACTTAATTTGTAGAAAAAATTTTGGAGATGGATCACAATAAATGTCAACTTTCTGCATATCTTATAAGTCACTCAAGGAATATTCTTACAGAAACCCAATTACTTTCTATAAAATAGAAGAAGCATCACTTTTATAAGTGCAAATTAATGATTTTCTTGTAAACAGAAATCAAATAAAATCTTTCCAGTGTAGGAGGCTTCATTAAAAAAATTCCATCTCCCAACTGTAACAGAAGGCATGAACAGAGTAGTGGTGAAAGGTGGGAAATGAACAGCCCTGCCAGCAAACCCTCCTTTTATCACAGGTTTGACACAACTTCTGCAATATCTCACTTCTAAAGAGATGGTTCTACATCTATAGAGAAACAACATTTTAATACTATATCAGCTAAGAGTAAAATATTCTACTTGCAAAAGAAACAGCTGTGTCGCATGTCAGTTTTATAATTTCAAGTAACTTAAAAATTGGGATGCATCTTAAAATCTTGCTTTGGTGAGACAACAGATGAAAATATACTTCCTTAGTTAGCCTCAATTCAAACTAATTTCCTATCCCAAGGTTAACTAGCAATTCAGACAGTCCCACTTGTGATATTTTGCCCATAGATCATTGGATGTGAACTTTGCTTTAAAAATCATTGCTTCAAAGTATAAAACACTGCCTGAAGCTACAAGAAAAAAATCACAGTCCTGGACACAATGACATTCAATTCATTCCAATATAGCTAGTGTGGATCTGATGGCTTTCATATCTACTGTCCTGACAGAAATGTATCCTGGAAAATGAAAATTAACTTGTAACTCAATTTGAGCAGCTCTCTGACTGCTTACACTATTCTGCTGTCCCAGAATTTCTTGGTACAACAATTTAGCTACCTAAGATGTCTGAAAAGATTTTCTTTATTTATAGCCAGTGTCAGAAGTGCTGTCATTTAGTGGCCTTTGGATTTTTTCTGTGCTATTTTATTTTTCATTTGTCCATCTGTTCATCCAGAATACCTACTGCTTTTTTCACTGTTTCAGTTATTCCTTGAACACTACAGCAATCACTATGACTTTGCAGCATTTTGCCATGAAATGCTCATATTTCCGAGAATTCGCTTCCAATGCCCAGTAGATTTTTTTCAGTAGACTGCAAAAAAACTTCAAAATAACTAGAATTAACACATGGGCAAGGGTCGTGGAGAGAAAAGGACAGGTCCTCTGGAGGGGCTGCAGCTGCGGGAAGGGAGGGAAGTGATGAGTCAGGGGAAGGCTGGACATTTGAAAGGAAGCTTAGAGACTGAAGGCAGAACTGAGCTGTGTATTTACTCTGGCTTTACTCTGAATTGCTTATCGTGATTTGCTGCCTCATATCTGTCTTTTTGAATGAGAAATTTAAATTATACATTGAAAATTAAGTCACAAGATCTTGAAGTGTATTGGTAGGCTGATATTCAACCACCAGGATGTTCCCTTAATGATTTTTCATTCTTCTTCTGCTGGACTGGAAGAATGTTCTAATGGCAGAGGAAGGATCATATCTGCACCTTTATTCTTCCCTCTACTGCCTGTTCTTGTTATAAATGCTTCAGCAGTCTCTGCCTCAGACAGTGAATTACCTCAATGACATCCAGGATGTCAAGACTATTGTTCAAAGTCAAAAATACACACCGTTCCTAAATGTCAGCCAGTAGTCAAGTTCTGCTTTTACCTTCAAAATTTCTCTGTCTAAATGCACATGGAACAAATATGCACTACTAGGAATAGAAAACTAGTACCAATAGAATACTACATCCCAAAATGACTTGTCTGAAAATTTAGAGCCAAATCCATCCTCAGGAAGAATTATAATGGGGATATATGACTGAATGGTTCTTCTTTCTGCATTACAGGCACCAAATAATATTGCAAATTACTCTGAACAACCACACTCTGGCCTTCTAATACCCGTATTTTTCGCTCACCTCAGATGTCATAAAAAGAGACAATTTCAGACTCGTGGGTTCTTAAAAAGATGTTTTATTCCAGAGCCCACGAGGTCCGGTGGATTCCGAAGGAAAAAAAAAAAGGTGCGAGGAGAAAAAAAGAAAAAGAGTCCCGGGCAGTGATTAGACTACCCTGGCTACCGGTTGGTAGCCAAAGATAATCCTGTTCAAAGCTGGGGTGAACTTGATCTAAAATCAAGTTCAAAATAATTAAGTTCGATTTATCCCAGAGAGGGAGGAGGCCAAGCACCCAGCTTCGAAGAGCTGCTGCACCACTAGTTGGTGAAGGAGCTCAGAGGGACCACCTGCACTGATGGGTGGTAAAAAGGCTAAGGGGTCCCAAGGGCAAAAAGCCAAAAAAAGTTTCTCTCTGATTTGGTCTTCGATTTTTATAAGTTTCTGGTCCCGCCCAGATCCGCCCCTGTCCTGCCTCCATGGTTTGAAATGATTGGGTATACTAATTAATGAGGGGAGTCCTTTCTGCCAATCAGCTCGATGTTGTCTAGGGGTGTAAAAATGCTGATGTCATGATGACTGGAAAGGCGGGAAAGACCCTCATTAAAATTCATGGTTTCTATGGAGGCAAGTGACAGGGCTAACTGTTAGTTTCTAAATTTAGAAGTGGTGGTGCAGTGGGGCTCTAATATGAAGCTGGGTGTTGGGCAGCCAAAGGGTTTTACACATTAAATAAAATATTAAATACATTCATTCTTAATAAAAATTACATTAAAAAATAGGATTTTCACATGGGATTCAAGGTGTACAGTAAGGGGTTACAAGAGTTGAATGCAAATAACATTTACAACATTTTATTTTAAACAAACATTTTTATAACTTGTTTTCTTTTAACTTTCTCTTTGGTTTAATAACATTTAGTTCTCTGTTAACTTTAGCACTCTGTAGAACTGTTTTAATCTACCTAGAAAACCTTAAAACTAAATTAACAACTCTTTTATTATTTTATAAAAGTAATAACTTAATAAACTTTATAATAAGGATAACCGGCTATAACAAGGACAATTGATTAACTTATAACAACCTATAACATATAACATGAAACCCATTTAACATTTTAACAACTATGATTTAACTAAGTGTGCTGTGAATATGCAAAAGATCATGAGGTAAAGTTCATGTATGACATCAGAAAATTGTCATTGGTCTAAAAGTGAAGATTTTGATTCTTCAAATATGAAAAGTTAACACGAGAGGCTTTCTTCACAATGTGAGATCAGCCCTGCTGCCCTAGAAAAGAAAACAATATGTCTTAGAAAAAGGCATCCAAAATCCATTAATCTTTTCTTAATTGAACTTTCTCAGCCAAACCCCCACAAAATTCATAGTCTCCATTAATATTATACTGTTGCTTGGCTGATTCCACTTAAGTGTCTAATTTTATTTTACTTTTACTTCAGTTATTGCTTTTTTCCCTGATGTAAAATCATCTTTCAGCTTTCAATTTTTCTGTAATCTCTCACCAGAAACCACACTTTATTCTTACTCCTAAAGACTACTCTCTAATGCTACCACTGCAGGATGAAAAGTCATTGAAGTTGTTCTGGGTGATTCAGAACAGACTGAACTGTAGTCCCTACTGCATTCTATTTTCAAACACTTTGCTAGTGTCTTAGGTAAAAAATGACAAAATCTCTGCCCTGTACTAGCTGACCAGTCTGAGATCCCTGGATCTTAAAAACACTGCTTAGCATATGATCTGCATGCCCCTTCCCTGTGTATGGCTGTCAATGAGAACAAATCATTTGTTTCGAAATCTGAGAGGTTCAAAAAGTGGGAGACTTGGTCAGGGAAGGAGAGAGGGAGTCCTGTTTTGCACAAGAAAAAGTCAAGGATTTTATAAGAGTAATGAGCATAAAACCTGCCATTGCCTCAGAGTAGTTAACGTGATATTTACCTTCCATATCCACTTCTTCCAGTTTATGTTTCTGTTTTTCTTTTTCTATAACGTCTTCCTTGGATGTGGGAAGCTCTGAGAGTGTATTTCCATCTATGCCAGCAAAGGGGAGATTTCCTCATAAAAAGCATTTTGGTAAAAATTCCCCTCTTCAAGCTCATCTCGGTTAAAATAAATATAACTGTGTTAATGCATACCACCCTAGGAAATTATGCAAATTTCAGACTCGGGTTCACTGCTGATTCAGGTTTGGGAGATTGTAGGAGTAGCTGACCTGTCTTCTCACATGCCAAGGAACAGGTAAGAGTTATCACTGCAGACCTGTTGTTACCAACTCATTTCCTCTACACCCAGCATTGAACCAGATCAGATCCAAGCATTGCTTGTCCACTCACACTGCTTGGCAGACAGCTGCCAAAAAACCATTGCAAAACTGGCCAGGAAGGGGTATCTGAACATATTGAATATTTTATATTCAGATTAAACTTTGAAACTTGAATATCTTTCACCATGATGCCCTGATGGAACATGTCACCCACAGAAGAGTGAGTAAATTATAACCAGAGAGAAGAGATCATTCTCTCTTCTCATGGTTTCCTCGTGCTATTTGAAAGAATTTGAATATTTGAATACCCATTAGGACAGGACTGGACAAAAAGACTTGGAGCAGAACTGCATTGAAGGCAGCACTGAACTGAGTGCTCTGCTAAGGGCCAGAAATATTTCTATGTGTAGTTCTACCGAGTAACTAGAATGGAATCAAGGAGACCATCAATGTCTGACACACGAGGTCCAAAGTTATATCACAATGTATTTTGTAAATATCTTAATTGGTCTAAGATGGGAAATGATTCTTTTTACCTTAAGGATGTCAAATTTCTTATGAAATTAGAAAATCTTTTTCTGCCACATTGGAAGATGTCCAGGTATTAGTCTGTAACTTTGCTTTGTACTGCATTTTGCCCAATTTTGTGACAAAAGTCAGAACAATGAATCACACCAGGATTTGATAAAAGCCCCTCAATACAACTTCAGATGGTTACTGAAGTCTAATTTTCACTTTTCTTAGCATTGCATTTAAATTAAGCAGTCTACAATACTGCTAAATACAATAAATTCAAAATATCACACATTATGTTTTAGGAATTGCAGCTATCCACATTAAACTCTGTAACACCACCCAGGTTCGTTCTTTTTTTCCACTGCCATTTTTTTTTCCAACTAAGCATTTCTGAGCAGGAAATAAGCATTACTAGATGTGTAGAAAACACCACATGCATTCCGGATGCTGTCAAAAGCTTGGTGATTAATTATTTCATTCATTGAATCTGAGATTAGCTTTCTGGTGCCCTCTTAATTACATGTATATATTTCTCTTAAACTTGCCTCTGTTTTCCTCTGTTGATACCTGTATTCACCTACAGTTTTGACTGCCAATTCCAACCATTTTCCTGATAACATCGATCCATCTCAGGAGATCCCTGCTCTGCTCCTCTTTTGGTACCTTTCCTCTTGGGTCTCAGAAGGGGACTCAAGTAACCTCATCCCTTTAGTTTCTCTGGGGGCATGATAAAAGGTGTTGGAGCCAATGTTTCTCCATTTTCCCATTGCTTGTCATGTCCTTTTTCATTAAGTAGCAAGAGCCAGGTCTACTTATTATGTTTATGTAGTTATTAAAGCTGAAGAGAACTTTAGTAAAGATATCTGAAAGGGTTTTATCAGGTTTCTTTTTAAAATGACCATCATTAATTCTAGTTATCATAAAATTACATTGCTGAAAATTGAAGTAAAATAATTCTTTAATTTGAACCATAAAGCCTCCTCAGAGAGCTCAGAGAAAATCAAATTGCAATTACTCATTTTCTTCTTTCTGAAACATTATATTGCAATTTAGGAGATAATCTTTGGCTATAGAACCAGGTAATTTAAATACTATTAAATCAGGCAGATGCTGTGTAGTTAGTGTTTTACAAAAGCAAAATTTACTCTGGCAAAGTTATTCACCTCAGAATCATTATTAAACAATCAAAGCATACAATCTCACTGACTTAGTGGTTAATTGCAACATGTTTGCTCTGTACTTGAGGGGGTGATGTTTGATTTGTGACTGATGAGGTAAACATCCTGTAATAGTTTGGGTTTTTTGTCTTTGTGATAAGTGAAGTCCTACTGAGCAACCAAAAAATATTAATGAATACCTATGATCTTTTCTTTCCCTGTTGTTTCAGCACATGTGTGTTAAGTCATCTGTAGATTAATGTCTAAATCACAATTCAACCCATAATTCTGAGCATCTGTGTGAAAAGACACCAATAGTCACCTGAGGGAACTACTAACAGAAGTAAATGCCCCATGGAGGATACATAGAAGGGGAGAAAGCAGCATGAATAAATGTAACTCTAAATATTGGCACGAAGGACAACAGAGACATTCAGCCTCAGTTCTTGGTCCTGCAGCTGTGATCCTCCTTTTCCCAGGAGTTTACAGGTTTGATTCCAGCAGGACACAAACAGCTCCTCAGAGCACTGTGGTTAAATGTTGGTTTTGCAAACACATAGGATAAGTTAGAAGATAAATTTTTCTGTCATTTCTTTTTTTTTTTTTCTGGCAACCAGCCTGAATCTTTGCCCATGGCCTTAGATTGATGATAAACTGTGAGCCACACAAAGCTACAGATCCTTGGAAAATAGTTTACAAAGAGAAGACAACCCTCACTTCTCTCAGGTACTCCTGGGTTTATGTTCCAGCCTCCCTGATGTCTCAAGTTTCATGTTCCCCTTCAAGCTAACCAATTTAAATGGTCTGGCCTCAAAACAATAATTTATAATCCTTGTCTGTTCTTATATATGCTTATACATAGAACTTGGATGTCTGAAATGTATTTGGAGATCTGCACATGAGAGAGAAGCAGCTTTACAAATACAATTCAGATTTTACTTAGCAATCATTTCGCTAATGAAACAAAGAACGAGGCTGTTGGAGAGCCTGATTTAGTGAAAGGGGAAAATAAGCTGTTAGCAGTATTTTTGTTTTCCTCTCTTCTTTCTGAGAACTTAGGTATATTTTTATTTTGCCATGGACTTCTCTACGCCAAGAAACAGTAATCTGGAAAAGGCAGTGACATAAAACTGTTAAATTGATGCTGGACCTTGGCTTAATTGGGAGAGTGCTGCTGTACAGGGACCTGCTATTGTCACCTCTAGAGGTAAATGATTTTCTAAGGAGAATTACCTTTCCCTGAACCAGGACCAACAGCTACTTCTAAATAAGTCGTACAGCATGAGGCAGTTCAGCAACAATCTGGCTTTCAGTAATTTTTAACATGTATGCAAATCTGCTGCTCTTTAGTAATTTTGGGTTTTTTTGTTTTGTTTTGTTTTATTTTGTTTTGTTTTTAGAAGCTTGCAAGCTTTTAAAATTTGCTTCGTTTTGTTGCCATTGACAGAGAAATGACTGTTCTAACTAAATGTCTCAAACTGAGAACTGCTGCAAAACACATACCAGCATGCTGCTGCTGCTGCTGACCATGTTGTTAAAATTCTGGTAGCAAGTTCAGCTGGATCTCAGCTGGCACCAAAGGCATAACTCATTCATCAGACTCCATTCTGCAGTGATTATAAGAAGTGAAAACATAATGTTAATGTCTGGAAATATAGAAGGAGAGTGGGAAAAGTATCTGCTTTCTTATTCCAGAAACTCTGACAGGGTATGTGTGGTATGATGTCATGTCCATGCCTGCCATGGACAGATGAGTTATATCCTGAAGACCTCAAAGAAATCCCCCCTCTGCTTCAGAAACTTTGGGATCAGACCCATTCACCTGGCTGTTTAAGTAAATGTAAAGACTGGAGGGACCAGTGATCCAATGTCTCCTTGACTTCATCAGAGTAGGAAAGGAGAACACACAACTCTAGGACTCTTGGCTTTTGAGGTAATTAAAAATCACACATCTGAGAATCCATTAATGGCGCAACTGAGATCCCAAAGAACAGAAGTCATTATGTGTGTGAATCATTCTCTGTCATCCTCAGTTTAAGCAATCATTGATAAAACTCCTTGGGTCTTTGGAAGATTAAATCCACAACGTGAATCTCTTTAGTCATGATCTGCTTCCTGATTGTGTTCCAAGGAAGGACTTTTGTGCACTGTACCAAGCACTGAGCAAATTTTCAAATGACTGACTATTTTGTACCTTGAGAGGAAGCTAAAGACTAGATTGATTTACATCTTGTTGACACAAATTGGCTTTTCTCTGTTTTTGGTTTTTTAGAAAGAGATCCTTAGGATTAAAGTAACTGCACACACAGAGCTACAGTGTAAGTTATAAAAAAGATTAAAGGAGGAAATATTTTAAAATCTAGTAGAGAAAAAAAGAGGGAAAAAAAAGGAAAAAAAGAAGGGAAATGTAAGGAATCTACCTCTAGTAAACTGGCTTTAGTTCTGAAAAAGCAGATAAAACTAAGTCAAAGATCAGGAGAATAGCTCTAGATCAGAGTCCGAAAGGCTGTTCTGCATTTCTAGGCAAGATGATTGTGCATTCTCGTCAGAATCAAAAAAAATACAGAATAGGGATTTACTACCTCTTCTCTAAGCCTGAGCCTATATCTCCTTTTATTAAATGAAGTAAAGGATAAATGCAAAGTTAGTGGAGTTTTCTAATCAAATGTTGAATTTAGATTTCTTCAGAAAGCTTAGTATCTTTCTTGGCTTTCTTCTCACAACTTAATAGCTACAATTAAACACTTTCTGCAGCCAGGCACATAGGCACGGGCAGAATGAAGCAGAATACTGCAAAACCCCAAGCATACAAATAGCTTGTTTAAAAATCCTTACATCTGCTCAAGCTCTGGGGTCATGGCTGTGTTCTGCTGCCCTCTCCTGTCACTTCCATGTCCTTACAGAAGAATCCTATTACACCCCATTACAAGACAGCAAACCACTCCTCTAAAATTTTTCTGGGGCTGTACAGCTTTTTCAAAAGACCCTTGGAAAGCTTCCCTTCCTTACTGCTGTATTGCCTTGCATAGTAAGTTAAGTTATGGCTCTATGTATGGCTTTATGTCCCTGTATTTTGAAAAAAAGGGGTAAAATTATAAAGTCTATGTTATACTTCAGGATAGGAGCTTCTAGATAAAATCATGAACTCACAGAAACAAGAAAAAGTTCTCCTGATGGCTTTAAGGAGCTCAGGCTTTTACTTTCTGGCACTAAGGAATGATGCCTACTAGCAACTAAACCCAACTTGAAATAACTTTTTGGCAATTGTTTATAGTCACGTTGCTGAGGGTGGATTACACAGTCTAGCAGTAAAGTGTCTCCATTTTTGATGAATAAGTAAACCCAGAATCATCAAACTTATTAAATTTGGTGCACGTCCCCAGAAGCACTGTAAATAATGATTTGCTGTTACTACTGGAATTCAGATTTTGAATTCCAAAAGTCCATGCTTAGCCCATTGGATCAAACTGACTAAGACAACTATTTCCCAGGCAGCCTTTGGACAAGAAAATTCCTTCCCTGTCCTTAAAAGTCGGTGTTGATGCTTCTTATTAAAGATGTTAAAGTAGAAAATGTCTAAATTACTGCATGGAATTACTGCAGCATATTCAGGAAAAAAATTTCAGTTGCATAGAGTGGGTTGTTTACCTTTGATGAAGTTCTGTGGAGAACATATGCACTTTAGAGCCACAAAGAATATATTGAAATGTCCACTGAAGGGCTGACTGTGTAGAAATGCTCATTCTGAAAGAAGATCACATCATGAAGACTGTATGTTTAGTGAGGAGCACATGAACAATGAACTCAGCAAGGCTAACTGAAAGAAAAAGAACAGAATATTCTTAATTTTTAATTTTTTTTAATCCTACAAAGGGATCCAGGAACTATAAAACCCAAAAAAATATTTAAGAAATTAAGTGGGAGTAAGTGGATTTACACACTCACACAGTGTGAGACAGCCTTTGCCTCTTCATGTCTTTCTGGACATTGACTTATCCTGTCTGTAAGTACCTTTCCTCTATGTCTTTAGTGTCTCAATTTCTGAATTTTGTTAGTACATTGCCACTGTGGAATAGAGAAGACTTCGTGTTTTGCCTGTTTTCCTCTCATAGCTGTGTCTGTTGTGTGTTAAGAAACACCACCACAGTTTATGAAATAGGTGTTTTTACATCTCAAGTAGAAAATCCTTTCTCAGTGTGTGTGCAGGGGTCTGTAGTGTCTACATGAACTTAGCTCTTTAGAGGGGAATCTCTCAGGATAATTTCAGGTACCAAAGGTCAAATTTTGATTTCACTTACACTGTGGAAAAACCAAAAAATTTTCTTGAATTCAATGAAATTTCTGTGGTCTTGTTTTCCATCTACTAATCTAAGGGTACAGGAAACCAGAAAACCATTCCTCTTGCTTCTGTTGCTTCCCACTGTAGAAAGCATCTAAGGGATTGCCTTCTTGGATCAATATGATAAGATGTTTCAAGGAGATGAAGCAGTGTCAGAACCCAAGTCTGAATGCACTGTATTTTTTTTTTTATTCCTTTATTTCTCCTTTATTTTTTCTTTATTATTTTTTCTGTATTCATAATTTGAATCTGATGCAATAAAACTCTCTAATGTTTATTCTAATTTAATTTACCATGTTCTTCAACCGACATTGTTTTGAATTCATTCTAAGAGAGAGATGGGCCAGATAAATGGTGCTATCTGAAATTTTGAGGAAATCTATCTTTTTTTTTTCCATGAAATGAAATCATGATTGAGCCTGTGAAAAACAATCAAAATACTTCAGTACAAGAACAGTGGGACATGAGAGTTGTTTATAAAATTTCCAGTTTCTGGGCTGAGTTGGAACAGCACCTGAAGTATCACATCGTGATGCAGTTTTATCATGGGGCTTTCCCTTTCATTAACGCGGGTTTTGCTTACACGTGAAACTCTTACCAGCACGAGGTGTTCCAGGCCTGGGGAGCACCACTAGATGGGGATGTTTTCTCACGTTTGCCTCATTCTCTGCCTCTGAGGGGATGAATTTTCTTACTGAAGTATACTCATTTTTGATGACTGCACATTAAAAAGCACAAAATGAGTTCAAATTACTTTCATATATAAACAAGTCTCATGTGCATGAAATATTTGCACATGGCAATGAACACAGGAATTGATGAGGTCTGGTGTGTGGTTGTTTAGACTTGGTGGAATGAACAGACAGTGTTGTACAAACAGGCAAAAAGTTTGGAAGAATACCTGAGGCCTCCATACTTTTGTGCAATAAAAGGAATTATTACTTATTTAGCTTATATCACACGGTGGAAAACATTTTTTTAGCAATATTTCTTATCCACAAAGTAGTTTTCAGGTCCCTAAGGAAAAAACTCTAAACAGGATATGGGGTGTGTGGTCATTGCTGAAGTGACAGCTTCTATTGTCTTTCTACCCTCATCAGTATTCAATATAATGGCAAGGACAGGGACTGATTTAGAAACAGCAAAATAGCTAAAACAAATAAGGAGATCCTACACAAACCATTCTGTGAATCCATGATCTAGGAAGACCTACTATTCAAGTGAAGCTGGAGAAAAAACTGATCACTGATGGGTTGCAAAATCTTTTTAAAATAGATTTTAAAATGCATTTTTAGTCAAAACAGCATTATTTAAGAACACAAATTTTTTTTCAAGTTTAATATTTCCTACATATATTATAATTTTTAATAAAAGGTGCATGAAACAGAGATTGCTTTTTCAAATCAATTTTTTTTCAAAAATTTATTACTGACATTTAAGACTAAGTTATGATTCCTAAAGTCATAGAATCATTATAGAGTCATCATAGAATGATCATAGAATGATTTAGATTAGAAGAGACCTTAAGGATCATCTAGTTCCAACTCCCTGCCATGGTCAGGGACACCTCCACTAGACCAGGTTGTTCCGAGACCCACCCAACCTGGCCTTGAACACTTCCAGGGATGGGGAATCCACAACTTCTCTGGGCAACCTCTGCCAGGCACTCATCATCCTCAAAAGGAAGGATTTGTTCCTAATCTCTGCTCCAGATCTGCCCTCTGTCGGTGTGAAGCCATTTCCTCTTTTCCTGTGACCACATGTGATATCACCCAATGGTTGTATTCGATTTCTGAATAATTTTGCTTAAACACACAGTTTTTCACACACATCTGCTTCCTCTTTTAATTTCTGAATCTGTTGGGGAATAATTGCAGTGCAGAGGGTTTTGTTCCCTTTTCCCTGTTCTTTGTTTCTGCTGTGACTGCTGCTGCCCATGCAGCACTTGGGCAGTAAATAGTGATGACAGTCTCAGACAGTCTGAAGAGATCAGGAACACAACCTGTTTTCTAATACCTCTAGGGCTAGTTGTGCCAGGGGATGTGTAGATTAAATATTGGGGCATAAAGTATTTACTGAAAAGGTTGTGTAGCATTGGAACTGCCCAGGGAAGTGGTGGAATCACCATCCCTGGAGATGTGACACTTAGGGACAAGACTTAGTGGTGACCATGGGAGTGTCAGGGTAGGAGTTGGGCTCAATTATCTTAAAGGTTTTTCCAACTTAATGATCCTATGATTCTCTGAATCTTTGTTCCTGTCTACAACAAAATCACCCTGGTTATCTGTGCATTTGCTCTGGCCACACATTCCCACTCAGATTGGCTGCAAATGCATCACAAGGGGAATGTAGGCAGACCTACAGACACAATGAATTTTTTTTTAAAATCCCAGTATAACTCATATAAGAATGGAACTGCATTCTTATGACTTTGGTTTTTTATGCTTTTTTTTTTTTCTATTCACGTATCAGTGACCTAAAACTGAATTAATTTTGTGGAATAAGAATTCTTATATGAGAATAATGAAAATTTTGCTCCCCAAAAGCTGGTTTAGCCATTTGTATTACAGAATGTATCCAACTGTAAGCAGATCCTAAAGACCTGAAGTTTCTATTTAGTAAACAGAAAGAGAAATATACAACTTTAGATAATTCATGTTCTGAGTAACTATGTTTGTACCTTTGTGTTAATAGGCAGACAACAGAGAATATGGTATTACCTTTACTCTGGGCAGTTTTTTATGATTTCTTCTAAACCACTTAACATAAATGCACATCCCAGACAGCTCTGTCAGGGACCTTTTATGCCAATAATGAGAATTAAGGGTGTGTATATAACCCCAGTTGGAGAAACCATCTGCAAAATATTGATGGCTCAGAAGCAAATTGGAAGCTCAGACAGTGCATCTGTTTGAATACACAGAAAAAGGCTTTATTCTACTGCAGAGGTAAAAAGTAGTGTTTTCCAAAGTAGTTAGGTGATTTAGAAGCCTGCTTTAGCTGACATTCAAAACCCAGAAACTCTAATTACTGGAGGGCTTTGGTCAGCTTTACTTTTTGAAATTCCCTCATTCTCACAGTGACTTTTTCTTGTATGTTCTGCTATATAAAAATTCTGAAAGAGAAAACAGAAACAGAACAGAAACAAGAACTATGCATTCACTCATTTGTAATTTCTCTGAATTCAGTTAAATACTAACTACTAAAAAACTTACTTTTAATGTGTTGCACTAAATCAAAGATTCCTGCTGAGTCAGAAGGCATGCAGTTTATAAATCAGACTGTAAACATGGATAAGTAAATCTGGGCAATATATAAAAACTCTGGAGTTAGCACATTTGAAACAGAAGCTTTAAAAGTAAACCTTTATAAATCAACTCTTTAAATCAAAGAGAAAACAATGATTTTTCTTGTCCTATGGACCAGGGAAAGTTACTCCCCAAGCAACTTGTGTAGATAAAGGCTCCATTTTTAATGCAGGTTGATGTATTTATGTACAGAGAAACTATGGACCAATGTTAAGCAAGAAACATAAAAACTCTAAGTACCAATCCAGAAATATTTTGACACCAAATAGTTTAACAGTTGGATAAATCAAAAGAATGTTTGGATAGATACAAGGTAGGGCATGACCACACAGTAAAGGACAGTCAGCAAGGGGCCTTCATCTGCTATAAATTATGGAAAATTTAATTAAAGAAAAGTCATTAAGCCTAAAGTGAGCATTTCCTACCAGTTTATACAAAGTAGCTTTCAAATGCTTATTAAACTTTCAGTATCAAGACCTACACATTCATGTCTGATTGGGAAACTTTTTTGTAAGTTTTTATTTAAGCATGCATTTGTATGGTGAGTTTTAGCTCTGGCTTAGCAGAGTCTGGTATTGCTTTTATTTCTTTACAGTTGAGGCAGCTTTTCAGGGACTGTGCTGGCAAATGAGGTTTCAGTGTTCAGATGGACTATAAAAGAACATTTTACACACGGCCATAACATTACTTTGTAAATGATTTTGTTCTCCAAATTTAATAATCTTTCTGGAACTCTCAGCTCCTCAAGGTCAGAAATTTCTCCTTCAAGGCTTCCAAACATTATTAGATTCAATATCTAATGAGGACGTTTATGTCGTGAATAAGGACAATAATGATAAAATGATATAGTGACTAATAAGTAACAGGGAAAGGCTTATTACTTTAGAAGGTTCTTTTTCTTTATACTATACAGTGAGAAGCTGGACAAAAGTATGTCTTTTTAATTTGACTTTCCCTTCCAGGATTGACTTTGTCATTCTAAGATTTGTAATGTCTACAAGTATATACATATCTCAGTGCATACGTGTGTGTATATATATATTTATATACAGCTGGCTACACCAGGCCATACATTAACAGACCAATCTGTTGAAACAACACAAACTTTCCAATTCTATTTATGTTATATATCCAACTTTATCTTCAGTGTGAATTACAGCCTTTCTGCAATTTCCAGATGTAACTTCTTTCTTTCAAGGCTAGTAATGAAGCAGGTCTAAGCTTCCTTTAAGACTGCATTTTCATCAAGGACCCGCCAAGGCTGTTCCTGTCAGAGCCCAGGCACATAATGGAGCCAGGAGGAGCCATAGGAGACCAGAGGACAGAGCACATTCATTTCAGTGAATCTGGCTGCTGCATGAACTCCCAGAGAAGATTAATTGATTCTGGAATCTGACTGCCTTTTGGAAAAAAAACCCCAAACCTGCAATCCCTTCCTCTTTGATAACAATTTTGCTACAACCAGTTCTACGTGCACAATATAAATCACATATCCACTATACTTTTTTATTTTTTTAATCCCATTCCAACACAGAATTCTATATCCTAGTAAGGAAGAAGAGCAAGTGTCCAAGAAACCCTTTAGAGGCTTTGCGATTGCCCAGTTTTCTATGGAAGTTTCTGAGTTGAGCATAGGCATCCATTTATTAGAAACTCTTTGTGTACCCAATGCATATGGAGACATATGCAAAGTTTTATGTAGTCAGAATTTAAGATGTACATTTGAACTTTATGTAGAATTTGATATGTGGATTGCATTTGAAGGCCCATCACACAGAATTTAATGTATGTATTCAATTATTGAGTGGTTCCATACTGTAGACATTCACTTAATTATCCTTAAACTGAAGCATGTGAAATACAGGTTTTGGAATAAAGGTAAAATGTGAAACATGAAGCTACACTTCAAAATTGTAAAAACAGAAATAGACTTTTTTTTCCTGAGGAGTTTTTATTTTCAGTCTCTGCTAAAGAACTGTATATCCTATGTAGAAGTCATCCCTGCACAAGACTCCCAAATTGTAAAAGAATTCCCTCATGGCATATTCAGCTCATTTCTCTTCTTTGGAGATCCAATCACAGAATATTGGCTGATTATTTCAAACTGCTGATTCTTTCAGTGGTTCAGAAGATGTTGAGCTATCCAGCTGATACCAAGGTTGTGTCAATTCACTTGTTTATAAACCAAAAGACAATTCTGAATAATGACAAAGCATTTCAAAGAAAGTGCTTTGGCACAAAGGTATGACAGAAAATTAGTGAAATCAAATTAATACATTTTTCTTGTTGTGATTTCATTGGAATATTAGGAATTCTGTGTGACACCCAACATTAATGCCTATATTGGTGAACATACATGTGCTTGTGGTTTGTTCCTTCACTTGTAGCTGACCTGCCCTCGCTGGCTAAGCTGAACAGAATTAGCTCACCCACTGGCATGCAATCAATCACAACAACTAAATATTAAATGTTTTCTCCACAGTGCCTGGGGGATTTTGGTATTCTATAAGTCATCTTTTTCCTTACAGTTACTGTATATACATAATTTTGTGCTTTTTCTTTGCACCATGGGCTGTGTATGCTCATGTCCTTAAAAATATGCATAGCACAGTACATTTTAGGTCTGACAGAGGACTTTGGACCCCTTCCTCACACAAATAATAGTGATTAACTAATTGATTGCTAGATTACTAATTAGCTTTTGATGTCTGCATCTACTTGTGCAATTTCTCTTATGTAATATGTCACACAGTTTTTATCACAGCTGTATAAGAACCATCTCTTTTTGTATTTGTCCTGAATTAGTACAAAACCAGATCAATTTTCATCTTTGAGTAAAAAACATCTGACAACCCCAGAGAAATAAAAAGAAAACATCCTTTAAATTGGGATCTGTGTCTATGTCATTAAATGATTTATGACAGAGGGAATTAATTTTTGGAAACTGTGAACCCATTTAAATTTTCTAAGCTTCCACTGTCCCACTGGAAGTGGCCTATTAATGTTCCTGCTCCTCTGAAGTCCTTTGCAGCAGTTTCCAGCAGGAGTGAATGACTCTTCTCTCACCTAGATCAGGCCCTTCTCTCCAACTGTACTGGCTGGGCTGTTTTGTGTCCCAAAAATGGTGGATGAGGAGTGGAAAGATCAAACCAAGATGAAGCAGGAGCATGATATAGAAGCTTCACTTCAGGCTGGTGAATAAAGGGCCTATCCACATTTTGGAGGAGTGTACATGGTCTGTCTTCAGAATCTTTCTTATTGAGAAACCTTTCTATGTTTTCTTCATTATTAACAGAATCCAAATTTTTCTCTGCAGACATGGACCAAGCCATGCTTTTGAACATATGAGAAAAATCACCTTTAAAAAAGACTTGGTATTTAAACCATGTGCTTCTTGTGGAGCTGAACTACAAAGGACTTTTTTTGGCCATAAATTGGTTTTGGACCTTGGAAAAAAGTTAATGCCAAAATTGATCAGTGGACGTAAAAATTAGTGTGTTAATATGTCATCTCATGATAAGAGGATAACCTATGAAGACACTATACCAAGGTGTTTCTGAGGAAAAGAAAGGTTCTGCTGAAATGGTTAATTCCTCTTTTTTGCAGGATGAATAGGAATTTGAAAGAAAGGATTCTTCTTATACAGATTTGAGGATCACAGTCTGGCCTGAGATTTAAAGGATCAAGCCTAGAAAGAAGCCCCTTCCTCTCATCAGCCTTCACCCAAAAAACAGCTGCAAATTCCTAAATTCAACATGAAGGCAAAGAAAAGGCATGGAAAGAAGAAAAGAACAGAACTGCATAAATCCAGTGAGAATTGCAATATACCAGAGATCTCGTGTAAACATTGCTGACATTAAATTTCCATTTGTGTTATTTTATAGACTTAGCAGATATGCCAGGCAGCCAGATTTCTGAGTGTTTTTCTGAGATGAACATTCAAACATTTTGAGGTCCTGCCTTCATCACCTAATATTCAAAATCTGTTGGATGCTATTGTGACCAGACAAATGTATAATGTACCACTGGAAAAAAAAACGTAGCTGAAATTTGACCCAGGTTTTTCTGCTTAGTTAATTATCTTTATGAGGACCAATCTGTTTCAATGAAAATCAGTGGGAAAGATATCACTGTATACACAGGTTAGGCCCTTCTAATAATTTTTAGCAGCTGAATGTGAATACAGGGTATACAGTTCTTATCAATTTTGGAAGCAGAGATAAGATAGAGTATAATGTATTATAATGGAACTAGACACAAAAAGATACTTAAAATGCTAATTTTTTTCCTTTTTCTTCAGCACGAAGAGAAGCTGCCAAGAATAGTAGTGGAGATCATTAGACATTCAGGTTTCTAAAAGTATATAGTTTTGAAAGAATGCTTGTAACAGCCAAAGGGAAGCAACCAGACAAGCTCCCCACAGAAGACTGGCATAGTGATGGTGGCAAACACAGAGGAAACATAATTTTATTTAGTTGTCAGTCGTCCTGAAAGTCTTGTCTTCCAAAGTGAAGTTTTTTCCCTGCAAAATGTCAATAGACTAAGGTGCTTTTCATGAATGCACCTACATTCTCAATTGTATCTGACATTTATACAGTGCCAGGCGTCACAATGTTGAGATGTGACAGCTTAAGCAGGCATAAAAATCTGGACTTTTTAATGATTTTGATTTTCATAATTGCATATCCAGATGTGTGCAGTGGGGAAGAATGGAAGATGGCCACAGCCTCATCACTGTAGATTGGCTTACATGGGAGATAGAATGTTGGGTGGTGGTGTTCATTTTGTGCTGCATTTTTATAAAAAACAGCTTTTTTGGTGGGTCTTCTGCTAAAATTCTATAGATATGATTACTATGGGGCAAGTTCTGGTCTGTTACCAAGCAGGGGAAGTTTAGACATCAGAGCTACAGAAGAAGCTGTGCAAGAGTAGGAATTGAGTAGGAAACCAGGGTGGGACAGTGTAGACATTGACTTGCTTATCATCTCAGAAACTAAAGTGCATGTCTTCGGGGACTGAATGTGGTCTTACAGTTTTTGGTGTGTTTTGTTATCTTGGAACAGGCTAAATTTGTTTCAATATATTAATGATGCTAAAGGACATTGAGCTTAACTGGAGAGGATATAGGATGAAAAAGTATGGGAGCACAAAATTAATCAGAGTGATACATATACTATATAATATATATTTCTTTTTAATAGGGATGAAGAAATCTCAGAAGACATGGATAAATATCACTAAAAAGTTTGGATTGTTATCCTGATCTTATCTGAATCTTAAGACTGAGCTGGAAATCTCACAAGAATATGCTTTCTCACAGTATTTCAGAAAGTTCCAGACATTGTAAATACTCATGGTATTTCAATAATTCTTGTCTTTAGCCTGGTGGTATAAAGAGGCATAATGTGAAAATTAAGGGGAGGGTGGGAAAGAAAAGTTAACCTTTTAAATATCAAGAATTCTAGCATAAATAGCTAAGGGAAGCAGTGGCTGAAGAGTCCATTCCAAGGATGAGAATAGCTAATTAAAGAGGAGTTATTTAGCAGAGTAATAAAAACCTGAAACCCAACCAAACTAAAACAAGCAAACAAACAAAAAAGTCTAGTTTAAAAAAATGTAAAATTTAAGAGGAAGATGAGTGAAAGGAAAAGAACTTCCTGATAACATTTTCTGTTTAGTTGAGGATTTGTGTCCCAAAGGAAATAGCATAGGTTCTATAGGTTAGGACTTTCAGGGTGTAAATCCAAATAATTGAAGATAACAAGGATCCCATGATATGCAAATACAATACATACTGGTTTCTGACCATAGTCAGTGTGGCTTATTACTGGAGAAACTGGACAGATGGCTTCGTTTAGAACAGACATAATTATATTGCATATTTCTTCCACAACTTTTAGCAATAAAAGGTATGGTTTTAATGGTTTCCATTCTCACTCTTGCCTGGAGTCACTGACAGCTCTTTTGAGCTGAGGGTTACTATATTGAGTTCTCGTGGAATATGCTTACCTAACTCATAGGTTCTAGTTAGAAACTGATTAACATTTGAACACAAGAAAGGTGGAGAAAGCATTTTCCCAAACTTTTAACACGGAATAACTTGAACAAGCTTCAGGAGCAGAGATTTTGAGGTTCTTAGTTTAAGACCTCTGAAATACTGTGGCTTTGACCTCTGCTCTGATCTGTGATTTGTGATCCTCTAATCCCATGGAGGTGAAGAGCCCAGCAGGATTTACACTGCCATCCAGAAGAGCTCAGACCAAGATGGGTCTGGGTTTGCCAACACAAACAGATGCAATGGCTGTCATTAAAATGGTGCAGATGTCTGTAAATATTAATGCAAACACATGCTTTTCTTGACCCTTTGAAAAGCTAATTTCTGATCAGTTAACTGTGTGAAAGACAGCACGCAATTTCAGTAGTTTATTTTCTTCACCTTTCTGAAGATCCTGTGGGTAGGTAATAGCTCAATAGCACATGTGGTTGTGTTATCCAAGGATATTCATCCAGTTAAAGGCATAGCTGACTGGCAGCCGATTTACTGTTCTTGTTTCTCCATCACGCAACTCAACTCTATCTCATCATAAGTCAAGTGAATTGCTTGTGGTGTGCTCGGCAGATGAATCAGCACCAGGGATCTTGCAGCTGGTTTGGATTTGACATACAGGTACAGCATGTTTGTATGTAATTGCCAGCCAGCCAGCCAACAATGGATTTTTGGCGGGGTCCTCACACAGATGTTTTACAGTCAGATAGTGTTCTCTATAAATTCAGCTGTCCACATTGCCTTCCAGGTCGCTCTTATCTGCCGTGTATAACTAGGAGGGGCAGAGATATGCTTGAGATACTGTACCTACTGTGAATATGTTCATATGATATGAGCACTAACAACCCAAGGAGCCGTATTGAAAAAGGCTCTGTGTCCTGTATCATAACACTGCTGGAACTTTAGTCCTCAGAAATAGAATATTTGTAGAAATAATAAATGTAATAAATGTAGAAATAAGTGTTTTCATTTAAAGCATTCATTCCATTCCATCTACTTGCACACTAAGTAAAACTCCATTTAAAAAAAAAAAAACCAACATCTTGACAAATGTGATAATATTCTAATTCTCATTAAGGTTACATAGTGAACATAATGGGATAGCCTAGGCTAACAAAAATCTGAATAGATTATACTGCCATTTTTACACTGTTCTAAAACTGTACAATATTTTCTATTCTCAGAGAGATAACCTAGAGTGAAACAGAAGTAGGTTTTTTCTTACATATCTTTAAATATCTAAAATCTATACATCTATTCTAGATTAGAAATCTAATTCCTTTTCTATAATCCACGAAGTGAGAAAAGAACTTTTAAAGTCAGACATTTCCTGCATATCAGATATATGAAAATATCCAGAGATTGCAACATCTCCATCCACAGATATAATTTAGGTAGAAGTTGAGTTTTGGAAAAGCAGCAAATATTTCAGGTATCTAAGGATGTCCATCAAGTGTCTTTCAACACAGTGCCTAACTCAGCAGGTGAAGAGAATGGGTGTCTCAGAGCATTAGTCTGTTAAGCTTCATACAACCATCAGGTTTGCTCTGCCCCTTGGTCACTGTAGTTTTTCATTGACTTAAAGTAACAGTATTGCTGCAGCACAGAAGTGGAGTCAAAAAACAACAAATATAAATCACACTCCTACTGTTCAAAACCAAAGATGCATAGAGGTATTTTTCCAATATATATTCTCCTTAAAACAACTTCTTCTGATTCTTGATTTTGTAAATAACTTGTAGAATAATAAGAATCATACCTTTGTGACTTATGTCCTGCCACAATAAATCCTCATGCTTCTGGTTTTCCTGTCCTCCCCAGTAACTGATTTTCCCTGAAGCTGAAATGGGATAACTGGTGTGGACCACTTTTCCAGCTTTTCTCATGCAAAAGTTTTTGGACTATCAAGGTCAGCAGGACAGAAACAAACAATTTCTGCACATTAAGGTTCCTTTCAACCCAGATCACTCTATGACTCTATGTTTCCCACAGTATTACAGACCACTACCAGTATTTGCAAACAGGAATTATTTGTTCAGATCTAAAATAAACTTCAGATTGATGCTTATTCTCTGACAGCAGGTCATTTATACCTTGCTTTTTACTAAACTTTTCTGACAGCATTTTTATCTCTTTCTTCCTTCTGCTGTATATTTGGAAATCTGGCAGCAATTGGAAAGACTTCCAACTGGAACGTGATAGTCATGCAATCAACCATTAAAGCAGTGCTTAGCATATCTGTGGTAGCAAGAGCATGACCCTGTATTTGTTGGCCTGTTTTAGATCATGCATCACTTGGCTGTGCAACTTTTCAGAGAAGTTTAAAATGGTTTTTACTGACAGTTGTTGCATCAGAGTAATGCAACTTGATTGAGAAACAAATATTGCATTAATCTTCACTTTTAAAAATGTAAAAATGACCGGTGTAATGTAAACCTCTACATCTGTAAAATACGAGGCATATGTTCATCTCTAAAATGTAAAAATGTGAAATTAAAAATGCTTCATATTTTATTAATTTTGGTGTCACCTTTATTTATGTTGTAAATTGATTACCCTTGTGTGTAAGGGAAAGCAACCCTCAGAAATTCCTAATCCTGTAGCATCAATAACCAATACTGTGATGACATAAATATCAAGGCACCTACAGGACTTCCTGAAATGGGACTGGCAGTAAAGTAATGGATTATCTGCAACCCTCTACAAATCAGTTATGACTTGTACTGAAAATAAATATCTGGAACTTTTCATTTCTTCTACCGATACTGTACATCTCATTTTTATACTACATTACAGAATGCTGTAATTCCTATAGAAAATGAAATGTCAGAAAAACAGCAGCAGCCAGTAAAATCCAGAAAGGAAAACCAATTAATGTAATTATATGCTCCTATAACTGTAACTACAGCATTTTAGTGGGCAGGCTTCCAGTTTGGAAGGCAAGTCAGAATGCCTTTTGCGAGGGTTTGCTTTTATTAGTACAAGAATACAACCACATCTCAGTGCAACTAATGCCAGCCCACCATTCTGACACAATCAAGGTAAGACACATCTGATTTACTACTAAATGGTATGGAAAAGGTTACCAGACCATTTTTGTTTACCTACCCTGTCTTTAATGTCCACTTTTACTGCAGGGTTGTATGGATATTTTAGTTAATCCAAGTAAAAAATTCATAATTTTTAGCGTGGAAGACAAGGCCTGAATTATTGTTTGAAAACTACATTAAATAGCTATTAATATACTTATTTCTTAGCATTGCCTAAGTAGTCTAAGTAAAAGTCTCATCAAGAAGCAAATGCTGCAGTAATCTGACTGCACAATATGACTACTGTTACAGTAGTTTAAACGGAATTCCAGTAGGTCAAAGTTTCCTCCAGTACCTCTGTTTTCTTCATGTTGTAATTTCAACAATATACCTTAAGAGACTTTTTTTTTAACCATCCTCATGGACCAATTCATCTGCAATTTGCTATACTTGGTAGGTTTAAAAGCCCCCATATGTTTAAGCTGTAAGAAAAAAAATTCTGGACACATCAATAAAAAGGTAATATAATTCAAAACAGCTGCATGTAACATGCCATTACACAAACTGATACCACATTTTACCCCCATTCTGTGTTATTATCCTACCTTAATCTTCAATTCTGACTGTAAATGTTTTATCCCAAGAGCAAATAAAGAGTAAAATTAATTGTATTAGAGAATAAAGCTACTTCTAACTATACAAAAACATCACAACTGCTGCACTATTATTTTTTCAAATCCTATTACTTGTATTCTAAAATATTGTACTGGTGTTGGAAGTATGTTATCCAATAAACATTATGACTGTACATTTACATTTAAATGTCATTATTTATATTGTGTGATTATGTATCAGTTATAGAGCTAGGAAAGACATCATCTGTAAATAATTTCAATCAAATATTTGGTGTTCAAAAGATTGATGTTAGCCATTCAAATTGTAGAATCTTTCCTAAATTATTAGCTCTTAAAAATGATCTCTTTGCAATGTGAGCTACGATTTGTTCAAAGAGTTATGGGTTAATTACTTGACTTAAGGAGAGTACTATTTTAACTTTTTGATTTGTCTTTTCCATGATTATTCTACCACAAAATTGTACACTATGTCTTTGGGAAAGACCTCTTCATGTTCCCATGCAAATCATCTGCAAAATTACTATTGGCTTCAGTGGTTGAGAATTATACCAACTTAATCCCCAAACAAAATTTCATTCTTGAACAAATGAACTGTGGCTTCTGGACTGAAACTAGTTTTTCATAGATCTTTGACTGCACAAATACTCAAGAAGAGTGAATGAAAAAAACTCTAACAGTCTGAATTTATTTTTGTAGCTGATCACAAACTTTCCTTATAGAAGTAAGTTGAATTGTTTCTATAGCTAATTATCACATCAAAGCAGGAGTTGGCTATTCAATACAACCATATTTTTATGGCAAGCCTAAGTTTTTATCACAGCATTTCCTTAGATCCGTGTCCCTTTATGATGGCAGTGATGAGGACTCAAGCATGCAATTTGCTCATGAAGGCAGCATTTCTTATATTTACTAATTTTGCTGGATCTGGTGAGCTTGATCGGGAAGTGGCATACTTGTCCCTTGAGAACCCACAGTGCAAAGTTGGTGAGGGACTCTCTTTCAAGAAACTATACTAATTGGAGACCAAATTATTCTGCTGCCAGCTCAATCTTCCATTTAGACATTCCTTCTCACCAGAATCTCTCACTGCTCCCTTGAACATCTCAACAGGCTTGGTTTAACCATGAGGTCTTCATATCCTCAGTGTTCTGGGGTAGAGCTTGTATCCCTCAAGCCCTGTGTCTTATCAGGTATCCTCACAGTGCACCAGGTTTCCTCCTATCTGCTGATCCCACATCAGACACAGGGAGAAAGGTCAGATACTGTCCCAAATCTGGATTTCCCCCACCTTTCTCCTGTCTCTAACCCAACTGCAAATCTCCTTTCTGGTGAAACACAGGCACATGGACTCAGCATGAAACAACCTGTAAATGCTTGAGATGCAGCACGGACTTGAAGGGGATTTGTGTGTTATCCCACAGAGGTCTGTGAGCAAAAGGCTCGATATTTCTCTGCTTCTCTCAGTTCCACTGAAATCAAGGAAATGTTTCTACCTCCATTGTCCAACTAAACATAGCAGGACAAGTCTTCGTTCTGCCAAATATTTGGTTATATGTCAGAAGAAAAACTACTTGTACCTGGAATACTATTTGTAACAGACTGTGTGTTGATTTTTTGCTATTAACACTAAATAAGAAAATTAAATAAATATTGCTTCTTAAAAACAAAATCCCAATCCATTTAAATAAATAAATAGTTATTTTTCCTTTAAAAGTTGTATTTAATTTTTTGGATGGAAATATTTTATGCGCATCTGTATACAACAAACACTTAAGGAAAAGAGTCCAGCAACTTTAAATCATAGTATAGACAAACCTTGCATTCAAATTAATCACACACTGGCACAGAGACACATCCTTTTGTTCTCTGCTCTCACATTCCAATATGGATCCTGTATGGATTTTGCTCACAAGAAATATTAAAGCTGTAAACTTTTTTTCCCCTCCACATTCCTACAGCCCCATAAATAGGGTGGCAAGTAAAAGAAGTGTATGTCAGAAATAGTCCAGCTGTTCCCCACACTCAGTGCTCATTCCTTTTCCAGCATACTCTTCACCCAATTCTCTTTCAAGACATGCAATAAAAATAACAGCTAAAGTGAAGAAAATTTCTCACAGAGACTTACATGTCTTCAGCTCACACCCTTCTTACTGCTACAACCTCCCACAGCCCTTTTCTAATTCATCTGTGAAATGCACACTGTACTGGTGTATGAAGATCTGCCCTCTTTAAACACTGCCCAGCTGCCAGTCTGTCTTCTGGCCCTCACAACTCACTGAGGTCTGGTTTTAAGTGCTCAGTTGCTTTTGCCAGTGTTGCTCACATCTTTTTTACTCAGTTAGATCTATGAGCCTTCCAGCCTTGGTTTCCCACACCCTTGATAAGTGTGTTTTCTACCAGCCAGCTCCTGTTTTTCTGCCTGTCTCCTCCTCTTCCTCAGCATTTATTCAAAATGAAAGATGTTCAGAAGGAGGAGTGCCAGCTGACAAATATTTATTTAAAATTCATGCAGAGAAAGGTTCAACCTAAACTTCTGCTTCCTAAAGTGTCTGTCTTCAATTTCTACACACTTTTGAAACCGTCCCAGTGAAGCACATGAGTACTCTGCTCTTGAATGTCCCAGCTTACAGTTCTCTTTCTTTTACCCTTGGTAAAGATGAGACTCATAAACTCAGGTGAAACATTTGTACACAGAATAACTTGTGCAGTTATTGACCAATATGAAGGGGAAAAACAGCTGGGGAAACACAGTAAATACAAAAAAGGGGCTGATCTCTCAGTGCCAGATTTCTGAGCTGGTTTCTTGTAATCTGGCAGATCGTAGACACCCAGACAGATGGTGCAGTCTGCCAGGCTCTGCTGAACAAACTCTCTGCCTGGTCCAGATGCTGCACCTCTCTGCTTCTTCAGGAATCTGCTCTCAGGAAACACATATACATGGACTTATCCTGTGGATTCCTTTCATGAGCCAAGGTTATAAAGATTTGCTGCCTTGAAGGAAGCCTGAAGGCCTGGCCTGGAGTAAGAGCTGACCAGGATCCAAAGATGTGACTCAAGCTGTCAGGAGGAGCAGAGGCTCCTCCTCAAGTCTGTGTGCAGTAGAAATGGTGGAGGGAGAGATTTTGCGGCTAAGAGCTATTCTTAGATTACTCAATCAGAGGCAAAACTATGACTTGTAAAGTGACAACATGTTGTCCCAGCAACCATGAAAGCTGTTGCAGCTGTCCAAGACAAACACTTTGCTTCCCTGGCTTCTCTAGACTGGGCAAAGGACAGAATCCAGTGGTCAGCTTTGGAAGACCTGGATTCACAGTGGCACTTCAGAATCCATTGGCAACACTAAACAGAGTTTCATTTTAGGGATACAACAGAGACTGATGTGGTGACTGCCCCAGACCTCAGCTAATTCTTCCATTACAAATCCTGTCCATTACTGGCCATAGCAGAAGCCCATTGAACTGAGACCTCCAGCACAGATTTTACAGCCTGATCTAATTGTTTATGCTGACTTTAATTTAAGATTTATGTCTGTCTGTCTGGATAGTTCAGGCAACTGACATGAATAAAAAAACCCAAACAATAAACACACTACTACCTAAAATGTCCAAAAGAAAAGCAAGTATAGGGAGTTTTTCTAAACCTGTTCCTCAGACACATGCTTGCCTAGAGGTGTTCCTGTTGTTTAGCATCTACTCTGTCTTTGAACCCGTTGAATGACCTGGATTTGAAATGTTCCAGAGAAGTCCTTGTAGGCCTCTTCCTAGGGACGTGAGGAACAAAGTATGAAAAGAGTGGTCTAATCCCAAATATTCTGAACCCAGTTTGCTTCAAGTGTAAGTGACAATGTCACCATGCTCCTCCCAAGGCCTCATGATTAGGTCATCCTCATAGCCTTTATCCTCTGGAAGGTCAAGCAGAAACCATCTGAAGTCTATAATTCTCCAGCAAGTCAACCCAATCAGCACTTTGCCTATAAATGAGCTAGTCTGGAATGAGACATCATTAATGTAGATCCAGAACATTAAGATGATCGGAGGGACTGTTCTTGATCTAAAGAGAGAGAGTGGGGGGAGAGGAAGACCAAGGAGAGACAACCCCAAGGGTATCTCTCTGGCAAAGTAATGGCCTTTCAGGGACACTGTTTCCTTAGCCCCTCAAGTACAATATGCATTATGTTACACAACAACCTGAAAAGCAGTTATGTCCCAATGTAGTATAGAGATGAAGATACAGAGTAGTCCTGAGACCTCACATCTATTATTAGTGTTATTAGTACTGTCCTTGATACTTCACTGTTAAAAGAGGGAGAAATAAAATCCACTATGGGATAATAGTGCAGATAATTCTATAGAGTAAACACAGAAAATGTGGAAGACTGAGCAGACAGCTTAATGCTGTATTGGGTTGTGTATATGGCTTCAGTGACCCTTGGGTAAGGGGACTTATGTATGTAGTCCTTCTAACCTGAACTTTGGTGGTATGTCAAGGGGGTGCATAAGGAGCCAGATGATCTTGATTTTTCTGCCTAACTTTTCCATTTGCCTTAAACTGAGCTCAGTGTTTCCCCCAAATGCTCAGTGTGCCAAGGTGAGTTAGGCAGGCAGTGATCATGGCCCCCCAGTGCTGCATACAGGTACTAAACTAGAACAGACCTCTTTCCTCTGCCAGATCAATGTTCTCCAGTCCTGAGGCCAGCTGGCACCATCCTGCCACAGCCATACTCTAAAACATGCTGTCCAAAGAGAGTGTCTGCATCCAAACTGTTTATGCAGGATTCTTTCTGGGTCAGGTTTAGCTGCCACAAAGTGTCCAGGAATTGTTCTGGAAAACTTTTAGTTGACTTGAAAGAAAATGGTTTTGAAAATTTAACCACGTGGGTGAACGATGACAAGCACTGTGCCTCTAATTTGGTAAAGCCAACATGAGCTGGTGCTGGGATCACAGTGGTGTGTGTTCACTTACTCTCCCAGCTCTCCCATGTAGCAGAGAAACACTGTTCAACCATTTTTGTAATTAGGGCCTGAGGCCAAGAAGCCAGGACTGATGTACACAAGCATATTGGTTGAAGGAACAGCCCTTGTTTTGCTTCTTATTATGCTATTTATTCTCTCAAGGGCCCTACATCCCTTTCATTTTGAGCAGAAACAATTTAAAAGTTGTTCTCATGCCTATAATTTCAGCATAGTTACTGAGAGGTCAGCCTTCATTCCCACCAATATATTCATGACTTCTCACATCTCATCTCATATGTGCAATATCTCAGTTAAAATCTCTTTATAATCCTTCAAATTTCTCTGCAAATCTGTCCTCCACTGAAACAATGTCAGTGTTAAATAGGAAAACAGTGTATTGAGATATTTCTTGTCCCTGATACATATTATCCGTCATCTCAAGCATGTTTATTTTGCTTGTTGTCCTATCCTCATGGACACTTTTCCAAGGATCAGTGAACTGTTTTAGTTCTACATAATGCTTAGATTAAGACAGAGTGTATGTCTGTGACAATAATATTTCCAAAAAACAATGCAAATCATATTAATTTGATCCCATTTTTATATTGGTCATTCATTCAAAAAAGCATAGTATAATGTATTTACAGATCAAACTTTTCTTTAAAATATCTGTTGTTGTTGATGTTGTTGCTATATTTTACTTTTTTTACAATTATTAAACTGTTCTTATCTCAAGTCACAAATTTTGTTTTTAATTCTCCATCACCCTGGGGTAGGGTGGAAGAGAGCAAGCTGCAGTGTGGTGCTTAGTTGCCATCAGGGCTTAAAACAAAACAGTCCTATGTGAAAGGCACAAAACAGAAAAGGAGAAATAAAAACGCACAAAAAGTTAGAAATTATTAGAAAGCACTGCAAGAAAATTCTTTTTCTCCATTACCATTGTTCATTACTCTTACTAATTTGTCTTTTTCTAAGATACTCAAAGTTACAAAAAGAAAGGCCATATATATTCCTTTCTCTGCAGCTCATTTGTATTTTTCCTGTATATCTGAAACAGTCATTTCTGAATGTACAATTGAAAATACACATTTTTCTCTTTTAGAGGTTACTGGGAGTTTAACATAGTGTAAAATAGAAAAATCAACTCTAACTCAAGTTCTCTTCACTTCCCTCCACCCTCTCAAAAGAAAAAAAAGTATAAGGATAAAGCAAGTTTAGTTTGACATCTCAGCTAGTTTGTTATTGCCTATTTTAAATTTGGGGAAAAAATGCTGATTTCACAGGCTTTGATAAAACAGTCATTTATTTCTCTGTCAGATATAATGAAAGTCAAATGAAACATTCAGTTACAAACATACACAAAAGTGTACTCTAAAGCTCAACATGAACACTCACATCAGAGAGTCTGAATAGCAGTAAAGTCACGTAAAGCTATTGAAAAAAAGTACTTTAATTTACAACAGATTTTTGTTTTCACCAACAGCTGAGGACATATCAGTGATTAACTTACAGACTGGATGCTCTTGGGTCTGAAGAACTTAAAACTTGTTGAAGTATCTGGAAAACATGTCAGATACTACCTGCTCTCTCATTCCCTGAAGAATCTGACCAGCTACACGTTGTGGTTACATTAAAAACTTTGAAACTTCCTGAATGAGCCCAAGACTTCGCTCTTGACAGGGTAGGCAAGGCAAGAGAGTATGAGTGCAGAATAGCAAATGCCCTGTCTGAACTTTGGTTTGATAAAGAGAAAAAGGGTGCACACAGAAAAACTGCCAATTTACTGTTCCATAATTTTTCCTCATAAATATTCAGTGTTTAAACTACTGGCAAACTCACTGCAATGGTGAACATTAACTGCACCACATAATAATAACAATAATGGGAATACTGGAATTGTTGTAGGACACTGTGTATCTATGCATCTCACATAATGTGATGACAGCTATTTTAGGATACATATATGTATATTTATGTATGGCTTTATATCCAGATACATGTATGTGTACATATATAGGTGTATGCATATATGCATATACGGCAGAATCTTCCACCAGCCATGCAATGCAAAAAATTGAATGGAAACATTTAAATACAAAAAAATGAACAAATCTAGTATTTGACAACTGGTATCTTAATGTTTAAAATTAATAAAAACATTCCTTAAAGTGCTCTTTTTCCTTTTTTTTTTTTTTTTTTTAACCACTGATCCTTTTAAGGAAAACCACTCAACATTTCCATTTGGATGCAACTTCATTATGCAGTCCTAATCTTTCTGTTGGGCCAATGTAATCCAAAATGACTTGTGAGAAAGGCTCACAATATTCCTTAGGCAGAGCAACAAAAGCCCTAAGATTTAGGTTGCAGAAGATTTCACTGATAATGGCGTCTTTGGTATTTAGTAATGAAAAAAAATCTGAGGCATAAATCATTGACTTTGTCAACATCTAGTACAGTCTGATGATTGCAAGGAAAGATAAAAGCTCTGATAAATGTTTTGTTATTTATAAATGTAGTAGGCATGGTTAGCAGTTCTTTAATTAAAAATTTAGTGCTCTCAGTCCCAGGCCTCTTGCCCTTCTCTCCAGAGATGCAGATGCATCTAAAACCCATATAAAGTCAAACATCCCTGCCTGGTTTTAAATTTAACATTGCTGCCTAATCAGGCTGTTGGTCTTTGTCAGATAGTGGGTTACATCCACATTTGCTGAGCCTTTAGTTAAAACAACAGTATAGTGATGAAACTTTCCTTAATTGCAAAGAATCAGCGCCCATTAAAGTTGTTATATTTAGAACAGGGCAAAATATCAGAAACAATTTCTGCCCTAAATTGCTTATTATAGATAGCAGAGTCTAATTTCTCTCCAGATAGAGAGTAAACCATAAGCAACCGTAAATATCATCATAAAGCACCCTCAGAAAGGGGTAAATCTTAGTTTTTAGTACTGAGGAGTAGGGAAGGAGGATCACATTCTGAGTCTTGCCATTTATTTCCTATGTGACTACAGACACGTGATTTCACCTTATCCCTGAGACAAATGCAATTTCTCAGAAGCAATCAGCCAGTTTGAAGTGCCAGGGGATGAGGACTACAGAGTATCTGAGACCTCTGGGTCTCACACAGAGGTGGCTCCTTTGGAGCTGGTGCACCCAGAGGCCTCTGAGCACTGCTCAAGAGTGCTCCCCCTCTACAGCCAATACGATTGAGATATTTCTCAGAAAATCTGCAGGTTTCTTTTGGAAGCTCAAAAATCATTGTACTAGACTTCCTTTCATCCAGGCCTTTTCATCTTCTTGATGTTATCAAGAAGACCTGCAAGCATTTAAGATCCTGGCAATAAAGAATTTTTGTTAAGAATTTCACCCACAGCACAATACATGTCCAAACCTGAGAACCAGTAGGAGCTTTGCTGTGACTCCAGCTTTCTATTAGTGCAACACATCAAACACATTGAACACAATTACTGCAAGGGTTGACAGAGCAGTTTCTAACTCCCAAGGCATTGCAGATACCCCAACACAAAACCTGTTGCTTGAGACAGCCCATAACAAATCTGCCTCTCAGCTCAAACCAGAGACTTGCCATGGATCTAGCTGGTGTAATTTCATCTCATCCTGCCTTTAAACAAATCTTGCCACAAGAGGAATTGCTCCTTTTCACTGTTTCCTGCCCCACCTTTCTCTTCAGACATGGCTGCCACTTACAGTGCTCAGAGCATAACATTTCCCCTTGAAGGCTGATCTTCAGCTGAAGCTTCCTTTTGCCCTCCTGTGGGGGATTATAGGGCTCCTCAGTTCACAGAAGGAGTCAGAATTGATTCTAGAAGTTGCTTGAATAGTTGATTCCTCTTTTTAAAAGACAAACTGTCAGCCTCTTCATACACAGATATTGTCAGGTTCTGGTGGGACGTGTGACCTGCATGTTCTCATTTCCTGCCCACCATGGTCAAGGGAAAAAATCAAAGTTAAAGACTCTACTAAAGAATAGTTGCAACATTGCAGTAGAATCATAAAACCATAAAGTTTGGGTTGGATCACCTAGTTCCAACGCCTCTGCCCTGGACCTGGACACCTTCCACAAAACCAGGTTGTTCAAAGCCACATCTAAGCTGGCCTTGAACACTGCCAGGATTGGGGCATCTCCAAACGCTCTGAGCAACCTGTTTCAGTGCCTCAACACCCTCTCAGTAAAGAATGCTTTCCTAAAATATATTAAGTGAACTCAATCCCATCTCTAAATCTAAGTGTCTTCATTTCAAACAAAATCCTGTCCAAAGTGTCAGTGCTGCTGTCCAAGCAGAAAGACACTAGGATTTCAATCCAACACTGTTCTGTGGTATTGATCTATTGATGTGCAGGAGAAATTCAGGAACTTAGAAATTTGCTTGATATAAATTAAATGTCCTTCAGACATGTCAAAATGTAGAAACTGTCCCAGAAAGGTGTTGTGTGGAAGTGCATTGGTTTGGAGGGAATGGAGGGGGAGGGGACTAAGGGGAGAAGAAGGATATTTTTCTTCAACTAGATTACTTGGCTAGTTTGCTAAAACTGTTTATGGTTAGCAATGTAGCAAAAGGGTAACCATGCCAACACATTAAATGTTGTTGTAAATGTGACAGAAATTATCTGTCATTGTAGGCAGTAAAAATTACATTTTAATTTCTTAATCTACTCAATATGGTAGAAAATGAATATTCAAATTGGAAAAATAAAGTGCAAAAGACAAGATAAAGAGTGATGCTTTGAAGCTGTCCTCAGCTGTTTCTGAAAGTCCTGTCACCATGGTCATCACAGGCAATGCTGGAATAGCCCAGAGAAGCTGTGTTATGATGTTAGCAAGAAAGCATGCCTAAGACAACTTCTGCCTCTCTGAAACAATTTTTGCAAAACTCTTCAAAAATCAACTGAGGGTAACAATTTCCAGACAGGAATCGACTAACTTCAGTTTAATTTAATGATCAACACCATGATCACTCTGGTCCCAGAAGTTTTGCTGACTGCCATGGTTTAACTCATGGGTTGAAGTAAAGATAGTTTAATAGGAAAAGCAAAAGCCATGCACCCAAGCAAAGAAAACCAAACAAAACCACTGCTTTCCAAGTTCAGGCAGGTGTTCAGCCAGCTCTAGGACAGCAGGGCCCCATCACCCATAATGGTGACTTGGAAAGACAAACTCTATCACTCCAAACATTCCCTCTTCCTCCTCCTTGCCCCCACTTTAGATATTGAGCATGATACCCTATGGTCTGGAATATCCTTTTGTACAGTTTGGGTCACCTGTCCTGGCTGTGTCTCCTCCCACCCTCCCATGTACCCCAACTTCCTCCCCAGTGTGGCAGCACAAAAAGCAGAAAATGTCTTGGCTCTGTGTAAGCCCTGCTCACTAAAAACAAAAACATCTCCATATTATCAACCCTGTGTTCCACAACCCTGTACCAGCCACTGTGAAAAAAAATTAACTCTACCCCAGCCCAAACCAGCACACTCAGACAAGTCATGACCAAGCCATTAAGAATTCTCTGTGAAATTCTGAAATGTGGATATTTCCCACCTTCCCTGAGGAGCTAGAGAGCTCTGCCTCCTTCTTCATTAAGTTTCAGTTTGGGGGCCTGAAGCTGTGACTTGTTTATTAACTGCTAGAGTATCTGGATCAGTTCCTTTGACATCAGGAAGATCTCTTCAGGTTTTACCCTAATACAGTACCTTGATGGACCTAGGTTTTCCTTTAATCAGAAAATTAACTAAATCCATTTTTTAAAGCTTAATTCCTAGATTAGGATGTTCTTCTTATGTCTAAAGTATACAGAATTCTTTCTTGTGTCAGGACATGGTGGGGCTGATTTCTGTGGTGGTAAATGTCAATAGCTGGGCTCATTCAGCAGAACAGCCACCTTCTAGCAGGAAGAGGGGAGAAAGAACAAAAAAATCTGGAGTTAGCTGGGATTGAACAATTATCTGTTCCACTGCACTTGAACCAGTTTTTTTTGCTGTAGGACCGTTGGTTATGAATCTTCATTCTGCCTCCTGGACATACCCTAGCCAAATGCAGATGTCAAAACTGTTTCCACCTCTGATATCTTCATTAAGCCCTGGTGTGCTTTTGCACAGGTGTCTATGACCACTATGTGGTCTTGTGAGTCTGGTTGCTCACTGTCTGCAAGAATCCTAAACTCAGCTCCTTGTAAACCAGGTTTCTACCAGAATGACCCATAAAGTGACTCCATGTGGTTTATCACTTTAGCACAGACAGTGATATTATCAACAGATAAATCTGTTTTGGGAGTAGGGTCTGAATGTTGAACTTCCCACTCTTCCCTCTCTCACTGATACCTCATTATCTGTGGTTGAAAGGCCAAAGGCCACCAAGAGATCCTATATACTCACAGAAGTACTGCAGGGGGTAGGGAGCATTTTCTCCAATTACAGGTGGGAAGATGTATGCAGATCTAAGAAATGGATGGACATAGGGGCAATACTTTTCAGAAGTGTGCAGTTATTGAGAAATAAAGTCTGCATTACTTTCTGCTTTGATGGGAATGGAAATGCCTACCTGCAACAGAAGTATGTTTAAGGCACCAACTCATTTACGACTAGACTTAGAAGTGAAAAACAGTTTTTAGTTGTCAGTGTTCCAATCTGCTTCTAAATAAAAGGTGTGTGGACAGGAGGAGGAAGATGAAGTGAACAATCAGCCCCAAGGACAGTGATAGCTGTCCCCAAAATATTCAGATGTAAGTTTATTCGCATTGGGTCACTTCTAAGCTGCAGTGGGAGTTTAATCTTCTTTTGACTTGACATGAGTATGAAACCAAAACTATGCAGTCGCTTCAGGTTCAGAGGTTCAAAATCAGTTTTCCACTAATAAACTCCCTGAAATTTTCGGAAACTCTGGAGATTTCTGTTTAGGCTCATTCTTAGCTTGAACACAGAGGTGGGTTCAGCTTCAATTCAGTTCATTTATTCAGACAGTTACATTAGAATCTGACATTTAAAATTGTCCAGATTCATTAACAGAGAAAATAATGGTCAGTGATTCAAAGGAGGAGAAAGCAAAATATCTGGCTTTCCAACTGAGCTACATTAAGATCTAATAAACACTGCCAAGAAGGTATCCAGATTTCTAATCAAAATAAATCTGGGGATTACTCTGTTCTACAGTGTTTTAAAGGAAATAAGTCCCTTCAATTCTAAGTCCACATTAAAGCAGTGCCTTGTGCTGCAGCTCAGTGCCCTTTAGTCTAACAGGACATCTCCTTAGTGGCTTTCCAAGCTGCAGAACTCTGCTCAGGGACACTGACAGCTCCTGGCATTGGCAGAGACAGTTGCTGGGGGTTCCCTTGGAACAGGTCCAGCTGAGGGGCACATATAATCCCCTGCCTCTTCTCCAGAACACCATGCCTTGGGCCTCCACAGAGCAGGATGTTACTTCATGTTTATATTTAATAACCTCCTCCCTTCCAGCCTCCAAGAAGGGAGGTCTTGGGACCAGCACATTATCCAATAGCTCAGGAGGGTTGGATTTAATTTTCTTGATTCACTACAGGCTTTCTGTTTGACCTGGGGGTAATCACTTTGGACACAGGCCACAAGGGGATTTAGGTAGAACCCAGATCCTCGCCAGTCTTGCTTATCCAATACCTAATTTTCTGCTGGTTGGCATGTGCAAAATTGCCTCAGCCCTGATTAGAGCCAGGCAATTTTTATGGAAGAATTCTTTGTTTGCTCAAAAATGCACTTTCGTGTTGATGGAAACTATCTGCAAATTTGTACCAGATTTGAACAATTGTTTCAGCCAAAAAAAAATATTGGAAATGTCAAGATGATTTGTTTGAACATTTTTAAGGAAAATATTTTTGAAGCTGTTCCATTTTGAATAAATAATCAGATATCAGTGGAGTAAAACTAGAGCCTGATTCATCCTCATCTTAGGTAAGAACCCCAAAGAGTCCATTTATTACTTATTGTCAGTGACATCTAAAGGGGGGAAAAAAAGGAATAGCTTCTAGGAGACCACACATATCTAACAGTTAGTTACTCAGATTTCTCTACGAATAAGAAAAATATTTAGTATTTTGTTTTATGATCAAAGAGACAGAAGTTGTTAAAACAGACAACACTTTTTAGGCAAAAGCCTAGAGAGTCAATTCATTAACTGAAAATGTGGTGCATCTACAAGATGATCTAGGGACATAATTTTCAGTCAAAAATCCAACATAGAGTTTAACATATAACTGTATTTTAGAGACAAGATTTATGGACAGAGGCTTGATTTTTCTCCCAGCAGTTCTTATTCGCTATTTATTGTTCTCACTTGAACCAGCTCCTTATATTATGATTTTTCAGATAATTTCAAATCATGCTCTTTCTTTATCACTCTTATACCCAGTATGGGTGCAATATGAGCTAGGAATTCCATTGGATGGACTGAAATGTGAAAAGTAGTTCTTGTGTTTTGGGAAATCACTCTAGATATTTTGCAGTTGATTGTTTTCTTTCATGCTGATTTTTGCAGATAATTTTACCGCATCACCAAAGACTCAGTTTGCTGTCACAAAGGTTAAGGAGAATATTGGGGTTTGACTGCCTGCATAATTTAGGCACAACTTCTTTAGTCAAACCTAGATGCCTGATGGTAATTGACATGACCAGGCATATCTTCTTGGCTTCTCTTGGGAAGAATATGGACTTTCTGTGGGAACACATCTGCCATCCCTATACAGAGGTGCTGCATTCCCAAGTATGTCTCAAATGCAACTGAACTGAACCCAAAAACCTTCAGGGTTTTTCTTCACTTGGATCTTGGCATTCAAAGAAAAGGTTCTTGCTAGGACTGTGTAACTTCTAAAATAAAAATAATACCCCTAAATGCTCTGGAGGTCTGCAAACAATCTATATGTTAGACAGTCTAAACTCTGTTCCTCAAATTGTTTTAACTCATTGTAAAAACCAGAAGTTCATTGCTTTATTCTGAAGACACTAAAAGGTGATAAAGGGTCATGGGGGAAGGAAAGGAGGAGGAAAGGCAAATTATTGGCTTCAGTTTATCAGAAAGTTTGGGGCTGATTCCTGGGCAGATACATAGCAGTTTTTTTCTCTTCCTGATAGCTAGTTCTCACACCATTATCAGTTTAGAACTTATATTGTGTAGGATCATGTTTAGAATTTGCGTCTCTTTTAGACAGTATAACAAACAAATTTCTTAAACTGACAAATAAGACGAAGATTTAGCCTGAAATCGAAACTTTCTATAATTCAGTGAAAATTGAGAAATTAATTATGTTCAACATAAACCATTTATGTTCTTAAATCCATGGTAATTTCATTCTTTTTGCGTGTTTCAATTTTCACAATTTTTTTTTATGGCTGGAGGTGTAGGATTCCTTCATGTTTAATCATGTCCAGAGTTTTAGTATACATGGATACATGTGTGCACATATGTGAGTGTCTGTGTGTGTGAGGGCATGTTTGGTGTCCCTCCTCTCTTCTAAAGCATGGGGTGCCCAGTTAGGCAGATGGAGCTCTAGAGGCTGCAGAACCTGACTTCCAGTCCCCGGCTCTGAGTGATTTATATTCTAATCTTGTCTGTTGTCTCCAGCACATGGATTCAATGAAGTGTGAGATGCTCTGCCTATAAAAATGTAGGAGCAAAAATATATAGTACATTTTTCCATTTGTTAATAAAGTTCAACAGGCATCTGTGCAGAGAACATACGATGGTCAGGCTGCTTATGTACAAATGTAGTCTCTCTCAGTGACTTCTGTAAGCTCATAAACTTCATTTATCTACACCCAGTAAGCTATTTCCAGTGAAAGCTGTTTCAGGCTGGTTTTCTGTAGCTGACAAATTCATAATTTCTTTTCTAATTTTAAAAGCATTCAAAGCTCCTTAAGTTAATCACAACTTTCTGACTTAAGATAAGCCTTGATGGATACCTTTTTTCCACCAAGTAGTAACAATCCTTTAGAATTCAGTTAACTTGCTTTGAATTCACTGAATCATTTCGTTTGTCATAACACAGTCTTTTATGACCTTTTGTGTATAAATAGGGAAAATTAATTGCTTCTGGCAACATCAAAGTGTTGTTTCACTATACATTTAATCATTAGCTTTAAATGCTCCCAAACTAATGTTCCAAGACATTGCAAAGAGGTAATAAGTTCAAAGCAATATGAAACATAAAGCAGGACTCTAGAGTGAGTTGAAAGGATTTTCTTTAAATATATAAGAGCTTTCAAACCCATTGTACAAAACTTGGAGGAATTTTGGCCAGAACTAAAAGAAGAGCTTTACTCCCATATTTGAATGAATTACCAGATCTGCTAGATACTGTATGCCCTTCTGAACTCAAACAATCTGTCTCCAAGAAATAAAAAGTACAAAAATAAGTTTAATTGGTTCTGATGTATGTCAGAATTTATACTTGTGACATTTTAATAAAACTGATGAACGGTTCACATACTCAATATGAAATATCACAAAACTTGTGAGTTCTGTACTATCATTTATAGCAGAAACTTAAAATAGCGAGGTCTTTCTTACATTTTCAGTTTCCTTTTGTTTTCCTTTGCACAAAGGATGAGGTCCAACTGTTTATGAAAATACACATTTCACTAAAATGTTTAATTTTGAAGGAGTTGCTTCCCCAAACCATGGCAGCAGCCCTCAAAATATCCATGCACTTGGATCCCAAGTACTCTGAGTGTCTTACAGAAAAGCGTTTGTCCTGGGCAGAGTCACAGCAAGGTGTGAAGCAGTTACAAGTGACTTAATAATCATGAGAAAACAGTACAACACAAGTGAATGTAAGAAAGTCTCATGAACTTTGAGGAGATTTAATGCCTGCAACAAAGCCCATTGTAACCACGTCTTTCCTACGTGGGATTTGAATCATGACCATAATATTGTTCCACATTGCCTTCAATCTTTATCCATAATTGGCAAACTGAGAGCAGCAAGATCCAGGCTGTCACTTTTTTCAGTTTCCAGTGCAAAACTGCACATGCATGAGTTTCATGCTGAAAACAGTTAGTGCTGTTGCATAAAATGGAGATCTGTGAGTGTCTGTGGGTGCCAGCAGAGAGCTGAGCACAAGTGCACTCTGCAGATGCACGCGATGGGGGTTTGTCAGCACTCTGCCCCACTCTGCCCAAGGGCACTGTGGCACCAGAAGCTCAGGGAGCACAGCTCTGAGCTTGCTCTAACAAGGCTTTGCCCTGTGACAGTGAGCACTGTCTGAGCCTCAGATTCCTCTAAACAGAAGGTGCCATTGCAGGCATTTATCCTTCTTGCAGCAATAACCACAAAGATGCAGCTGTCTTCCAGTAAATGCATCCACAACATCCAGTTCTGTGGAGGTGTAAAATCACATTCACTAACGCAGCCTAATAACCTGAAAAATATTTTTTCATAAATTCTTTTTTAAATGTGATCACTAATGTACACAACTTTATTGAAATTGGAGGCTTGTTTACCATTCCAAATACATCCACATACTGGCCAGATGTACAGGAAAAAGTGACAACAGCCAGGTACAGGTTAACAGAGAGTCTCCAGCAGTCGACAGCCTTACACAACTCCATCCAGGGATGCTGGCTTAGGCTGAACCCTGAAAACATGGGACACTGCTTCCCTGTGCAATTTCCACAAATGCTTCTCACCTTTTGGAAGCTGAATAGCACCTGTTCTTTCACTAGTCATTATTTGGAGGTGCAAAGGAGAGGAAATAATTTGCCTAATTTGGCTTTTAGCTCCTTTATCTTTAATGTATAATGAATACATGCCATAAACCCTCTAAAAATAGAATATTATTAATTAAAGGGCAATCAAGAGCTAAAGAAAATTTTCTTTCCCTTGGCTTAGTCAGTTCAGTTCATACTGTTTTAAATCAAGAAATAAATCTAAAGCTAAAATGTTCTCTATATAAATCTGCAGAAGATCATTTGAGATAGACAGCACCACATATGTTTATAGTTGAGAATCTGGCAGCCAGAAGATGTAACAACTGATGGTCAAGATGTTCTGGTTCAGAGTTGGAAAGTAAATAATTCCTGAGAGGAAGGATTCTACAGTTCTGGGCAGCTGATCCGGTAATAAAATAAATAAGCAATAAAATCCACTTCCTGTTTTGAGAGTTCACATTTCATACTGGCAAAATTCTCCTATTAAATTCAATTTCATGCTTCCATAAATAAACCTGGCACCTTTTTAAACACTTTTCCATCTGTTTTACAACTAGAAGTGTATTATTTAATGCACTCTTGGGATTCACACCAATGGGAAAAGGACTACTTGTATAGAACACAACATTTTAGTTGGAGAGAGTACAAAAAAATAATCACTAGCTTCCCTAAGTTCTCAAACAATTGTAGCAGGACTCTGATGTAATCATTTTTATCAGGCAGGAGAAAGAGACTTTTTTCTTTTGTGCATAAATGTTATTTTTATTCAACATGAAATGTATTTTGAAGCAGAACAGAATATCTACTTTTTTGCTTATGAAAAGATACTTCCTCTAAAATAGGGAAAATAGGTCCTAAAAGCATGAAGAAACAATCAAGTGTGTTAATCTCAGAAACTCTTTCAGTCAGAAGATATCTCTATTGACAAAAGAGATCTAATGACAATGTAAGTATTATTCTTTAATTCTTCGGCCATTTACATGTGTAGATCCTGAATTGCTGTGCAAAGCTCCATTATCTTTATTTCATATGTGATAATATATAAATTTCAGATAATTAAATGAAAATATGGAGCCATTTGCCCCAGACATCAGCAAGCCAGGGGCAGTCAGACATCTTGAGACACAGACAAGGGCACTAGGTGCTTGGCTGTCCTGTACCTCCATCCAGGATTAGTTCTAAGGACAACTTAAAGGTTTTTTCCTGTTGTCCTTGATCTTGGACTGAGATGCAGTGATGGAATGGAGTGAAAGCTCTTGAACTGCATGCCTCTGTTCAGTACTCACTGATTTTTCTGCTGTTTCCAGTATGTAATTCAGAAGATATGTGGCTTAGCTTCTTATTTTAAAGTGTGAAAGGCAGCAATGTCAGCACATAGGGCAGTGAACTTCTTAACCTCCCCAGAACTACAATAAACACCAAAACACCTCCCAAGCCCACAAAACTCCCACACATAGAATTCCCACAAAAGCATTGGCAGAGGCAAAGGAGAAGTCTTCAAGCCATAGTAGAAGTTAACACTGCATGATAGTCCTTAGGAAAAAATACAGGGTGTGACAAGGGAAAAACTGTCTCATCGCAGATGGATCTTTGCTTTGTGTTCTTAACACTGCACTTTAACTAAAGCCTGTGACATATAATGATGATCACTTTCCTTGCAACAGCAAATTAAAACTACTGATACAGTGCTCACAACAAAAGGCAGCAGCTCTGATGGCACCTAAAGAAGTCAGATTGAATATTGTGGAAGTGATAAAGAATTTTTTTTTTGGTGTTCCATCTGACCTTGTACCCACTGCAAAGGAAGGACACACACAGGTAAAGAGCATCCACAGAAGGGTAAAGACTTACAGGTGAGAATCCTGTGTCTCCAGTGACTTGTCCAAAACCAGGAACTGGTTTGTTACTTGCTGTTCTTTACCTTCATTCATGGAAAATGAAAATGGCTTGTCAATCCCATTTCACTACTTTCTTTCTTGGGTGCCCGTGAGTACACATGCAAATCAAATATTCCTGTAGTTAGACTCATCCCAAATCCTAGCATGAGCCAGAGAAGGCAGGCAAGGATCCTCAGCTCTAACAAGTGATGTGGATATTCTCATCAGTCAAAGGCCCTAATCCATGAGCTATAGGCTTTGAATGACTTTGACCCCTTTTGGTCAGACATCTGTAGAGAGGCCTCTTGAAGTTTCAAATATGATGCATATCCTCAACATGCTGCATCCAGATGATATTCTTATTTCTGCACTGTAGAGAAACTTTACCTTTTTAAGCAATAGTTGGGAAAATTATTTAATACTGAATTTCTGATTTGGCCTCCACATTGCCCTTGTTGCTGGGGCAGATTTACTAGGGGATCAAAGGAACAAGAGGCAACAGTACCCCTTGATTATATGTGCACTCATAAATTAACCTGCTCCAGAGAGTATTCCTGGGGTACTGGAAGTCAGTCAGTCATATATACTGTTAAATTGTTAGCAGAGTCCTTGGCATGGTTTTGACCCAGGTCAATGAGAACACTCCCAGAGAATTCCTAGGAAAGGGTGGAAGTTGCAGTGGGCCAGGAAGCCCTCTGAAGAGTGGCTTTGGATACCACCACATTGTTCTGGAGTGTAAGAGAGTTCAGCAGGATGGTTATGGGCTGTTTCGTGCTAGTTATTTCCATTGGCAGGAGATAAGGTTGGAAGTGAATTTAACAGAGTCACGCAACCCTTACAATTGTTGTTTTATGCATGGCAGCATTCGGATCAAACAACAAAAGCATTGCTTGGAATGGCTGCATCCAGTTGCATCCAAAATGACTTTCAACTTCCCAACAGGAAAAACGGGGAATGAGTGCACTCTCAACCAGTGTTACAATGACACCAGACTGTGATGTGGTCCACATGGTGGAGAGAAGGAATGCTATCCAGGGGACCTTGACAGAGGTGAGCTTGTGCAAACTTCATGAAGTTCAAAAAGGCCAAATACAAAGTCCTCCACCTGGGTCATGGCAAGCACAAGCAAAAGTACAGGCTGGTTAGAGAATGTGGGAGCAGCTCTGGGGAGAAGGACTTGGGGTATCAATGGATGAGAAGTTCAACACAACTGGCAACATGTACTTGAAACCCAGAAAGAAAACTGTACCCTGGGCTGCATCCAAAGCAGCGTGGGCATCTGGTCGAGGGAGAGGGCTCTGTCTCTCTGTTCTGCTCTTCTCTGGTGAGACCCCACCTGGAGTTCTGTGTCCAACTCTGGGGCACCCAACATAAATAGGACATGGACCTGTTGGAGTGAGTCCAGAGGAGGCCATGAAGATGATCAGAGGGATGGAAAATCTCTCCTGTGAAGACAAGTTGAGAGGGATCGGGATCCTCAGCCTGGAGAAGAAAAAGCTCTGGAGAGTCCTCATACCAACCTTCCAGTAACTGAAGGGGGATTATATGATGGGCAGAAACCTTTTAGCTGGATCAGTAGCAGTAGGAAAAGTGTCAATGGTTTTAAAAGGAGATAAGGTCGATTTAGATGAGATATAAGGAAGAACTCTTTTACAATGAAGCTGGTAAACGACTGAAACAGGCTGCCAAGAGAAGTTCTAGAAGCTCTGTCCCTGTAAGTCAAGGCCAGATGGGATGGGGCTCTGATCAGCCTGGTCTGGTGTAAGGTGTCCCTGCCCATTGGAAGTAGATGACCTTTAAGGTCCATTCCAACCCAAACCATTCTATTATGCTGCGAAATATACTTTGGGCTTTTCTTTTAAATTTCCCCTATTGCTTCTGCTATTTAGGTATTCATTTCTGAAAGTGTCAATAGCTGTTTATAATAGAAATGCACAGAATTCAAAAGCTTTTGGCCTACTTTGTTTCAAAGAAGCAGATTTGTCCTTTCTTGTTACGTAAAGGCAGCATGAAATTTTAAGCCAGCATTTCTCTTCAGCATTTCCTTTTTTGTTATTTAGGGACTAACAGGAGCCCTAAAGTATTTCCTGCATTCACAGCTTGTAACCACTGCCTAGGGATTTCAAGCACATAAATCTTTTTAGCCTTTCACAAGCAGAAATTGCCTTGTCATGATCCCAATAATCAGCTCATTGATTCATACAATTTCCCTGGATTTTGATGCAATGTAGTAAAGTGCCTTGGAGTTATGAATGTGTGTGTGAGTATGTGAAGGTGCATGTATGTATGTGAGCATCCTCACAGGTAAAAGGATGATATACCTCAGTAGAAACTGCTGGGTCAGCCACCAGACTGGCAGTCTTACAAATAGCGTGTCAGTGCACCTGGAGCAAAGCTTTGAACTTCAGTTCAAGAGTGTTTGGTTCTCTGCTCTCACTGCTCCTGTTGCAAAGCTGTTCTAGGACCTAACTGCTGTAACAAATAAGAATCTTCTGATTTCCAGATTGAGTCTATTCAGGGGCCAATTTATACCTTTCTGTTGTTGTGCCAGCATCATCCTTTTGTTTAAATCACTGTTCTTTTTCTGTGGTATTTACCTCTCTGATGTATTTATAGAATGTAATCATATTGCTTCTTGATTTTGATTTGCCAGGCACGACAAATTAAATAAATCCACTGTTCTCTGACCATACCTGTTGTTCGTTTCTCCACCCATTTTTCCTGAGCACGAGTTACAAGAATTGCATGCAAGACTAAAAGTAAGGTCTTATTAGTACTTTGTATTACATCAATAATCCCTTGTTTATCTCGGCATAATTTTGATAGTAATCTTAAAAAGAGATAATATTGTGAAATTCTTCATTATATCAGCAATTTCCAGCTGATTAGGTCTTTATATCACCACCCTGTAAGCAAACACATCCAATGTAATTTTTATCTCATTGAAGCCCAACCCAGTCCCACAATACTCAATATCACCCAGTTCCTCCACACTCACCACCTTCTAATTCTGCACCTCTTACAGGCTTCAGGATAGATCTTTTGTATCAATACCAAAACAGCGAAGTCATTTCCTCCCAGTCTGAATTTCCCCTCATGCCAGTGGCTCTAGTGCCCTTTCTGGCCAAATCCTAAACAGCATTGCAGTTCCATTGCAGAACCCAACTTCTCTGGCCTTGCTGGTAATCTCTGAGTGGCCACCACATTAAAAGTTTTCATCAATGTCCAGAAAGTTTATATGTGCCTCATTTCCTCCATCTGAATTTTTTTTTTCTTAAAAAGAAAATGGATGGTTAGTTTATCATTATCAGTATTAGATAAACTCTGTCAGTAACTGACCTCCATGCCTTTAATAATTCTTTTATTCCAACTTTTTTAGAAGACATCAGATTGCTGAACTATAATCTAGCTGATCTCTACTTCTTCAGACCATTTTCTTATTCCAGCTTCTTAACACTGTGTGTGATGCGTCTCCAAATATTAGGCACCAAAGAGGTTTTATGCATTTATTAAAAATAGCTGCTGTAGCATTTGAAATTTTGTCTGCCAGTTTCCTCTTGGAATTGTACGTATTTTCCACTTTTTATCTCCTGGAGTACATTAGACTTCTCAAATTGTGTTTCTACCCTGGTAGATTCTGTGGGTTTCCATTTCTATACATTAAAAAATGTGTCCTTGTTTTTTTTCCCCCGTGTCCAAAACCTTTGCTTGTTTCCTTGAAATCTGAGCTAAAGCATAATTCATTTTTCAGCCTATACTTGATTTATTCTTCATTTCTACTCCATCATCACTATATTCTGGCCCTACTTATTTTTCCACCCTTGTTCTTTTTATTCACATGACTGAAGAATCTTCTGCTATGTGCTTTAATATTCTTTGCAAGGTCCAACTCAGCTTGACTCTTTGTTATTCTCACTTTATCTACACATTTTTTGGCCTCTAAGGCAGTTTTCTTTGTTGATCAGTCTTTTTTCCCCCTAATCAGTGTAGGCACTCTGCTTATTTCTAATATTCTTCCTTTTTTTTTTTTTTTTTTTTTAATTTGGTCAGTTCTGAAATCACTTCCTGCAAGTTTCCTTTTCTTTTTTTTTTCTCTCTGAGACAGAGACTTGTGATAAGTTTTGCACCCTTGACTTTAAGGCTTCCTCTACATTCCAGTATCAAATTCAAGTCCAGCTGAATTAACTGTCTAGTTTCTGCTGATTATCAGGATTTGCCCTTTGGAAATGAATGTTAACATTTATTAAATAAATTTTCATTTAATTTTAACTCATTACTTCATGGTACCTCAAGTCCAGTGTCATTCTCCATGAACAACAACTTATTTTTGAGTTTTTTGATGCTTATCAATATCAAAACCAGTGATTAGCTGATTAAGAGGAAGACTAAAAATGGAAGATATTGGGCCCTACTGTTTTTTCTGTACCTTTGACCTAAGCATGACTCACTATTTGGTCACTGGTGTTTTTTGCAATGGCTGTGCTTGTACAGATTGCTGTGATCTGGTCTTTGTGTCGCAGACCCAACAGGCTCAGTCTGACATCATCAGTTAATTCCAAACTCTCTCTGCCTTCAGAATATGTTGGACTCATCCAAACTCTTTGTGGGGTACTTCTGTGTCCATGCACATTCCTAAGCTGAGAAATTCTCCTATCCTGCTGATTACTTCTGGCCAGAACCATGTTGGGCTTCAATTTAAAACATCCTAATTGGTTGGGACACCAATTTCAGAGTGCAGTCCATACCTGAGCATTTGAGCAATGCTAATTTACAAGGTAGCCTGTTTTTTTGGTCATCCCAGCACTCACAGATAATGACTGGTAGAAAGATTCCAGCTTCCCTGTTTGCCTGTCAGAAAGGCAGTGCAAACCTTAGTTCCCACTTTTTCAGTCTTTTCGTTGAGCAGTGAGACAGTGACCTTGAAAAGATCCAAATGCTGCTGCTGCAGGAAAAGTATCAGGCTCTCTGATGTATTATGGCAAGGCTTACCTCAACAATGGGATCCAGACTCCTCACCTTTGATGTTGGGCAGACACCATATGGAGAAGGAGACAACCACTTTACCAGTGGGGTTAGCAGAAATTTGGTGGGCAATAGAATTTCAGTTCCTTGAGGGAGATATTTAGAAACAAAAACACCATAAGCATTTTAGAATACTGAAAAATTCATTTATTCTTGGGTTCTTGCCAGGAAATTTACCTTCAAATAATCTGACATTATACTACAGTGAAAAATGGAAATTCTTAATTCAGTTTAGGCAAATGGTCATCTACCTTGGAAGGAGGTGGATCTCTAAAAAATGGTATTTTTCCATCCTTTTAAAAAAATATCTAAGTTTCAGAGTAAACTCAGGGAAAAACATTGCAGTAATGCTTTATCTTCTGTCTGAATAGTATTGGTGTATTTTTCTGAGCCCCTCAATATGTTTAAATTTCAGCTGGTTCAGTTGTTTGAGATTTACTTTTCCTTGAATGTGAGAATGTAGATTTTGATATAGTACATCATGCTATGAGTCAAACCATGCTCAGCTGTCTCTGAGAAGCCATGAGCAACGAATAGAAAATTCTGAAAGATGTACAGGTTGTGAACAATGGATAAGTTTAAAGGTTTTTCATGAAAACTAGGCACATTTCTATAAACAATTTCATTTTGTGAATAACATATTAACTTCACAGACATAAAGATCACTTCCTGAAATGGAATTTCAACAGAATAAAAAGACAAAGCTTACCAGATTTTTTTATTCATAGTTTATAATTCTGAGAGTTTACCTTATATACTTTGAACTGTTCCACATTTACAAGATCATATATTCTTTGAAAGTGGAAAAAATACAGTTTTGAGATTCAAAATGTTTAAAATAAGTACCAAAACATAAGGTTGATACGAGAGGGAAGAAACTCTGTTTTGCTTGTATACCCTGCTACTGTGATATCAGCAGTAGGCATCCCTAATATATTTGGTTAAGAGTACTCAACATCTAGGTAAGGGACATAAAAAGTGATTAATCAATCAGGAAGAAACAATTCTTTGCCAAAAATGTTACCATGCTTGTAAGAAAGACAGGACTGATATGCCCTGAAGTTCTTTTATTGAAAGAATAATTGAACTGTTTTTACAAACATTGCTTGATCTTAAGAATTATCTATATGCAGTTTTCATTATCTCCTATTTCCTTCCAGTAGCACTATTATCTCTACCAGTGCAGCACAGATCTAAGTGAGAATTATTTTATATCAGCTGGGACTTATGAATTAACAGAGATGCCTTCTTCAGAAAGAGGAACCAGACAACAGTTTTGATCTACCAAACTGATCTAGGTTCTGAAGAAATAAACACTCTTCTGTTTGTGGAGTTTCACATTCATGTTTCAAATGTGATCCCATGGGTACAAATTCCCATATAGAATCAGAAACTTGCTGCAATTTATAAAACATTCTAGTGAAATACTAGATGCAAAGGTAATGCGATGTTTGGAATAGGTTGCACAGTGTTGCATGAAATGCTTTACAATGATCTGGAGAGAGAAATGATATCTGTAGATAATAAAACCTGAAAATCAAAAAGTAAGAGAAAAATGGTCACAGAAGATTTTATCAGCATACTGGATACCAACATACAATGATCTGGGGACAATATTGTAGGTCAGTTTTTGCTGTGGTTGCTTTGCATCTGCTCCTAAACTGCTATGAAACATCACTGTTGTGCATTTAGAAAACGCTTAAACTCCAGGACTAGATGTGGGTATTATAAATGACAACATTTATGACCATCTGCAGGACATGCACTGTAATATTTCCCAAAATTAATTCCTGTTTCTACCCCAGTAAGTGCAGTTGACCTAGAGTACTGAAACAAATGACAGTTTAAAGACTTCTTTTGACGAATAAGCTATACAATTTCTAAATATCCAGAAAATTGCCCGAAAGTATATTAGAACAAATGTACCTATGAGTCACCTCATTCTGAACCTACACATTTCTCCTCCTATTTTTCCTTGAAGATCATGAAATTTCAAAGGCACAGGGAAAATCAGCATATTCAGACTAACCAGGACCTGATCTTCTGAGAAGTACCCTCCCTCTCTTATTTTTCTTATGCTTTGTAAAACATCCACCTTCTGAAGGATGCCAAAGGTGAGACAGACTTAAAAAAATTAATACCCTGTTAATATGCATTCAGATTGGTGAAAAAAACAACTGAAGATATCTGTAAGGTATTTAAATACTCACAACTGGTGTAAATCACAGATGACATGGGACTCTTATGTCTGATGTAAGCATCACCCTTCCATCAGACATCTAAATTCTGAAATGTTTTTGAAAGAAATAGAATGGAAAAGAATTATTGGTGATTTAAAATGTTTCCATAAGTTTATTTTCTGAGACATCAAACATGTAAATGATCTTTCCTTTGAACTGGATAATTTTTAGGGACCATAAATGCAGCTGCTTTTCCAATATAAAGGAATCGAAAATTGCTTTTCAGGTAATATTTGCAAGCAAATATCCTCAATTAATATCTCAGGTACATCTGTAGATATTTTATTGACAGAAAAAACTTCTGTCCAAGACTCAGATTCTTTCTCAAACAGTTGAAGAACTGCAAACTCCACTTTGACAACCACCAGAAAGTGAGCATGATCCAAAAGCAGGAGGGTGTATAATGTTCCCTCTGAGAATATAGGGCACAAAAGTATTAAATTCTCATCAGACAGTTGATGAATTTGAAAAGCTTTATGTTTTTCTAGGACATGTATCTTTTCTGGCTGGTATTCTCAGCAGGAATGGTACATGCTGCTTCTGGGAATGGCACTACAGCTGGCCTTGCTCTAATAGTTTCCTACTTCCGTTGAAATGAGTTTGCTTTTGTTCATATTTAATAAAACTTGTTTTTCCCCTCTCCCTCTTGAGTTCTTTTTTTTCTGTTATTTTTTTCTAATCTGTCTCCAGATCTTGCTTGAATGGTCTCATATCTTTCAGCCCTTATTTCTCTCATTTAATAATTTGTGTTGCTCTGCAGGTTAGCTTTTCTCTCTACATCATTCATTATATCAAATCCTCCTCTTCATTTCTGATAACCCTGATATTTCAATCATCTGCTTCCTTCAGTTTCCCCAGCTGTTCTAACAATGCCACCTATAATGTTTCCTAATGCTGCTCATTGTCATACTTAGGACCTCATTTTTCTAACAGCCTGGAAATCTTATGTTTTCTATTTATCTCTGGTCTGAGTGTTATTTAACTTGTCACTGCAACAAGAGTAAGACTTTTGTCTGCAAAAGTTGCTTGGCTTTAGATAATCTCGTTTGATGTTTCCCAATTACAAGCTTTTTAATGGTTAGTGCTGTGATATCACTGATTTAGTGATTGGCACAACATAGAGCTTTTTAAATTAAAAGGAGCTGTACAAATAAACTTAGCCTTTTCACTTCTACCTCAAGTCTACAGATATCTTTCATATTATGCTATCTAGTTCCTATTTATTAACTCTCCTGAACTGAATGTACCCACTGACTTTTAAAATATTATACTAATGTAATTTAATTCCATTTTGCAAGAGCTTCAAATGTATCATGAAATGGTTTGATTCTTGATTTTTAGTTTGTTGTCTTTATATTCAAAGAGATCATTGCCAGTAGAGATTTTCCTTTACTTGTGATCTATACATAAAAATTTTTATTTTTAAAACTTCTGCTTTCATCACCAATGCTTGATTTTTTAAACAAAACTCAGTTTGGTAAACTGTGAAATGTGGGTGATAAACTTGAGCAGTTTTCTCACTGGCATTGCTAGGATTCATGTGCTTCCTATATGGTACTCTAATTTCTCTAAGCAGGACAATCTGATTAGATTTAGAAGAGGCAGTTGTGATGTTTCCATATTTTGCAATAATCATGTGGCAGTGCAAAAACAGGAAGCAATAACACCATTTTCTGGAATTGTGACCCACAGCTGTCATTGACAATGGTGCCATGATGAGATGATGTGATCTTTAGTAATAGAGCACAGAGCAAGGCACTACATGATTGTGACAAAAAGGTATCTTTCTCATCAAACCAGTTAAACATTACAGGGAGAGTGTGAAAAACATATAATTTCCTGGTTTTGACATTTCTTCTTATCAAGTTGCAGTTTGTCATGAGAATGACAAAAAAAAAAAAAAAAAAAAAAGAGGCAGGGAGAGGAGGGTGAGGGTGGTGAGGCACTGGCACAGGTTGCCCAGAGAAGCTGTGAATGCCCTGTCCCTGGACGTGTTCTAGGTCAGGCTGGATGGGGCTCTGATCAGCCTGCTCTAGTGAAAGGTGTCCCTGCCCATGGCAGGTGGGTTGGAAGTAGATGACCTTTAAGGTCTGTTCCAACCCAAGCCATTCCATTATGCTCTGAGAAGAACCAACCAAAAACCCAAATCAAACAAACAAGCAAGCAAAACACAAAAAAAACCCTCCAAAAAACAACCCAAAACAAAAACTCAACCATCTGCTAAGCTAGTCAAAATGAAGATCTAGTTTGAAAGAAACATGAGATATTTTATGCTCATACTACCAAAGCAAGAAGCTATAAGAAATTGGAAATAGTTTTATACTGCAGAAGATTCTTGGCAACCTCAGCTCTAGGTATAGCTAACTGTGCAACCTGTAATATACCATTCTGGCAGGGGCACAGACTGAGTGTACATAAAAAGGTTAAAATTATATTTAAAATAGCACAAAGAACTGGAGAAAAATATAGCTGACAGACGGTGCCTAACATGTACAAAAGGTTCCCACAGAGACACATGTCATGAGCTATTCATATTGAAGCAGAAAATACAACTAGCCTTCTAACTATTTTAGCATTTGAATTGGTTTTATGCTAGCCAAGCAAAAGGACCCTGTAATGGTACAGGGTAGGATAATAAAAGAAGAATGTTAACCTTCCCTCCAAAGTCATTTAGCCAGATCCTGTCCTAGCAAAACTCACTTGGCTCCAGGAGGGCTGCACCAGAGAAAAATTTATTCCAGGATGTTTTTTTGCGATGTGAAATTCAGCTCACCCATTTTTCTGTTTTCATTTAATCTGAAAAGTAATGACACATAGCAGAATTCCCTTCTCCTGAGGAGAGATTCCCCAGCACCCAGAGCTGGGTCCTGGCCTGCCAGGGACTGTCAGATAGAGAAGCTTCATCCACCTGCTGCTGCCTCAGTCCTGGCAAAAGCCTCTGGTTTTGTTCTCCATCAGCATCCTGCCCGGTTGTGTGCGATTGCATTGTTTTCTTTTGCTATTAAATAACAGCAAAAATACATTTTAAAAAAATATTTTACAACTTCTGTAATTCCAGCACAACTCCAGCTACCTCACGAGTCTGACAGACAAGAAATTCATGTTAAATATTGCTATAAACAGACAGGGATGGGAGCTGCCTGGGTGTGGGATATAAGGTTATACCCAGATGCTGCCTAAAGAAATTCCAAAATTTACAAAAAAAATCAGACTGGGGAGGAGCCACATACACACACAAACACACAGGACAACACACACAGAATTCAAAAGGCCTATATCTGAGACAGAATATATGACATGAGGACTTCAGTGGCAAATAACTGCATATAAATAAAACCTTTCATCTTTTCTAAGATTCAGAACTACACAGAATTTTAATATTTTAAGAACTGTCTTATCAGAGATACCTGAAAATTCTGTATCAATTTTTTAGATAACTCCATAATTTGAAAATATGAAATAACCATTTTGAATAGTGATTTTTCCACTGAGCATTTTTCTCTGAATTTTCATTTAATTGGAAGGATTCTGAAAAAGAAGCTCCTTCTTTTGCAGTTTTGGAACAGTACTTTGACTTTTAGCTTGTCAGCAAGAAACATGAGTGTTTGGGAAAATACATATGTTATGTTTGAAGTTTTGGCATGAGGAAAGAGTGTAATTTATTTTTCGTTGGCATTTCCATGCTGATGGGATACTAGTCACCAAAAATATAAAGTAAGAAACTTCACCCTTCTTCAAAGTTAATCAACATTAACTAGGGACACAAATAATGCTGCTTTTTTGCCTTTTTCTTAATGTGACCATTTTCAGAATATGTTATTCATTCATACAAATTCATTTAAAGGAAAATTTTTCTGTTATAATTGCCTGTTTATATTCTTATTGCAGATCTTTTTAAAGGTACATAAACATTTTAAATGCAACTGTAGCGTTATTCAAGTTGTTTGAGGCTTCATGAATATTTTGTTTTGGGGTAGTTCCAACACTTTTGGAAGAGTTTTGTGTATAAACAGTGAAAATGTGTACACAGAATCCCAGACTAACAAAACGCTCAATGAGCAAATGCTCATATTTTCTAGATTTCATAAATTATATATGCCCTAATTCCACATTTCTACAGTTCTAGTCTTCCAGATTCTCCAAATGCCCCCATATGAAGGGAAAATCCTGCTGCAGCATAAATATTGTTTAAAGTTTTACAGTGTCTAAACTGTATTTCCACCAGATGTCAGCAATGCACTCTCCAAACTCCAGCTGTCAGAGGCCTCCAGCTTTCCCAGCGATACAGAAATCATGTAACACACTGCACTGTATTTAAGCAACCAGAGAAAAACAAAATGACCATCATTGCTTCTGAGGAGACTCATGACATTACTAAGCTTGTCCAGCTAATAATGTGGTTCTTTACTTAGTTTCTTCTGGGAAGGAGGTTTTATTACACATTGGACCACTGACATGCTCATTGTTTTTTTCTTCCAATCTGTACAAACTGACTTTCTCATTCTTATTATCTCTGTGAATGTTTTCTTCTATTAGACTATTGATAATAATGTATTTGGGTTTATTTTTTTTTTTGTGAGACTATAAAGGAAGAAGAAATGACGAATCTATTTTGGACACTAGTGCTGCAGTAATTTTAGGGCAAAGCAGAAGTACACTACACCGTGGGGAATGGTAAAACACTGGGGTCAGTAGAAGAAGTTGTTGTCTTCATGGCTGCTTCTTCTCCAGGAGTTCAGGCATCCAGCTGCAACTTCCAAACCAAACAGAGAACACTGTCGGGCTCTGGTTTGGTTTCATAGGGATAACTTTGCTGTTACTTATTAACTTAAGCCTCTTAAAGTTTTCACTTAGATACAACAACAGAAAGCTGCAGAATGACCTCTACAGAGGCAGTAACGTGTGTGCTGTGCCAAAGCAGACATGATGGTTTTTACACTGTAATGTCCCTGGCAATAATCTCACAGGTTTCAGAACACTGCTTTTAGTTTTCCAATGGTTTCTAGAAATTGTTTCACAAATTCTTTTGGAATAGCATTGATCTGTCAGAAGCAGAACTTTCAGATTTGGCCGAAATCGCATAGAAAAGATTCCTCATGTCAGGGATAAAATTTTTGTTAAAAACCACAAAAAAGAAAGCCGTACTTTTGAGTGAGAGGGGAAGCCTGGGAATTCATTTAGTTCATGATCAGCCTGATTCACACTGGACTTTTAACAGTCCAGGGGAGTCTCCTGACTGCTGAACTAGAGATTAAGATCTGGAGCCATAAAACCATTTAAGCATCGAGCTTCATGAGAATGAGACACCAGATTATCTTTGTGTATTTAGCTTTAGAGGCTTTCTCTGGATCAATGAATAATAAATATACAAAGTGAAGGAGTTATACTAGGGGAAAAAATAAAGGAAATAAGACCTAAAGTTAGAGCTCATCCCCAGCAAGTGGTCGGTGTAGGTGAATACTCTGATCACCAAGTTAATAGGAGTGTGTTTTTTCTCTCTTTTTTTAGTAAAACCTCAAAAGCTGCTGGGTCTGTGCCAATGTACAACTGAAAAAAATGTTGGAGGTTATGGGAAAACTGATTCTTGCCCAATTCTAATTATAGGTCTGTCTGGTAGCACTCCATGTAATTCAGGTTGTTTGATATGTGCCATTATGAAATACAGTTTTCAGCTGCTTATAACCATGACAGAACATTAACCATTTGGACCGAGCTATTCCATGACTTTGCCTGCCTCAGGCTGATATGTTGCTAACTGCCAATCAATTCAGTGAGTTGAAGGAAAAACCCAAAAAGTTTGGGGTTTTAATGTTAATAACTTCTGCTTTCAGATTTAAGTAGCCTCCTTGTGCTCTGTATGTGGGAAGTAAGAACCAGTAGAAGTTCATGTGCATCTGTGCATCTGTGCAGTACATGCTGAGATCTGAAGATCAACCCACATTTTCCCAAATTTTGAACTCTTGAAAAAAAAAAAGATTAACAACAGCTCCCATGATCTCCAAAACAGCTCCACGATCTCTAAATTATCAATCATTCTTGAACATTTAAACTTTACTGAAAGGTGGCAACCCTACAGACAACTACTTAGAAATATATTGAAATATGTCAATGAAAAGTGCTTCCCCACTTAGTTTCCTTGCCCAGCAAGGAACACAAAACGGGATTTCACCTTTCCCTGTCACCTCACATCCTCATGTCTGCTTCCAGATGGGGCACCAACTTCCAAAATTATCAAAGCCATGTTGAATCCATCAAAGACAATGAGGAAGAGAGAGACATTGGATTGTGAATCATAGGATAAAAAACAGAATAAGATGGTTGCAGGGGATTATGAAAACATGATATTGGAGAAACTGGGATGAGTTGGTGGGAAATGTGGCTGGAATTGACACGGAAAACAGACTGAAATATATTGAAGGAACTGAAAATAGCCAGGCAGATGGTAGAGAAAAATCAAGGATTAAAGGAAGGTGTGAGAAAGCAGAGAGGAGGTTGCGGGCTAGAAAAACAGCAGGCTGACTTTGAGCCTGTAAAGAGGTTACTATAAGAGAAAACTGGGTTTTGCTGGGCAAGAAACAGAGGGGGAAATCAGTGATTTGGTTAGATGGGTTCATTGAACAATGAGTTTTTTGTCTTGGTCCTGGTCTTGTCAGAACTGATTTTGGAGGAAGAGATGACAGACATACAGAGTTCATCCCATAATGGTGTAAAGGCAACATCAGTGAAATGGTTTGGGTGTCATAGCTCAATTCTCAGAATTTCACAGTGTTTCATTTTTTTAAAAAAATAGAGGAGCAGATACTGATCACCTGTGACTTATTTTCCTTGTCATCACCTCAACTGAGAGCAGAGAAGGGGAAATTTAGCTCTAGAAGAAAATACTTGTGCTCTAAAAAGCCCACTCTGTATAAAAACTCATTCCATTCACTACAGAGCTTCCAATGCCTTAAAGAATGGAGACACTGCAGCAGAAAATACCTTTATTAGCTGCACAGGACTTGTCTGTGGCCAGAGCAGTCCTGAGACTGAATGAAGAAACTTCCTGAGAAAAAAGTACCATTAGCTATGTCATTAAAGACCTTCTCCTGATGTGTACAAAAATAACTGAGAGCAGGTTGGGAAAACAGTCTGAATTTGGTCTTTCACTAGTTTTTGAACAGAGTTTTCTGTTACTTGTTTGTATTTAATACACATTAGTGGAGATAGATTTATTCAAGCTCTTAAAAATAAACTGTATAAATTCAAGCTACTGTATCCAAGTCCAAATCTTGACTCAGTTTTTGTTTTCTCCCTACTCAGTCAAATCTCCCTCTAACTTTAGTAGGGTTAGGCTGGGTAAGGATTTAGCAAAACTCATCAACGACTTCATGATTTGGCTCAGAGCTCAGTGAAAAATGAACTCTTTAAAAGGACTGTCATGGAACTTACATAAATTTACCAAGTCAAAGTACGGAATATTCAGTGATTCATGGCAGTGTGGTTTTTATTAGAGCTCCTCTGAAACACAGCAGGCTTGCTTAGCAAGGGTTCATGCAAACATTTTCTTTGGTTTCAAGCTGCAAAGGTTCACACGCTCCAAGTTTCATTTTAAGCTTTGGGTCTGAGCCTTGGAAATGCCCTACTTTCACTTAATTTTTGTATCCAAACCATAGTAAAATAAATCTGGCGTGAATGTGAACCAAATTCAGGCTGGCAAAAGTCCACCCAAAGCTGTGAATGCAGTTTAGATGTTCAGTGTGCTAAATGGCTTTTTGTTGTTCTTGACTGTAGCATTGACATCATGTTGATATTCACCTTCCTTCTATTGCTCCCCAGATTGCACAGCACCTTTGTGAAACTGCATAATAGGATGAAATGAATGTCAAAGCCACGAGGAAGGTAGAAGGATACTATTACATTTGAAGGTCTGCACCAGCAGCAGGTTTCAAAAGAAACATTTTAAGAGTTTCTTCAGTGGTTTGACTGCATTTTATCTCCTGTCATAAACAATATAACTTTATTATGCTGCATTATCTAAACTGTCCCTTTGCCTACCACACCCTTGCTCTGTTATAGTTCTTCATAAGCACCTACTAATTGATCTTAGTGAGCACCCCTGAGTTCCCAGATAAACACCTTTTTGCTGCATCTGTGTCAGGTACCTCATATATAAAGACCATTGCTTACTAAGCTGCTCAGTGCCATTTCATCCCTTCCTTTTTTACCCCATTACATGCATTTGTTATCTTGTTTCTTCCCCAGTCTCTAGAAGTTCACACTGTCTTATTTTTGTGGCTGTTTTATTATATAAGTAAGTATTAAGGCTCTTCTTTTCCCATTTTTTTTTCTGTGAATTAAATATTTCACCTCCCTGCTCCTACTGTTTTCCTAGTTTCTCAAATATGCTTTTCAACCTGATCTTGCTGAATGCAAGCATCCTGCTGTGCTTTCACCTCTCCACCTCTCCAGGAAAGCCAGGGAAAATTAAACTGGCTTGGGAATGGTTCTGATTTGATTGGAAAGACTTTTTAAACAGTTATAGACACAGTGAAGACATTTACTGACATTTGCTGGAAGAAGGATAGTACCAATATGACTTGAAGAATGAAAGAAATGTTACAAGTACTTTCCAACAAAGATGAGCTAGGCTGGACAGCAATATAAGCTGATTGAACTTTATAGCAGGAGGCACTTATTTTAGACTTCAGGCTGCTGGCAACACTCAGTTTAAAACTAATTGATCATACCTTCCCTGTGACCCCTAATTTTGAGCATACAGATGACTATTTCAGAAAAATCTTGATGCTTTAGAATTTCTTGCTAAATTTATTTTAGTCTTGAGGCAGAAGTCAGTGCCTATTAAATCTGAAGCGAATTTTTTTACATCAGCAGAAGAGGTACAGAAGAAGTTTAGGTAGTAAAATGCTTTAGAGAAATTGATTAGGATGAAATCCAGCTTACCAGCTTAGATGCCAATTTTTCCTTTCTCACTGTCATGGCACAGAAGAGGGTAATGATAGCAGTTATCTTCCTGTCTCTGTTTTCAGCCTTCCTCTCCTGGCTGTTCTGGCAGTGCTCAAACCACCACTGACCAGCCCTTTACCAATGCAGCAACGTTTACAATTGCCCTGTGACCTCTGAGGTGGTCTAGTATTTGTAGACACTTTCTTTTTTTTCTGAAACAAAGACTGGAGTTTTCTTTTTCATCACTAAAGGAATAAGAAAAGCACAGAGTCCCAAGATATCTCTCAGTGAAAAATATAGCCAGGAGCTTGATGTATTTGTCCCATGCTTGGTCTGCTGCCACCCGAATGGGGGTGGCCAACCTGCTGCCATTATAGAAGGGTTTCTCTTAGGCCTAAGGGCATAATAGCCAGATCCATAGTAACATCTTCACAATCTCTGAGGAAATGTATACAAATACCTTCAGGGTGAGTGTCAAGAGGATGGGGCCTGACCCTGTTCAGTGGTGCCGGGGAACTGGAGAAGGGAAATGGGCAGAACTGAAACACAGCAAGTTCTGTCTGAATGTAAGGAATTTGTTTTTTTACTTCAGGGGTGAAACAGGCTCTGGCCCAGAGAGATTGTGGAGTGTTCTTCACTGGAGATCTTCAGAACCCTCCTGGACACAACTCTGTGCAATCTAGGCAAACCTGCTTGAACAGAGGGTTGGACTAGATGATCTCCAGAGTTCCTTTGCAACCCCATCCATTCTGTGGTACTGTGATATAAAACAGCAACAGACACTTGAACTTCAGCCACTTCCAATCTGCAGTTATGGATAGGCTGTTTTTTCTTGTCTTTTAAAAGCAGTTGCTGCTTTGAATAGGCAAGAACAATCAAGTAGAATTGCTTGCCACACTTGGTCTTACAGGATCATTGATAGATAAGGGTTGAAGTCTGAAATTATTGTTAATGGGAACAATGCTATTATGAGAAGGACTCAAGGATTAATGACCTCACAGAAAAGTGGCACAAATAACTAACATTCATGCAGTGCATGTGAAAAAAAAAAAATCTTCCAAAGCTAATAAAGGTCTTGTAGCCAAGTTTTATTTCAGGTTAGTGAAATAATCCAAGTGTTTAAAACAAGGCCTGATTGAGTAAAAGGACTTAGATACAGGCTCAAAATATGCTACACAAGATTGCAGTGAGTAAGAAACACTGGAGAGAGGGATTTGTCTAAAATACTACCTCTTTCCTCAACAGCTTTGGTCATAACACTTCTGGACAAGTCTATCTAGGACTGCCTTGTTCTTTGAATATGGTTAAATAGAGCTGATAGAAACCAACAGAGCCCCCTCAGCAAAGAACCTGCTTTGGAGGAGAGAGACCTGGTGTGAAAGTTTCACATATTTTCTTCTTACATGGGAAATATAAAATAAAAGTGGGGTGAAGATGTAGGACCAGTCTGTTCATTTGTTATGGTTGAAAATATCAAGCTCTGCAGAAACAAGAGAAGCTGCAGGAATGATCCTGACTCTTCTTTTTTTCTGTAGTAGAAGAGCCATGGATTCACTTCCAAAGAAATTGGCTAAGCTGAAAATATTTATAATAGAATATACCAAGCCAATAACCCAATCTTCAGAGCAACAACCACTGATCACCATGTTACAAAGTCAAGTTTTCCTTGTATGTATTTTCTATTTTCCCTAAGAATCTTTTGAGTTATTTAATACGTGCGGGTACACCTTCTGAAAAGAAAGGCAAAGGGTACCTCAGAATCTGCTATAGCTTGGTAGCTAGGGCAATCATGGGATTAAGATGTGTGTTTGAGCCCAAGAGACCTGAGAAGAGCATTATATCTTGTTTTTGTGCTTCTTCTGTGTCACAGCTAATCCTGAGGTAGGATACTAAACCTGGATCCAGCATCTTAGTTTTTGTGTTACTGTGCTGTGCCTTGCATCTGGTGTAATTTTGTTGTTTTGGCTGTTAAGGGTTCTTGCCCTAATCTTAAAATTACAAATAGCTTCAAGTAGGAGGTAGATGCCTACTTACTCATCTCAGTCAAGACAGCAACTCTGAGTATGCCAGTAGTAGAAATACATGTTCCCGACAAGCTATTGGCAAAAAGAAAGATCTCTATTGGCCTACACTAGTACACAGAGTTTTTGTATCAATCACGCTCTCTTATTCAGGTTTCTTAATCTCATCTAAACTGCTCTCTAAATTCCTATATTCCCTTGTTCACCAAGTCCAAGTTACAAGTCCCACAGCATCAGAGATTTTCATAATCTCAAATGTTTCACAATGCTGGGAAGCTGAGAACCACTACATTCTCAATTTAACAGATGGGAGATTAAGACAGAGGCCTTGACTAGCTTCAACAAAATCATGCAAAGTGCCTGTGGTAGTGCAGGCAATTTACCTCATACTCATCCTCCAAAAACCCCTTGCTTTCTCCTAAAGTGATGAAGTAAGTGTTGAGGGGGCGAAAAAAATTGTGTCTTATACAGTAGAAGAGCATGAGAAAGGAGAATGGGTGAAAGAGCATTACTTGATTAAACGAGTGGGCAGGATAGCTGATACAGGATACCTGCACAGGAATTTAGGGCAGCCTGTGTTCTGTGTCCTTTGCCTTCAGAAGGCTCCAGTTTAACATGCAAATTGGCTCCAGGGTTGAACAAAACAAACACTAGTGCCAGTTTTTGTTCAAGGTAATGTATTCCATCTGCTTCATAAGAAACTAAACAATTTTCTGGACCACTCCAGGTACACAATTATATAGTATATAGTAATAAATCATTCCAAAAGAAAGCAATAAATGCAGATGAGAGCTCAAACTTTTAGAAAAAGCCACCATATTGTTACACTACAGATTAGAGGGCTGCTGTCATAGTTCAGCAATCTGGTTGAAAAGCACCAATGCCTGGATCTGTCCCAGCCACCTGAGGAATGCGTGTGGTCACTCTGGCTCCATAGACTGTCAGCAAAATAAACTCTTAATCCCTGCATTCAAAGGCTAGCATGAATAGAACTGCTTTCAGGAGACACCCATCAAGGTCCATTGATTAGATGTAGCACCTAAGATGGCAATGATTTGATCTTGGGTGCACTGGGAATCCACTGAATCTGGATTGAATCTGTTGCCTCTAATGACAGTGCTGCGGGGCTGCATGCCAGCAGTCTCCTTGGTCATTCCCCTGAAACTCCCAGCACCTCTGGCACTCTCCCATTTACTAATAGATGAAGTGGAGCAAGGGCAAAATAACAAACAAGCAACAAGAAGAAAAACCTTCAGTTTCCCAATGGGTGTATTCATACACTGGTTGAACTTGCAATTGTGAAATTAATATGGACTTGGGGATCTTTGTACATGCTATAATGTTGGAACTGGCTCCACTTTTGACCAACCATCTCCTCATCAAATCTTTGTTCAGAAACTATAACGTTCCACCTAGCTTGATTCTTGTTTTTTGTTTTTTTTTTTTTTTTTAATTTAAACAGGCTTAAGAAAATAAGGCAAAAAACTGAACCCAAATTTTTTAAGTAATTTCACTCTAAGTGTCTCTTTCCAGGTCCATGTGCAGATCAGTTATGAGAACAGATAGTTCCTTTCACTTCTGAGCTAACTGGTATGACCACCTACAGATGCTGCCCCAAGATATCTGCTTTAATGACTTCTCTCAAAAGTTGAAAGAATAAAATCCCAGCTGTATGTAAGGGTCATGAGCAGGGGAGACACCTGCAAGACTGTTCTCCATCAGAGAGACTTTCTAAAATGAAGACTGAAATGCTAGATGCAGACCTGATCTATTCATCCTTTCCTCTTTCTTTCCCACGAATGGGTGAAGTGGTCAGCTTGTTTGGTGCATGCACAGTCAGAATCCCAGTCTGCCTGTCTGCACATCACCATCTTTGCAGATGATACGAAAAACTTGCTCTGGTTAGAGCAGTACAATAATGCGAGTCGTTAATCTCAGCTACTCTGTCTCAAATAGGTGAGAACATTTGTACTGAAGTGCTACTCAATTGTTGGAGACAAAAGTGGACCCTTCTTATTCTACATTCTTGACAACTTATTATTCTGCTACAAAAAATATCAATGTGCCTTTGGAAAAATAAAAATCATTCTAATTTTATTTTTTTTCTGGAAATGTCAAAACTTGAAAAAAAAAAAGGAGCACAAAGTAAAAGAAACACTTTTGTCCCCCAAATCCTCAATCATTAGAGGAAAGAAGCCATATAAATAGATACACATACCACACAAAACCACAGATATTTTCAAGGTGAAAACTTAATTTTATTTTGCTTAAGAGTATTGAGAATATTCCTCCCAAATCATGAAGCCAGAAGTAGTATTCCAAAGAAAGGACAGATCCTAAATGAACAAATACAATCTTCTTTTTCTGTTGAATACGTAGAGGTGGGTGCAGTTACCATCTGTTTAACAGCCTGGTAGCTCTTTCCTCACAGAACTTGCAGCACACGTTATGAAACCACTTCATCCACTTGTGGGAAGGAAGGGTCTTCATCCAGCATTTGGGTCTTCATTTATAGACAGTCTCTGTGATGGAAAATGGACTGGCTGGTGTCTTCTCCACCATTCCCCTCACACAGAGTTGGGATTTTTTTCCTTTAACTCTGCGAAGTAACCTTGAAGTAGGTGGGTATTAAAACTCTTCTCTCTTATAAAACTGTCTCACAAATTTATGATGTAAGTTATCATTGCTCCTCTAACATTTTTTTACAACAAGGTACTGGTAGTGCCAGATTTGCCACACTGAGGCTAAGAGTACAGCAGCAGCTTCATAGGAAATGTATTTTTTCATCTTGTTTCCACCATTTTCCTGATCCCCACATGAAATGGAGTCTTCTCAAATGCTTGCATAAAATCAAACTACTCCCTAAAAGACATATGCATTCACTGATAGATCTAAGCAAGTTTGCAGTTTGGGCCTTTATGCTGCTGTTTTTCTACATCTTACAGGCTCTTACTGTGCTGTTGACTTTTCTAATAAGGGAAAGTATTAGTGTCATTCTTACATCTACCAGATATTCCTCCAAAACCATTTCTGGATCATTTTAATTGCTATATTTCTGTAAAATGCTTAAGTCTCGGCAACTGACTGCTTTCTAAAAAGAACAAAATTATTTTGCCAGCAAATTGCTAAGGTAACATCTCTAAAATAGTTTTAGCAGGGCAGAAGCCAAATTTAATTTACTAATTCTTGATAATGTACTCTTCCTGCTCCAGTAGCCTGAATATTTTAGTGAGTGAGGTCAATAAGCAAAGAGTAGATGACATTGGCAAAAATATGAGAACTTTTGTAGAATCGTTTAGGTTGGAAAAAGCCTTTAAGATCATCAGGTCCAATGATGAATGCAGCACTGCCAAGTTCACAACTAAACCATGTATCCAAGTGCACCAGGCATGATGATGTAACCACTTCCCCGAGCAGTCTCTTCCAATACTTAACAAACCTTTCACTGAAGAATTTTTTCCTAAAATCCAACCTAAATCTCCCATGGTGCAACTTGAGGCCACTTCCTACTGTCCAGATGCTTGTTACCTGTGAGAAGAGGCCTATTCCCACAGTTTTCAGGGAGTTGTAGAAAGAAATAAGGCAAACCCTGAGGCTTCTCTTCCCCAGGCTAAACACCCCCAGCTCCCTCAGCCCCTCCTCACAGGTCTTGTGCTCCAGACCCTTCACCAGCTTTGTTGCCCTTCTCTGGACATGCTTCAACACCTCAATCAATGCCTTTCTTGTTGTGAGGGGCCTAGAACTGGACTCAAGGTGTGGTCTCACCAGCACCAAGTACAGAGAGACAATCACTGCCCAGGTCCTGCTGGCCACACCATTGCTGCTACTGGCCAGGATCCCATTGGCCTTCTTGGCCACCTGGGCACAATCTGGCTCATGCTCAGCTGCTCTCAACCACGATCTCCAGGTCCTTTTCCTCTTTACCACTTTCCAGCCACTCTTCCCCAGCCAGTAGCACTGCAGGGAGTGTTGTGACTCAAGGACAAGACTCAGCACTTGGCCTTGTTGAACCTCCTACCATTGGCCTCAGCACCAACCCAGCCTGTCCAGATCCCTCTGCAGAGCCTTCCTGCCCTCCAGCAGATCAGCACTCCTGCCCAGCTTGGTGTCATCTGTGAACTGACTGAGGGTGATTGATTCCCTCATCCAAATCACTAATAAAGAAATTGAACAGGACTGGCCCCAGCTCTGAGCACTGGGAATGCACCCTTAATGTCCAGCTGCCAACTGCATGTAACTCCATTGATTCTCTGGGCTGGGCTGTCCAGCCTTTTTTTCACCCAGAAGCCAGTTTTCCCAGAAGAGTGCTGTGGTTCTTCATGTCTTGCCATGAAACCCATCAGCTGAAACATTGTCTTCACAAGAAAATCTGATACGAAGGTATTACTGGAGTTAATAACTGCCATTCAGAATCTTTTCTGCATAAAAGGGAAATTTAATCAGTATTTGCACTATGTATTGCAGTGAAATAATATCCAGTTTTAAAGAAGTCTGCCTGTTTACACACTGTAGTTTGTGTTTTAAATATACCTGTCTGCCTAACTTCTTCATGAGGTGGCAGGAACATTCTAAGAGAATACAGAGGCCGGTAGCAGCGTGGAGAACTGCACATTTTTCTGTCTAAATCCATGCTTATAAGTGGGTGTAAAATGATACCATTATGATCTGGTTAAATTTAATTCTGCAATTTGCCAGTCACCACATTTTGTAGTTGCTTCTGTGCCTTGTCTACAGGGTATACACATTAAAGCCCCATTAATGCTGTAGGCACAGCATTTGAAGAGAAGCATGTTATTTAATCTGGTGAGGAATATTTGATCCCTGCTTTTAGTTCTGGTAGTGGTAGTCCCAAATTTGAATGGTCTGAGAGGTTTTGAAGAATTACATTTTTGTGGGGAAAAGTTTTCAAATAACATATGCCCAGGTCTTGTGTTTAAGTGTGTGCTAGGTATTTTTAAGCCCTGTGGCTGGATACAATCAATGGGCACAAATCTTCTAAACCACTGCAGTGTTTTTCAAAGATTCTAGCATGTCCCTGAATTTCACTGCAAGATCAGGAGTGAGATGTCTATTTAGATTAGATCTCTAACCACCTTGTGTGTATCTTCCACAATCATAAACTGGTATATTTTCTCCTAATGCATTGCAAGACCCTTTCTCCAGGCCAGCAAACCTCTTCCCAGTGGCTCCATTTCTGGGATCCAGGCAGCTTCTGTGAGTACAGCTGGTGTTCCTTAGGCAAAGAAGGCCTCAAGTGCCTTTTTCTCAGCCTTTGTCACTATGTTCCCCCTGCATCCAAAACAAGATGGAGATTCTCTTTAGCCCTTCTTTTGTTGTTAATGCTTTTATAGTATGTTATTGTAAAAAAAACCAAAATTCAGAAGAAAAAAAGCAATACCCCCTCCCAGCCAATACACAAAATTTAAAAATCAAAGAATAAAAGACCTTTCAGAATGCTAAAACCCTCTTGCAATTGGTGAGTGTTTCTCACTGAAGCAACCCAGCTGAGGCCACAGGCTCACCTCTGTGAATAACTATGGATTCATACTCCCAGTGGCAAGCAATCTTGACCTACATGTAGCATTCTGTTTACTTTCTTTCCTTTTATGACTGCTCTGTGCTCGTCATGGGGAAACAGCTTATCACAAGAATGGCAGAAATTTTACAAATATGATGGTGTTTTTGTTTCCCATCACTGTCAGCTCAAAAAAGCACCCCCCCCAAAAAAAAAGAAAGGAAAACATAGACACTTAGCACCATTTCATTCTATTCATATACTGGGGAATAAAACTTCAGTTCATGTAAAGTAGTAAAATCAGTGGAGTTTTGCAGACTTGCCCCAGCTGAGAATTTTTTCCAGAGTATTTATATGTAAAATCACACAAACATGTTATGTAGATGGGGTTACATATGAAAATCAATATTAAATTCATCATCTTTAGCTGCTACAGACCACAGTGAACATTTGCTCTCTAATGGTTAAATGCCCTTTGGATCTGAAGCCCTTTGATTTATTGGAAGAAACCTGCTGGGCAGAACATACTGTGGAGCTGATTAATGTCAGCTTCTGTCATCAGTTTCCACTTAGATTCTTGGCCAGCTCTGACATCTCCTCCCTTAAGGATCCAGAAGAATTTGAGGACTGATCCAAGAGCTTTACTGGCATGGGATTTGCAGAATGTGGTGCTTGCAAAATAAGGAAGATGAATGGAAGTAAAATTCCATGTTCTCTACTGGACTTGTTTCTTTAACTCATTTCTCTGGAGAAAGAGACCAATGCCAGGACCACACCAGCAAGGGAAACAAATCAATAGCATGTTCACTGGTTTTGTTACAGATGTCTTGCATTTCCTTTGCTGCTTTATATGCTCCCTTGTAGCCTGTCAAACTGGAAAATGACTGCAGTGAGAATGCAGAGCTACCATAGCTGTCTAGATTTACACTCACCATTGTGCAGGGAAACTTATGGACTCCAAACCTGTTGGTAGTGCTTACCATTTTAGAGAGGATAAGCCCTTATCTGGACAAGGCTAATAAAAAGTGGCAACCACTGTGATTTGCAGGTTGATCACTCATGAGTAGCGTGAGCTTTTGTAGCAGTAGAACACGAACAGCCCCGTCCTCTGCACTGACCCTCCCTTGGGAATGGTGACTGCTTATGACAGATAATTTTCTGGTGCTCATTTTGACACATTTCCCTGGCAGTTTCTCATTTGGAGAAAATGACTCTAACATTTCTTCTGAGCATGAAATTCTCCTGGTGCTCATCACACATATGGACACTTCTGCTATAGGAATCACACGTTGCTGTAAAGATCCTGTGGTGCTGTACCCAGTGCTGAACACATTCTCACTGGCAAGAAGGAAGTATGAGTGAACAGACAAATGATGAAATATTAAAAACAAAGTATTATGAGATTGTAGGAAACTTAAGAAAATGAGCTGTCCTAAAAGTCACATTTAAACTTCCAAACTACAATCCTAATAATTTAAAAATAGGATTTCCTGTCCTGCACCTCACTAAAGACAACCTGATTTGTCAGAAATTATGTCATCTGGATTAAGAATATTACACTGCTCCAAATATTGTATTTGTAGCAATCTGCACTGATAAAAACAGTCTCACATGTTCAGTCCTTTTTCCTTCTTCACCCTTCATGGTGAATTTGGTGCTTTCCAAGATAAGCTGTAGAAGAACAATTGCATAGTGTTGGAAGCCTTTATTTACTTCCTTGCTTTCATTTAAACCCCGTTCCCTGCCCATTTTTTCACATTCCTTCATCACTACTTGTGTGCTTGAGTGCGAAAGGAAAGTTACAAAAAGAAGGAAGAGAGGCCTTTTTTTCTTAGGAATAAGCCAAAGAGGTTTATAGGCTTATATAATGCTACACAATTAAGCAGATCATTTTTAAATGTAGCTGTGGGATTTTGCTGATGGTTTATTATTTTTTTTTAATGAGGAATTTTTCAACAAGGAGAAAACTACTTGTCTATAAAGAAAAAAAGTAAACCTGAACACTACACAAAAAGAGACCTTTCCAATGGCAAATTAAGTCTATACATAGATTCCCACTGACTTTAATGGACTTTGAATCAGTCCCAAAGTTATCTCAGATCTCCAAAGTAACCCAACTTTTAAAAAACAGTGTTTATTACTTAATTTTCTGGGATAGTGATTTAAGTCTATAAAATCCAGCTTTTTTCAGGGTCCTCAGTCTCAGGGAAAACCTGTTGGGAAAAGTTCATTGAACACAGGATGTTTAGATTTAAATAATTTAGATTCATGAACCAGAATTTTTGATGAAATACTGCTGAACTGGAATTTTCGGACCAACACTACTATGAATAAAACTAGCAGATGACACAGACATTGGCAGAGTAATGATTAATGGCAGAATGTTCTGGACCAATTAAGAAACTGGATCAATTAAACAAATTAAAAATATTAAAACAAAATATTCAGTATGCTCAAACATGAAGCTATCCTTTGAAGAACAAGGAATGGCAGATTTGTCCTCGTTATCCTGGAATGATGAAATGAGTCAAATAAGATATTTTGTCCTGATGGGAAATCAACAGGTTATAAATTTCCACATGGTACATGTGGCTGTAACATCTCTGCAGCATCTATTTTATTATGCAGCTTGGGTGAGTCAATGCAGAGATAAAAGGAATTGGGTTTTACTGGCTATCAGTAAGATGAGAACTTAACTTGATCACAGTGCAAGAATGGGAAAGAAATGTCAAATGATAATTACCAGGAAAAGCTGGCTTATTCACTTCAAGAACAGGCTTGTTCATGGAGCCAGATCTGTCTAATTCAGAAACAGGAGGGACACAAGTTTACAATGAGGTAATAAATGAATGAAAAGAAACACCAAGAGAGGTGGTGGATTTTCCATCTCTTGGCAGCCTCACAGCACAAAACTGTAAAGCACGCTTTAGTTGAAGACTCGTCCTTTAGTTCAGTATCAGTAGAAAGCCAAATAGCTTCTACATACAGGAAGTGAAGATGGATAGGTCCATTTTGCCTTATTTCTGAAATCTGTGAAGTAAGAACTGACAGTGATAACTAAAAAATAGCTAGATAGAGCTTTGTCAGTATGGTTAAAAGAGTCCAAAAAGGAGTAGATAAAAGTTTCTGTTGAACTGTGAGAAGCTATGACCCTTTTAGTTCATGTACTACATTAGTGAAAGGGACCAAGTGCTCCTGCTTGCTTCCAGTGACTCTGACCCTGCATCCACCATTGGCTTTGTTGTGTGTAGTAACAACACCTTAATCATTACTAGCAAAAACTCCAAATCTGATTTTTTCCATACAGTTTTCCTTCAGTCAATTATTAACAGCTGAATCATGGGCTTTTAATTATGTTGAAGCTAATGACTGCCTAACAAAGATCTAATATCCAGCACTGCTCAACTGATGAGACTAAGTGGCCATTCTCTTTACGAGGTGTTATTTGCTTGACATGTTTGCATGACTGGGTCTGATGTTCACAGCTGATCTTCCAGGGTGCTGCATAATTGGCATTTTAGATTATTTTAAACTATTAGAATACCCCTGAGAGACCCCAAGCCGTTCATCTAGCCAAAAGCAGAATTCTCCAGAAGAGTCCTGTCAAAATGGCATCTTCATCATGCACAGAAAATGCACTACACCTATGCGTTTTAAACTCCTAATTGTAGTAATGACTCTGGCACCAAACCTTTCTGGAGGATTGATGGCAAGCTGAGGCTAATGGCTCTCAGCTGAATTTCAAGCCACAGCTTCTCCCAAACAGTCATTAATCTTCAGGAAATGTCCTGTGCTTCCATCAGTGTTTAAACACCTCTGCATTTTTAACTAGATTATCTACAGCATGTTTCTGAAATCAGCTGCATAAAAATGTGAATTTTTCTGATCAAGATTAATTGTCATTAATTTATTTTCACATGGATGGCTATTTTTCTGGAGCCCTGCCCCAATGGTTGTCACCTCACCAAAGTTCCCACTGACCTAGACTAACCTTTTATTAAACTCTAAATATCAAACTTGATAAAAATATGAAGCAGGATTTTCTGTTTTACTCAGCATTGCCCCATCCTAACTCTCACAGAGGTTGCTGATCTGTCTAAATTATCATTTAGTTTAGGCCCCCAGCTAACCCATTGATCCTTGTCTCATGGAGATCCATATTGTGTTAATTTGCTCACAAGTTCTCCCTTGAAGTGAATCAATCATCTTGGGGAAAACATAATCTCACTCATTTTTGGGATGGTTAGCTTTGGAGGCCACTTCCAAAAGGTCCTGATGAGGACGTCCCATTAGGTTTGGCTCTGCTCATCTCACAAAGTCCTACAGCACATTGTACCAGGTTTTACACCCTCAAACATGCCCTCACCCCATAGTTCAGTTCACACAGTTCACACTTTCCGTTTCATGCTAAGAAAACACAATTCTGTCAGGCTGTAACACAGTCCTCACTATTCCTGACACTGTGAACTGTATTAAGAACCATACACAAAAAAAAGATTGTTATGATTTGAAGCCACTGGGGATTGCAGGGGGCCCAGCAGAGGCCCAGGACCATGTACTACATAGCACTGGTGCAGACAATCTGAGCTGACTCTGAGCAGCAGAGACACAAACCACCCTTCACCGCTTGGACTGGGGGCCAGAAATCAGCCCTGGTATTGAACGCACTCAGCAGTGCAGCCAATAATAACATTTCCTGGGAATAAAGTGAGACCACTGCTGAACTGTTTGCAAAAATTGTCCTATCACCATTTTCACCATAAATCATTGAGTGTCACACCAAGCCTTCAGCAGTCAGAGAGTTATGCAGAGCTCTTGCTGGAGTGGTCCTTTTAAAGACAGTTCAGAAAAGCCACCAAGTTTTTTTCTTCATTCTGCCTTCAAAAGCCAAGGTTATTCCTTATTTGTCATGGTCTTCAGGAGCACTTAGGTAAGGGACTTAAGGGGTCGAAAAGGCCACAAAGCAGTAAATTTTCAAACTGAAATGTTCCTGACAAGCAAGTTTGAATATGTAAAAGAATAAGACACAACAATAACCTAAGAGAGGCTTTTGAATAAAAATAAACTTGAACAAATGCAAATGTTAGACATTTGCTAAGAGTTTCCAAAATAACATTTGTTTACACAGCTTTTCAAGAAAAGAGATTTGATAACAGTGGAAAATTGACTAACCTTTCCAAATACTTGCACGGGCTTGGTTGTTGGCTTTTGTTTCAAGATTCTTTACTATGAAAATGTGTAAAGGATTTACTTAAATAAGAACAGGTATGAGTCTTATGTATACAGAAACGTGGCAGAAATAAGCATCATGTTTGAATTTATCAATGTACTTTTGAGGCCAGATACCATCCTACTGCCTGCCATTTCCCACCAGGAATATGACATGTGCAAAGAGCAATAAACCATAGACTCCCATCAGTTGTGCTAGCATAGAATTTCCCTTAGTGGTTTAATTATGAAAGCATATGGGAGACCTGAGAAATTTTCTGAAACCAGATCCCAGGAAACTTGATAGTGTACTTTCCTCCACATACATTAGTTCACCCTTCAAAAAGTTTAGAGCCAAGAGCAATCTCAAAGACCAATTTTTACTCAACAACCAGTGAGTGCTGTTAGAACTAGACAGGGGATTTTGTAGCAAAAAAAAAAAGACAATAAATACCCTCTTTTCACTGTGAGATAAATGGAAACCATCATCTTCTAAAGATTATGTTTTTCATAGAGCTGTTACATAGAAAGGGGAAGGAACATGAGCACTGTTCTGGGTAGCCCAGCAGTGCTGACTCTACTGATACATTGACAACCAGGTCTGAGGTTCTGCTCTCAATGCCCCTGGAGTGGAGCCATATCGAGCTCAGGCTCTTCAGGTGAGTGCTGCAATCACAGGACAGATGATTCTCAGAGCTGAGGATGTTTTCAGCAGAATTTTTAACCTTGGTTCCTATCACTGTCCCCATGGAAGGATTCTGTTTTGACAAACCAGAACTTTCCAACACAAAACATTTAACTGAACAGTTCCAACCTAACATTACTAAATGAATAATTTGCCTCCTTAAAACACCCTAGCATGGGAAAAGTAATATTCCCATTGGTGACAAGGCTTTAAAATACAAATGGGTAGATTTTTCTGCAGTTGTTAATGTGTGATTCCTTACAGAGTTAACGTGAAGGACAGAATTGCTGGGATATGCCTTTAACTCTCAAACATCCAAATTATGTTGTTATGTCTAAGGAAAACTACTTGCAGGTATCTTCATTTTTTCAAAATTTCTTAATACTTTGTCCAAAATTAGAGGTGTGTTATGGACATTTAATCATTTGGTTCTTAGCTCAAAACACATTGAAAGAAAGATAAATTCGTTAAACTACAGAATGGTCAATTTTAAGAGGATTACCTGTATCAGAAAGAGTAATCCATGGTTTACAACAGCAATATTATTTTTTAAAGCTGGTGGATGGAGCAGCTGCTTTGTAAAGTTATTAATTTCCTGAAAAGAATACTGAATGCTTAGCGATCAGAATGCAAGGCAGGATGTAATTATACAATCGTGTATGTGCATCTTTTATACATTAATTGTGCACAGAACTCCCCTGCCTTTCAAAATGATCAGTACTTTTTTCTTTTTTGTGGACCCAAAACAATACCCAGAGACACAAAAGTGAACTCTGTACCTGTTAGAAAGGGGCCCAAATAACAGCTGGTGTTAAGGACAGGCTGATTCTTAGAGCGGTCACAAGTACAGGGGCAGCCACCGCACCTGAGGACACAATTATTCCCACACGGAAAAAGATGTAGGTTTTTGAATGGGAGTCTCCTGGATGTCTCAGGAAATAAAGTTGTTCCCACATCTGTCTGAAAGGCAGACTCAGGCCTTGTTCTTCCCTCAGACTATGGACTGACTACACTCATCCCTGTGGGCTTTCGTTTACTGCCTTTCCTTATCAATGCTGGTATGTTTTTGTTCTTGGAGCTCATATGTGTGCAGGGTTTACTCCATACTTGGATTTCCCTAAAGGCTTTTAACTTTTTCTCTGCTCAAAAAATTTTTCTGAGAGATATTTCAAGCTTCTGAGACTTGCTTGAATCCTCCTGCTAGTCAAATCTCCTGTACTGGTGGAATTCAATCCCATATCACATGCAAGACATTCAGATGTGTGCATTTCTTAGGGGGGGTGGGAATTTTCTACGTATTCATGCACGGTCTGGGCAGCACATGAGCATTATTTCTGAGCAGAAAATGCTGGAGATTAATTTGGTAACCCTGCCTACCTAAACTATGATCTAGAGCTAAGGAAGGAAACGAGTCTCCAATCTATTTGGAACTGAGGAAAGAAATCTGTCTCACATTTTCTGTTGAGATCTCCATTCAACCTGGTGATAAACAGTTTTAGTGAAGTTAACTTACCTTGCTTTACCTTCTGACTGTTTAATGATCATGGCTTCCCTTTCCACAAGCAGTGCATTTGAAGGAAACTGGAGACAGAGAATAGGAGACAAGAATGAAAACTGGCTCAGAATTCCAGGATCAAAAGAAATAAAGACCCCAAAACTCTTTATTTGAAGTGCTGCTTAAAAACAGAACAGGTGTATTCTTTCCTGCAGAGAAGGAGCAATGAGAGCAATTGAGACCCTTTTGGAGCAAAATGACAGGTGGAAAAACAGAGACTTTTTGCAAGGGCCTGTAGTGATAGGACAAGGAGGAATGGCTCCAAACTGAAAGAGGGCAGGTTGATATCAGATGATAGAAGGAAATTCTTTTTTGTGAGGGTGGCGAGGCACTGGAACAGGTTGCCCAAAAAAGTCATAGATCCACAACCCTGGAAGTGTTCAAGGCCAGGTTGGATGGAGCTCTGAGCAACCTGCTCCAGTGAAAGATGTTCCTGCCCATGGAAAGAAGGTTGGAACTAGACACTGTTAAAGGGTCATTCCAACTCAGACCATTCCATGATATGATCCTACAACTCAGAGACAGGCACAGAAAATATTGTGTTCACATACAAGAGCCTCAAGGTCTTTGTTCAGAACAAAACTTCACATTCTGGAGGAATTTAAATATTTTTTAAGGCATGAAGAGATTTATAGATTGTTTCATGCATGTTTTTCTGATTGCAGTGTCATCTTAGGCTAAGGAGCCTATGTAGGCTAACCTGCCAAAAAGTCTTTATGGTTTGTATGGTATGGACTTCTGTTTAAATAGAAGGAAAAAAAAAGAGTGCTAATTGAAGCTGTATTTCTGTAAAAAATGATGGTTTTGAATTAGGCAATCAGTTAGAGCATGCACTGACTCCCTAGCCCAATTTAGCCCATTCAACCACAAACCCTGAGCAGCTTTGGCCAGATTCCCCAGCGTGTTCCAACTCCTGTGAGTTACTGGAACCATTCAAAGGCACTGGACTTCAGCCAGATGAGTCCAGCTGAGAGTTCCTCACAGTGTGGGAGCCCTCAGTGCACACAAAGGCAGCACAGATGCTCCCTTGGTTCCTGCATTGCCACCCCATGCTCCTACCTCACGTGGTCCTGGCACAGGGACAATGTCACAGGGAGGGAGAGAGCACTGCTGGCTGTGCTCATCTGACACGCAGGCCTGCAAAATTCAAAATAGCAGGAGGAAACCAGAGCAGCACATGAGTTCTGATACAAAACCAAAGAGTAGAGAGCTCTGCTTGAGAGCCCCATGGCAGCATTCATTCACCAAAATCATGCTGAGCTGAAGCACAGGAAAACAAAGCCCTTATATTTCATTACTCCAGTCACCAAGGAAACTCAAATTTCGTGTACTAGCATGGGTTTTTATCTTAGTTCCTACAACCACATTGCAGTAAATTACCTTTGGAGAGAAGGCTGGCAGCAGAAGAAATGAGGTAGGCAAAATCCTCCTCGGAGTCTGAGACACCTCAGTGTGAACTTCTCTGTGGACATCTACTTGGTATCAATGGAGACACTTGAGATTCCAGGAAAGACTCAGTTCCTTACATGGAGGTGTCTGGTACCATTTCTTACATTTCCCACTGGCTTCCAGCTCCAGTTACTGAATATGTAGGTCCCCTGCATGTCCCATATCATATCTGCCAGCTCTGTAAAGGTTTCTGGGATTTCCTCAGATGGCAGCTGAACTGATCCATGGGGCTCTTTAACTGGAACTGGATGCTAATTATATGTTTAAGTGTTTAAAATTGACCCTTGCCTGTGATGACCAAATGGATTTTCCTTGTATTTAATGGGATGGTTCCAGAGGAAACATTGAACATTACTTCTTCCAAGTGTATTTGAATGTCCCTGGGTTTCCTAGAGAACATTTTCACTGCTCATTCATATATCCCAGAACCTTCTGATGGCTATAAGACAAGTTGTAGCTGTGACACAGTCATTGAAAAACACTTTATGTCAGAGCAAAGCCTATATCTGCTGTTATCACCACTCATTTTTCAGGATAAATTATTTCATGCCCCAGGAGTATTGAAGTACTGCAGAACCCCACAAAAATGGCTCTGTGTGAAAGAACTGAGCATGTCTACAGTGGTTCAGGATGGAAAGAGTGCATTGCAAGAGCAAAACACCTTTCTTACCAGGAAGAAGCCTGGGATGGAGAATTTTTATTGTATTCATATTAACTGAATTAAACAAATAGGGGCATCTTCCCTTGGCACTTCTGTTTCCAATTTCCCTTTGGAAAACAGAATGTGTGTCTCCCCTGAAAATTCATAAGGCCATTAAACATTCTTTAGCACCATGTCCATAGCTATCATTGGAAAAATGCCTGGATCAGAGGGACATTTCTAAAACAAGAAGGGAATTCATTGTAGCTATAGCAGTAAAGCTTCTCTGCTAATCTAACTTGTCAGCCTCCTAGGGCTGCAATGCTCAAGCCCACTTAGATGAAAAGATACATGAATACTCTTTGCATGTAAAATGAGATTGGAAACGTGAAAGAATATTTAGCATAATAAGTAGAGTTAAAAAAGGAAAGATTGGAAGGGGAAAAGTTTTTGATGGTAAAAACTATTGCTAAAATTATGAGGAATATCTTCACAGTATTGGTTTTCCTCCCTTTAATGCCTTTGGAGATGTTGCCACTGACGTTTCAGAAGATTTTTCCATAATATTGTATTAATTTGGGGTTTTTTTGAGGTTTTTTATTTTTTTTTGTAAAAAATGGAGCTATTCAAGAATTCAGGTCTAAGAATCAAACTTTACTTGAAATTTAAATAAAATCAGATTTGCTGATAAAAACACCAGTTTTTATGCCTTTGTGTGCTTCTGCAAGGAAGCTACTGCAGCTGCAGTAGGAACCTTCAATCCCTTTAGAACCATGAACTTCATAGAGATGAATTTGTCAGAGTTGGGAGCTGTGCCTCACTGTGGATCTGAGCCACCAGGCTGAAGGGAGGCATAGTTTGTGCCACATGTGGTTTTTCAAATGGTCTCAGGAGTGTGTGTACATTTTCATACAGAGGGATCCACAGTTCCCATGTTCCCAATATTATCAGACATCAGTTTTTAAACCATACAGGTTCATACACTTTACAAAGACAGGACTATAATGAATTAATAAATAAACAAATTCTTGTCCTTCTTGTTCCAGAAGGCTACTTGTATTTTCATAACTTATACTACCAGTGATCATCTGTGATCTGGTCCCTTCACCAGGTCTTTCTCCCACCCTTCCCACACCCCAGGGCCCCATTTCATCCTCCTTGGGGTCATGAGCCCCTATCCCAGGAGAGCTGCAGGAGCACTGCCACTCTCCAGCTTCCACCAGCCCCAGTGCCCCTGGCTGCCCTGCTCCTGGATGGAGGGTGGGATGGGACAGGCTGCCAGATCCTGCCCTGCTGCTCCAGGGAGACCCTGCCACTCCCAGCTCCCACCCTATGGAGCCCCATCCCTGCTGTGCCCTCACACTCAGGTGAATAACTAGAGCAGCCTGTCAGACCAAATCACACAACCAAAGGATTTTTTTTTAAAAATGGCATCTGTGATACCTGGTGTTGTCCTGAGAGTTAGTAATTTCCTGTGTTCAGTATTAATGGGATTGGCTCCTTAATCCTTCAAAGCGTTAAATGTACCAAATATTTTGACTGTGGCAAGTATTACTATTAATGAATGGCAGGGAACAGTGGGTTTCCTGTGTACATGTGCCCCTCTGATGAGGTACACATAACATGTGGTTCCTAATACCAAAGATGGTGTAATCCTTCACTTGTCAGCACCACACGAAAGGTCAGTCTGGTTTTTCTCACTTTGCAAACTTCCATCTGTCAAGGGATGCTTAATTCACAGCTTATTCTCACATCTACCCCAAGGCTGTCTAAATTTAAAAACAGACATTTGTTTATCATGTTCTGCTTAAAAAAAGAAAAAAGAAACATTTTTCAAGCCATTGATTTGTCACAAAAAAAAAATTAAAGAAATCTGTTAGCATAAAACCTAAAAGGTCAGTATAGTCTTTTGTTTGATTTTAAAAACTGGTGCTTCCATAATTTGAATTTCCCATCCTTTAGTCAGAAGACATAGGACATCACTGATATTCCCCATGAGATTACATCTTGCTCTCCAGCTCATTCTTTATTATCTAGCAGGGTAAATATGCATTAAGGGAGGTCAATCTAAAAAAAACCAGGCAACAGAATTGAGCCATATAAGACATTATGCATGCATATATGTAGGTACAGAAAAATGTGTATTTTAACAAAAGTGTCATTGGCAACGAAATAAAAATGCTACTTGTCTAATGCAGCTCTCAAACATGAATATAGATTTTGATCACAAGAAGCTGACAATGGCTGACTGTTGACTTCTTGCTCCAATGCCTTACTGTACTTTGTGGTCTCTGTTACAAGTTCACTTATATTAGCAATATGATTTTAAATACAAAGTTATCAGATATTTGTAAAATAAATCTTGTTGTAAAGACAATGATAATTGGATTACCTAGGCTCAAAGAGTCTAAGGCAAAGAAAAATGTCTGTACTACCACCACCACTTTTTAATGTGAGGGATCAGATCTGAGTGATTTAGAATATCCTGAAAGTTCCCAGATATGTGGGCTGCACTGAAAGGACATGCTGATGGCACTTGCTCATCAAGCTAAAAGAGCCTTGTTATCATTGTAATACCCTGAACTACCTATTAGTCACAATCATTTTTTTCATAGGTAAATTTACAAAAATTAGGAGAAATCTGTAACTTGTATTCTTCATGATTTAATTCTATTTTCCTCAAGTTATATGTAGCCTGAAGATGTGTCTGAGTCCACACTCTAGTCCTGGGTGGTCACTGTAAGCAAAATATATCCTGCAGCAAAGAAAAAGCATCAAAAAGCACTAAAGTACGGGGTATTAGAAACAATTTTCTGCAAAATTCCCTCAAGGTAGTTACTGGTATAAGATAGGAAGGCTTCAGGAAAGTTAGGAAAATCTATGTCAAATATTCCTTGCTAAAATTATGTATATGGCTTTTCATATATGGTCTCCCCTCTGTAGCCTCTGAGCTAAAATATTCATTACTTCCCAAATGAGCTGACCAGGGGGTGTCCCCTGGGCATTTTATGACACCTAGACTGAAGCCAAGCTCTGACAACTCAGTACTGTAAAAAATTGGCAAAACTTGTAGAAGTTGAAACATCACAGCAGCTTTGCCTCCTGAGCTGCACTCAGCACACCTGATTTTGGACCTACAGAAGGCACCCTGGATGCTGCAGCCCAAACAGAAACTGGGTGATTGTAAACCTGAAAAGCAAAATAAAGCCCTCTTTAACAAAGGAAGCAGTACAACGAGCCATTCATAGGAAATGTTGCAGGCAGAGAAATGGGGCAGGGTTCCTTTTGCAAAAGCTCACCCGAATCCTTGTTCTCTTTGCTAGTTATCATGTTTTAATCTCTACCATGTCCTCACAAACACCCACAGTTATGTACAAAACAACACCCTGTACAGCAGCAGGCCCTCTTTTATATTATGATCTGTCAAGAAAAATCTTGTGCTTCTACTTTTTATAGTCACTTTGGCTTGACCCAGCTGAGAAGAAAGGAAAACACAGTGACACTGCCAAGAAATATACTGAGTTGCAGTCATCATCAGAGACTCCCATTAATCATGGACAGAACTGCAGCAAAATAAGGAACATCTTTTTTAGGGTCTCTTTGTTTCAATCTCCTAGGAGATTTACAGCTCTGATGTATATCATGAACCTAGAGGGTATATTTTTTAAGGGCTCACTCACCCCATCTGAAATTGAGCAAACATGTAAAAATAAATAAAATAAAGCTGGCCTATATTAAGTGTAAATGCTACAATAGAGTAAACTGCATGCTAAAGAGTTTTCTTTTTAAAATAAAAGCCAGCCCTTTCCTCTCCTTCCATTGTTTGCTGTATCTTCTAAAGTTAGAAACAAAATACTCTTTCTGCTGACTTCATCCTTCTCACTTGGCAAATGCTGGTATTTCTGCCTGCACGTTGGAGTGCTACCAAATAAGCCCATTTCACATTTCTTTGCATTCACACTGGGATCACTAGGAGTAAAGCTGCCTGAGTTCCTGCACTCGTGTGGCAATGCCACTCTCAAACACAAGGGCTGGAGTTCTTTCTGCTGGGCTACATCACCCTGGAAGAATGAACCTGTATCTGCCAACCTGCTGTGCCCCTCATGCCTTCTCAGCCCTTGGGAGGCAGCTTTCAGGCTGACACTCCTCTGAGCCTTCCTGGCAATGTCATGGACCCCAGGAGTTCAGGCAACTTGGGTCCTGTGTGCTCCACTTCTGCCTTAGCCCATATTTGTTCATTTTCTGCACCACAAACTCTTCTGTGGAAGATTGTTCTGAGACTATTTCTATGTAAAAATATCCACAAGCATGGCAGTACCAGCCCTGAAAACTGAGATGGGGCTAAAGGAAATTATAGCAGCTGAATGTGTGAGCTTGTGTTTTACCTTTTTAGTGGTTTAACTAAGTTCTGAGTAGAAGATAATCATAAGGATTGTATTGTTTCTTTGTACCTCATGCACTCAAAAGTGCTGGTGAAATTTGCTATGGTAACATTTTGTCCCAGTGTGTTGTAAATTAGTACAATATGAAAAGAAGCTGAATCTTCACCCTGAATCTCTAAATTCTAACCTCAATGTAACTTATTTCAAAAATAGTCTTATTATGCATTTTTCTTTATGTATAATATTGCAAAGCAGGGAATGGAGTTGATTTTTTTTCTTATGAATAATGATTTTCAAACTTGAAGCTTCACAAGAATATGTTTATTATTTCCAAGTCATTTTCATTGGCAGGCTTTACAAATGTCAGGGGTGAATTTTGTGTTCAAATCCAGTAAAAGGTCTGTGATATCTATACTGAAAAAGCCAGTGGCTCAATTCAAGGCAAGAATTTTCTCCTTAATTCTACCTATATACTAGAATTGAAATGCTGTCAATTATTCTGGTCTCTCATTCGAAGGAAAATAAAGTACATGCCTTGGGTTTGCTTCTCCACCAGAATAAAAATGAATGTGAAAACCTCGATTTTTTTAAAGTTGAAATAGCATTCTTGTTTTCTGGCCAGCTATGTTTTTAAAAGCCAACTTTATAAAACCAACAAAAATCTTCATTGCTGCCTAAAGCTGCACAGCAAGCAAGACTTATCTCTCAGAAACACATTACAGAAAGGTGTTGTATTATGCAACTTAGCTATGATGTTGAAAGAAGTTAAGCTTTCCTTTTTGGATAAAATTGCCCAATTTTTGAAAACATCACACTGCAAGATGACAGAAAAAGCTTTTTTATTCCTTTTTCACCAGTGCCTAAAAACCTGAACCCTCAAGAAAAATCCCTATATCCAAGCAATTCAATACTGCATACATACCCTAATATTGCAGTGACAAAGCCCAATAGTGTATTAGCAGAGATAAAATTAGGGCACTGCTCTGCTTCAACTAAATTCATCTTCCAAGGCCCTGAAAAGATGCAAGAGAATGAAGCTGAATGGACAAAGAGCTGAGGAAAAGGGTATTTGGATCACTTTATGCTTATGTTTTTCAAGGGATAAATAATTACTTATTTATACTTTTTGTATTTTTACTTAACTTAACTGTTAAGTAGAACATTTCCACAATTAAAAAAAAAATCCCAAACAAAACAAAACACAACCAAAGCCAGACCAAATGAAAACAAAGAAAAAGTAATCCCTAAAAGCTTTATTTTTCTCTTTCAAGTTAAGTGTCTTTCCCCTAGTCTTACATACCACTGTTATTCTGTTACAGTTCTTTTAGAGAAAAATTCAGAAATGAGTCAAAGTCTGTTTTCCTGAGGCAACAGTGACCATATTGGACTTTTGTTTGCTTATTTGCTTCTTTGGTTGGTTTCAACCCAGTCTTTTGTCTCCAAACAAGAAACTAACTCAACTAGTAACATAAAATATATCTACATGTATTGTTATGTTCTCAACAAAGAAATAGAATGAAAATCCTATTTCTGTCACATCAAGTAGCAAAGTAGCATGCATGCACTGGTGGAGATGTTAGGCAGTTCAATCACTGGTCACAAGCAGTAGTCTTCACATTTTGCATTTCGAAAAATAGACTTATGTTCAGTCACTTGCCCAGAGCAACATAAATGTTCAGAAACCACCTGCAAAGAATAAGCAGTATTACAGAGAGGAGGACTCCCTGGCTCCCAGCCAAGAAGGCTGTGAAAGCACCAATGTATTTTTTATTTAATCTAAATTTCTATTCAAAAGAAAACTTAGATTCCCCAACGGAGGAAGAAAACTCTGGCTTTAGACTCATGAAACCTGAATCCATCCCTCATTTTGCACCAAATGAATGTAGACAAGCTCTTTTTGTGGGAGTGAGATCTGAATGGTGTGAATGAAATGCAATTTACAGCCTGAGATCTGCTCTTTATTAATCATTTATTTGAATCTTAGTAGTACTCAAGGGCCCTACTGAGGATCATGCCCTGCTCGGAAGGCTCAGTGCAGAATGCATCACCCAAGACAGCCCAGGTCCTGAAGAGAGCTGGGAAAAGGAACTGCCAAAGGGAACAAGGGAAGGCCATGTGGTCAGGGTCTTGAGAGGGTAAGTATTTGCCAGTTACAATTTTGTCTCATTTCTCTGTAAAAATTGGGGGCTGTGTTTTTTCATGGATTTCCTACAAGATAGCTGCTTAAGTGGATTCTGTGGGGGAGAGCTTCTTGGCAATTAAAGCTCAAAAACTGCTTCTTTTTTTCTGTTTTTGGGAAAGAAAGAAAACTCCACATGACCTCCAATTAGGTTTGAGCAAAACTGAAACAGGTTTCAGAACTGAAACACAGTCCCAAATTGATTTACATCTGCTCAGTGGGAACCAAAGGAGGAAGGAAATACTAGCAGTACCATCTTCCAACACATGTCTGGTCCTGTTAATATTTGTTGAGTTGTGGTATAGTTAAAAAGTTCCAATACTGTGAAAAATGATGTGGCAGAATATGTTAGCAATTAACAGCATATACCACAGCAATGGAAAGCTCTTAGTGCTTCGTACTATCCACATTGAGATGTGGTCAAAGGAGAGAAACTAGGTTTCATTTTGGCTGCAAGGCAAAACACAAATAATCTAAAATGAAAGGAAAGAAATATGGTTCACAATAGCTATTCCCTGTGGAGGACCTGATTTCTGCATCAACTATTGTTTAGAAATTAAATGTTAACACAAAGTCACGGTGACTAACTTTTATTGAACTTATTAAAAGAGAAAGACATTAGCTTGTTGGAAGTATGTGTAACTGTGTATTTTTAAGTCTAAATGTTCAAGGAACATGAGTCAACTTTTCATCATGCAATTAGCATTGAAAGTGTGAGAGAGCAAGAAAATAATGATTATTCCTCTCAAGATGGGGAGGACAGTCACTGCTCCTTGGAAGATAAAGCAGAGCAGCATGTCTCCAGGAACTGAAGATTGAAGAACAGACCATCTATCCCTCACAAAAAGGACAATAGGTACAGAACTCCGCAAGTGAAGTCAGTAAGCATAAGAATATCTTATGGCTACTTAGAAGAGTCAAGGCTGCAAAAAAATTAATTTTAAGGTGAAACTTGGTGATGATGAAAAAGTCTGGATGCACTGATGCAGGAGGGTCTCATCACTAATTTCTAAAACTTTGTTAAGTTGCTCACTTCAGGTTTTAGAATTGTTCCTAGATAAGAACATCATGTTTTCTCTGCTGAATACACAACTACATCCGTAAAAATCATTGCTTCTCCTTCAAAACACTCCCCTCTACTTCCCATTGTCACATTTCTCAGTTTCCAGGATTTATCTCTGACAAAAGAAATCTTCATATGCAAAGACTTAAAACTTCAGAGCGTGTATCCACAGATCTTTACTGGTAAGGCAATTGTTCTAGTTTAGAAACATGACGGTGTAGACACGTGGATGTGTGGACATTTTCTAAACTGCTCTTACAGAACATGGACTGAAGTAGGTCTGGTATTTCTGACATCTACCTGGAGGTGGAACCCCCAGGTCCTCAGCTGACAGACACACAGAAAGATGAATGCATGCGTTTCAAAGCTATGCACACAGCTTTCATGGTACAGAGGAGTAAAGCAATATTGCCTAAAGTAAATTATCTGTGTCCCTGTTATGCCCTAAGTCTTATCAACATCTAGAACCTCATCAGAGCCATGTATATGACTTCAATGTTGTGTATGTTCAGAATACAGAGGTATTCAAATATGCTGTCTGTGTTCATTCCTATCTTAGTCCTTCTTTGTTCCTGTTTTTTTCTCATGCTACATTTGTAGAATCTGAGTGGGAAATTTGAATGAACTCCCTAACATTGCAGCACTACAGAAAGAGAAATATGTATAAACTATTCTTTTATCTGCAAAACTGTACCCACACTAGGGGCTTAACTATTATACATTCTGTTCATTTCTATGTCAATAGTGTCAAATTGGTACTAGAGTTGGCCAGAAAACAAGAATTCTATTTTGCCAAAAAGTCATGGTTTCAGAAACATTTTCAGTCTGTACTGGGACAAAATTGAGACCGTTCCAGAAAAATCTGCAGCAAAAATGCATGTGAAAAAGTCTTTTCCCTTAGTATCTTATAACTCCCCCATGTGCTCACAGGGACTACTGTATTGCAGCTGTACTAGTAATGAAATTGCCCAGGGACTGCTGTCTGACCTGAGGCCAGCTCGCACGGCTTGTGTTGACACAGTTAATTGCTTTGACCCCCCAAAAACATGCTGACTGCATCTATACTGGCTCAAACTATCCCCTCAGCTGTGCTGGGACATTTTTGGGAGAGAGGCAGTTAGCCCAGGCCAAGCTATTGCCAAGGACCATGCTAACAATTTAATTGTACAGACAACCATCTGCCCGTGCTCAGGTTTGTGCTGGCTGTGTTTCACATACTGAAATAAGATTGCTCAGGAGACCATACTGAAGTCCTTGCTCTTGCTCTTCTATGCCAAAGGAGTTTTCCATGCCATTAGCTATTTTGAGAAGGGATTTTCTCTGCCTGGTTTTGAAGAGAAATTCCAGCCTCAGCTTGCAAAACAGTCCTGACAAAAAATTTAATGGAAACACATGCACTGGTGTAAAAAGTTCAGATGAATCTGCATTTTTCTTCAAAAAATTCATGCTGTTGACAAATTTCACTGGTTCAATGACTGATTTAAGACATGGAGTATTCATCTGTACTTCAGACCTTGAATGTATCTGGCTGGTTTTCCAAGGCTATGGTTGCTAATGCAATTCACTCCATAGCAATTACATTGTGGTTTTATCTATGTAAGAGCTGGATTAAACAATCTTGCAGATATCAAAGGCTAATAACTATTCTTTTTTTTCCTTCTCTTTTTTCATTATCTTCCTGACTGTGGTGGCTTCACTCACTCCTAACACAGTTGATAGATACAGTGTGTCTGGAGACTAAATGCACATATGCTTTGTCCTATTCTAATTCCTAAGAAAAATACCTCCTTGAGCATTCAATGCAAGAACCAAGTATTTGAACAATGATAGAATAAATAAACAAAGTGATTTGATGGAGCTGAAAGTTCATTTGCATTTTATTAAGTTTTCCTCAGATCTTATTTTGTCACTGCATGCACTGACACATTTTTCCTTCTCCTTTCTTGTTTATTGAACAAGTCATTACTTCAGTAAAGAGAAGCATGTCCACTTAATTCCTGCTCACTTCAGAACCTGCTTTCACACCATGGAAAAATGAATAGGGAAATCTCGAGCATGTTTGAAGTGGTTTTAAAATTCTTCCTTTCTTTATAAGACAAGTTATGTTTATCAGTAGCTTTAACTTCAGGGGATCTACAAAGGGACTGGTTTGTCAGCAGAAGACTTATAAGTCTCCCTAACAGTATCAAAGACATTAGGGGTCTCTCAATGGTAGGATGCTAGAGTTGCACACTAAAGATAGCGGACACATGCTTCATGGAAGTAGCACTACTGAAATATAAACAAGCCCCCTTCATCCAGACATTTTTGGTTATGTTTACAGATTAAATCTCAGGATGTGTATATTAGATGTTCTTGTTTCAGGATATTAATGGCAAAATGAACCTGTTTTTGATGTTTAAGTCACATTAATGTCTGATGGACTGTTAAAATGTTAAAGGGTACACCAGACATGCTGTAGTATGTGACATATGTTAGTCATACCATACTAGCTAGGAATTTGGATTTGTTTATAATGAACATAAATTGACTGAATTTAACCCCCCTCTACCTCCTCCAACAGTTAAATCACATTAGGTTCCATTTCCTCTGAAAGACAGTCTTGAAAAATTAGATGAAACTTGAAAAGCAGTTGTATTCAGATTTCAACAGTAGTACATTAAAGTAACCTGCTTAGCAATAGGAATTTATGTGACCTGTGGACTATTGATTGGATATCAGAGGATCACTCAGAGGTAGTTGCTTGCCCTTCAAGAAGTTTTGTGCAAGAAAATAATCATCCTAACTCTTAAGCCATCATCAGAATAGTTGCAATCCTAATAATAAATCATTTTCACCCGGGACACATTTGCGCTCAGGGCGATTTAATTTACTCTCTTTTATAAAAATTTTGAGCATGAACATTATCAGAACAGAACTTCTGCAGAATCAGACATGCAGCAAGAAAGACCAAATGAAGCAGGAGAATTTATCTCAGATTTTAGACATTTCACAACCGCTAAGGTTGCCTCATTGTTTCCTTATTCTTCCCACCTGTGACTATCCCATGATTCTAACTTTTATACTAGCATCATAAACTCTTTTGGAGAGAGGTTGTACTTGCCTCTTTGCTTCTGTGATTGATTTTCAGTGCATGACCAGATCACTATAACATTGAAAGCTCAATTTACCTTTTTTGGAAGAACATTGTTAATTTGCATGTGAGTATATGAGTTGCAGGTGGAGGGAAGGATTGCTTGCTTGTTCAGGGTCTTCTTTTTGGTTAGTGTGGCAGATTTAGGATTGATTGGAGTAAAGCAAGGCTTAAATAGTTGCTAAGGCAAGGAGCTGCAGATACACTGGGATCTGCTATAGCAGTAGGAGCCTTCTTCACTCAGCTGAGCCTGCCAGAGGACCTTGCAGGAGGTGTCTGTCTGTCTGTCTGTCCCCCTGCAGAGTCCAGCTGCAGTCAGGGTGACATCTCAGCCTAGGAGTCAACCAGCCATCCACATACAGCAATCAATACGGTCAATATCCTGTGTCAACGCACACCCAGGAGGAGAGAATAAGTGGTGACCTGGGGGAGGACCAAAAGAAAAGATGTCCAAGTGCTAAGAAACAATTAGGGTCTGAATTCTGCTGATGAGGAAAGCAGGGGAGGCAGTGGCTGAAAGGTGCAGTCGGCGCTACAGCACCATCAGCATTCGGACAAAACTCTGCTGAGAAATGCTTTAAAATATTGCCAGTGAATTGAACTTGGAGACTCTGGGAAAAATCAGGCAGTGAAAATGCTTTTCTTTCCAAATGCCCTGTCTTTTCTGTAAATACACCCCTTTCCTCATGCCAGGCAGCAGAGCAGAGGTGTCACAGACATCAAAGACATTTCTGCTGGCTTTACAACAACCAGAGAGTCCATCTTCTCAGAGGAAATATTCAGAAGGACCCTCCAGATGGTACACATCATTTTCCACTGCTGTAAAGTGAGCTATGAAGCAGAACAAAATGAACTCAATAGGCTGAGGGATCTGGCTCCTTATAGCAAATTTGTATTTGAAGACACTGCTACACAGGCTGATGCTAATAAATGAACAGATCAAACCTGATGGCTCTGAATCTACAGCTCTGAAGAAATACTTCCTTTCTGGTTTCTTGAACATGACCTTCACAGAGGAAAATGAGAGCAGCCATGAACTTAAACTACTAAGGCATTTTAATGTTAACCATTAACACAGCTGTACTTTCAGAGATGATATTACTTTATTGTGTGTTCTCTGATCACTTTAAATTTTTGAGGGTGACCTAAAAGATGCCACCAATTTCTCCACAGATTCACTTGAAGAAAAGTGTTTTTGTACAGGGCAGTCTTGCAGTTTTGGAATTCAATCATAAGTCCTGGCTCAGCGAGGGTGAAGTCCTCTCTGAGGAACAGTGAATCTCTTTTCCTTTCAGCCTTTTAAGAGGTCTATAACTGACACACTCTTGGTGGAACATCAACAGTAAATCATATCTATGTAGAAAATAAATTTTCAGATGATTTTCAGATTTGGTTTTCGGCCAGTAAGGCACAACTTTTGAAAATTTCAAAATTATCTGGAAGAGAAAGTTTTAAGAAAAATATCTCATACCAACTGAAATGCCTCTGAGAGAAACATTTGATTATGGTTGACTTTTTAATTGTACTGAGAACACAAAATGAAACACATCATAAGAACATTAAACATGCAAAACTATTTTGAAAGGAAATATTAGTTGCCGGGGGCCAAAATTATAAAACAGGATATTTTGGCAATGTCAGAATATTCCTATCTGCCAAAATTTAATTTCAGCAAATCTAACAGGACTGTGCAAAGCATTTTCATTTCAGAACATCTGCATTTTTAAATTCTACTTTTTTTTTTTTCTGGCCAGCAGTAGCATAATAGTGATTTTGAGAATATATGATTAATCCACCTGTACCTGCACATCTTCCTAGTGAAGAGTAAGAGAATATTCCTAAAATCAGTTTCTATTTTGAGAGGCACTGAAAGAGGTTTCTATCAAATGCAAAAGAGTTCTATTTGGATGCAATTAAATAGTCAAGGAATTATAAAATGGATTCTTATAATGATGTAAGAATATGACAGACACAAGAGTTGACTCAATGAGTTCTGGTTTTAATCTTGGCATCAAAAAATGGGACTGACGCCACCTTATTTTAGTTATTTAAACATTATTCCAGGACTATCTTTGTCTATAGTTACTGAGGGGAAAGAGGCACTTCCAATGGAAGATTAATCCCAACCAAAAATAGGTGCCTAAGGTACATGAGATAAGTTTCCCTCTGTAAATTTATGCAGCCTGGGTGAGGTGTCTGCAGAATACTGTCACATTTTGGCACAGAATTCCAGTTTTTGCAAAAACCTGATAATATTAGAAAAGTGAAACAAAAAAAATACCTTAAAAGAAAATGAAAACAAATCATAATAAGTGTTTTGGTGCCTCTTGATATTTCTTAGGACATCACTTGTAAAACCGCTGCTCAGAGTGGTGTCCCACTCTGCTCCCCCCGTGATAACAGAAAAGAAAATGCAAAGCAAAGAGATTTAAAGCAGACCCTTCTCAGAACAGGTCTCTCTGCCTCTGCACAGCAGCAGGGAAGGGAGCCCTGATGGTGCTCTCAGGCACCAGGATGTGCTGATGAATGAGGACTCAGAGCTCAGGCTTGAGCTGATGGGTATCCAGCTTCTACCTGTGTGGTTTTTTGCTCTGTGCATGCAATGAGACAGAGAAGAGCTTGCATTCACTTTACACAAGACAAGAAAAGATGTGAAAACAAAGAACTTATGTTTCCCCTGCTTCAGCTTGCAGAGGAATGGCAACCAAAAGAGCAGCCATTGTGTGAGCAAATCTTATAACACGATGTGTTTTTCCCCAAAGGACCATCCTAGTCCTTCATTATCTGTTAGGCAGAGTCCTCTGACATGTCTAGGACAGGATTTAAGAATAAATGGTTGTCAAACAGCTCTCAGTCTTGTGGTATGCTGTAGGTCTTATGGGAGTAGAGTGGAAAACTTGTCTTTAAATGAATCCGAGTAGAACTTTGAGAGGCTGCATGGATCTCAAATTTGTCTGCAGGGTATACAACAGTTCGTAAGACTGCTACTTTTTTGTGACATAGCTTTTATGGGGGTAGAGCCAGAATATTAAGCTCATTACTTCCAGATGGAAAGGTTGGACAAGACAAAAATCCTTGGCTTTGGGACCATGGACAGAGTGGTGTGATATGGACACGACATATTGAAGTAATCTAGATAGAAGATACAATGTTAGCCAAGGTTGTCAGTTGGATACTTTTTAAAACATTATATGGTTTGTAACAAGGTATTGTGTATCCTTCAAAACCCTCCAGACTGAAATCCTGGAAAGACGGTGGGGAAAATTGTGATTATTTTGCTTAAGTTACTAGAGTTCATTTTATATATATTAAGAGCTTGGCATCATTTGCCTGCAAGAAATTTCAGGCCAGCAATTTATACTGCATGAGCAATGTACATCATGCTAGCAGCACTTAAATGAGTCCAGGTGCTCATTTGTAACTCGGGATCTTGTGTGTTCTTATTGACGGGCTGTACACCGATAATAGCGAAGGGAACGCGGCTCAGCTCTGCCTCAGAAGCCACAGGTCTGGTCCCAGACCTTCCTGCAGGAAATCCTCACGGCTGCACCCAGCCTTTTCCACCAGGGGGCATGAAAAGTCCGTAAGATTGACCACTCTTCCATCCTCTCTTGCTTTGGATGCTTTGCCGAGGAAGATTGCTTCAAGCCCATTTAGCAGGCAGGAGCCCCATTGTACAGATTCGAAAGGTGGGTTAGCTAAGTGAGAAGTAGGAACAAAGGGAGACACATTACAAGGGCTTGAGCAAACCTGCACACTGGACACAACTATTTCATGTAATTTTTGTTGTTCAGATCAGCTGTATGTCTGCTCTTGAATACCGTGAGAAAAATGCTTGTTCACACACACTGGACATTTATGCTTTCTCTGACTTCACAGAACATACATCCAAAAATTTTTCACTGTAGTATCGAAAAAAAAACCCCCATATTATGACTTTTTTCCTTTCATGTGCTTTTACAGGTCCAGTGATGAGCACAGAAGTCTTTGTCAGAGACTTGGATGTGTCAGAGGTGAGTAAATTCCTAAGAAGTTTTTGAGACCACTTTAGAGATGCATATTACTAATTCTTGTGCCATTCATTGCTGTTGTCCAAATGGATTTAAGAAAACACTTCATCTTACCCTTTTGAATACAGCCTCTCACTCCTTAGACTTTGAAGGCAACCTGTCTCCATTAATGAAATTAGTAACTCAATCACTTTATCCAGCAGGATTGATTCAGTATAATCCTAAAATTCACTCTATTGCCTGTTCTGTATGCAAAATAAAGTAAATAAAAATAGGGAGTTCTTTGCTCTAAAGGGGAGCTTTGAACAAGATGCCTGTTATGATATTCAAGGGACTGTGAAAATTTGGGAAAACACAAGGTGTATTCTCTAAACAGGTAAACAGGTCTGTTAGCCTGTTTCTCTTCAATGTTTGTAGGGTTTTGCTCTTATGCATATATTTCACCCTTATCCATTGCTTAATGTTCTCTGGTTCCACACTCATTGCTGAGAAAGGACTGTTAGTGAAATTGCAATGAAAAACTGATAATATCTTTCCCACGTGCACCAACCTTTACAGAAGGTGGCATAAATAGATCCAATAGGACCCTGAGAAGCACAGAGGTGCAAAGTCTGCAGTCAGCCTGCTGAGCAACAATTCAAATCCTGCACAGGGAATTTTCCACAGGGCTGTGGATTAAAATATTAGTCACAGATAGTCTCTGTGTTTTTTTTTTTTTTTTTTTTAAGTCTTTACTACTCGACTCTTTAAGTACTGAGCACATTTTGAAAAAAAAAGTAAGGGCAGAAGGGCTCCACTTTTAAAGAAAGCAGTAATAAACAGACTCCTGTAGAGTCCTGGGAAGATCAGAGGATGCTGTGGCAGTAAGTAATAGCCAGTCCACTTTCAGCAACTATTAGCTCTGAATGTTTTTCAGATGACCTATTTTCTAGAAAGGCTGTAATGCACTTCTTAAAATCTGGGATTCTCTTCTACCTAATTGGCTTCTACTCACATTAACTGAAATCTATTCCATCTCTCTCAGAGTTACAGAACTGGGTAATAAATAAAAAAAGAAAGAAAAAATAATGGACTGATTAATATTATTTTAACCTGACAAGATATCAGGAAATTTGATGTGATAAACACTGTTACATAATTTGGTCCTATCTGAATTAAGGCCAATAGCTTGTTCTCAGACAAAGTATATCTTTGCAACAAGATCTGGACCAGCATTTAAAAATAGAATAAGATGAATACTTCTCTCATTCATGTAAACCCACAGGTTAATCACAGTTCAGCCACTTGAACCCATCCTACATTCTTTTGGAAAAAGAACCCATGGCATATGACCTCATTAGGGCAGTTCACAGACTATAGAGTAAATGATTCTATGAACAGACTTAATTATTTAAATTTCAGAGACAGGAAAAGTCCTCAGTCATCCTGAAAGAAATAAAACGAGACGTAGTAATAGAGGCTAAAATAGATGTGATCAATATCTCTCATAAGTAGAAAATAAGACTGTAAGAACAGTACAGTAAAAGCTTCTTACTAGGAAGTGCTGAAAGACTCTCAGACATTGCTATCCATCAGGTCAAATTAAAAACATATTTGCTGTATTTATCACCTCAAATTTTGAATTTGGAATGATTAAGTACAAAGAAAAGAAAACTGGCAATGATGGTCTTTTTCTGTGTACTGTCATGGATAAAAATAGAAATGGATGGAAAGGCAGAGTTTGAAGGCAGTGGAGAACATGCAAGCAGAGGGCTGAGGATGTCAAAACAGTAAACTCATGATGCAGTGGTGGGAGTTCAGCAGCTGTGTAATGGTTCATGAGACCAGTAACTCTGAACCTTGCTCATTGCAGAGGTTCTGCTAGGCACGTTTTGGGCACAAAACCCTTTAGACTGAAAAGCCCTGATCAGAGTTCCCACAGCCAGGGGGCTCTGCCCTGGGATGGGTATGAAGTTATGTGTCTGCAAAGAAAACCACAGCAAAGGAGTCAGTGCACACCACATTTTATGCTTCAGTGGAGCACAGAGCAAAACTCAGCAGACATTTGTCTTGGAGGACCATCATTTACCTCCAGCCTGCAGGAGTGAGAGAATAGCAATGCTCTGCCAAGGACAGAAGAAAGAGATGGAGTTTCATTGAGCTGTGAAAAGAGATGGTCTGTCCACAGGCAGGGAACCTGTGCTTCTTCCCAGCCTGTGTGATTTCACTCCACCTCAGTTCCCTGGAGGAACATTCATGTATCTCAACACAACCTGATGCTTATATGACACCAGTTTTGGCCGAACTGTGAAACCCTGACACAAAACCATGTTCCAGTATCCTTGCACTTCCTGTGGTGCTGAGGGGTAATTCACAGACAGCAAAATTTTAAGTAATAATAAATGAAAAATTAACTGGGACTGGTAGTTGTTCCAAAAATAAGCATACAGAACCTAGATGGGACACAGCCAGGACATTCAGGATGAGTGACCACAACTACTAAGCTGAACCCCTGGCCTTTCTTGTCCTAGTAGAGGCAGTCTTAACAGCAGCAGCAGTCTATTCCCCAGTGAATCTGTTCCTCTGAAGGATGAGCCTGTCAACCAGAAGCAAGGTTTTCCATGGGAATCACTGAAATTGTGCTGTGTCTTATGCCCAAGGTCTGATGGGATGATCATAATGGCCCCCTTGACCCAGAAGACTATGGCTCAGTGCTAGTTTGAAACAGATAAATACAGTAGCCAAGAGGTTTAGAGGAGATAATTTTAACCAAAGTGATTTCAGACAAACATCAGTGAAAAAGGATTCCCCTCTACAAGCAGATACATCAAATTAAAAGACATAGTTACTTACAGGAAACAGAAAGATTCTTTCAAGACTTAAAACTTGGGAAAAGCATCAGCTACAGACAGATTTCCTGCAGCTTTTTAAAATACATTTTTGCAACAGCTGTCTCAAGTTCTGTGGAAATATTCCAGAAGGGAATCCTGTCCCATGACAGAAGGACTGCTTTGATCACACTGATTATAAAAGCAGATACAGAAGGTCACGGTGACAGAAACTTTCTAATTTTTTTCTGAATGTGGAACCTAACATATTAACTGAGACTTTAGCTACTTGGATATGTGAAATTGTTCCTATTCTCACCCAAAAGAGTTAAACAACTGTGATGAAATGCAACTTGCAGCTGTCAGTACTCAGAATAGGCTTTCCTTTAGTGCATCAAGCACAGCTAACAGTGGGATCAGCCTGCCTTTGCTTTGCTGAGAAGGCAGAAGATGTAGGTGGAGTGTTCTAGGTTAAAAATATTTTGAGGAAAGTTAAAAAATTTACCTTGATATTTCTGAATTGTTTTATACTTCCCCACTCCTGTTAGCAAACAAGGATTACTAAAATATTTCTTTCTAAATTGTGAGAATCCACCTTTTCCCCTTTATGTTACATTCTTTCATGTGTTTTATATGGATCCATTGCTTATGCCAAAACCACTGACAACAAAATATATGCTTTTAAGGGAGATTCTCTGCTACACTTTTGAATCTCAGAAACCAAAAATTTTTCACCTTAATGATCTACCCCATACCTTAAGCTTCATATACTTCCACACAGAATGAAACAAACCATGGCAAATGGAGATATCCAAGGGACAGAAGCAGAAGGTATTTTATTTACTTTCAACTGACTTTACACAGACACAGCAGTTTGTGAATCCCATCCAAAGCAGTTTCTGAGTTATGACCATGCTGCATATTAAGGCAGAGAAAGAGATGTCTGAAAGATCCTTTTATCATTGCTACAGCATATGGAAAGCTAGAGTGAATATCCATCCTTGGCTCTTTCACTTACATTACAGGTTTATTACTGCTTGCATTCCTGTTTTGTGTGAGAATTGTGAGACTATGTACAGCATGGACTAATACAGGATGAGGGAGACAAAGAATATCCTGCTATTGCTATTTGTACTTCACAAGCTGGCAACAGCAAAAAGGGTCCATTTTTCAAAGCTGTCAGAAATCTGGAGGCAACAACACTTAGGTGCTTCATATTTACATGCTTGCTTGGTTGCTAAGTGAGTTTTCTTAAGAAGCTAAATCCTGCACTGGCAAACAAATAAACACTTTGTTCCTAACCCTGATAAGGAAGTCCAAGGGTCGAAGGAAGAAAAGGGGAGAGCTGTGTCTTGGTTACAGTTCTGCTTCACAGACTGGGAGCAAGAGAAGGCAGACTGCCCCTCTTTCTTATCTCTTCTCTTGGGTTTTTGGGAAGTAGGTTTCACTGCTGAGGCTGAGGGCTATGGGGGGGCAGTGAGTCAAGTGGAAAGTTTCCCACACCCAAACCAGTTTCTCTCAGGGTAAACCAACTGACCATGTAAATCCTGGCATCTTCTGCCTGCACAGATCCAGGCATCACATCTGAGCCTCCCCCAGATATGAACCACCAATGAAAATTGAGCAGAAACTGGAAACCATGAGAGGGAAGAATTCCCAAGACAGCCTGCTCCAACAGTACCCACAGGAGGTCAGAGGGCAGCTGATCCCTCCCTCCCATGCCACCTCCTGCTCCTTTTCCATGGCCATTCAGAAGGCAGACATTCTCCTTGAGGCATGGAGGCTTCTCGGGGCTCAGAGCTGGCAGGTGATGTGGTAGAACACTGTCACTTTGGGGATAGCCTTGGCTATGGTCACCACTCCCATATGCTTTTCCCTTTGTGAATCTGCTGCTATTCCCCTTTTGGTAAAGGGACTTGGATTCATAAGTAATTTAGGAGCTTTAACGTGTTTCTCCCAAAGTAACTGGCCCGAGGTCACAGAGGAAATCTGTAGCAGAACTGGGAAATAAATCAAGATCTGAGTCCCAGTTCGGAACCTCAGACACAAAACTACTATTTCTCATAGGAGGCTTAAATATGTGATGAGTTCTTTTATAATCATACAGTTTCCTTTCCAATGCCTAAAGTTTTCTTGCTACAATCATTAAACTACTAGCTGTCCACTTTTAACAGTTCTGCAGGAATTCTTTTATGTCAGTAGTGTTTGATAATAGGCCACATATGAGGTTCCAAACTTACTTTTTCCATTATTAACCTTTCATTTACTGATATTTCCCTCAGTATGTTTTGTTCTTATACCCTCCTGCACCATATGTTTATAATCATCTGAAACTTCTGAGTAATCCCATTATTTTTCTATTCTCTCACACATCATAAATGTGGGCTGAGTTCCAGAATCATTTATGCAGGATTAAAACATGGAATTGGCTTCAATGCTTCATCAATGAAGTCTTTAGAGCTTATCTCCCAAATTTGTATCTTTTTTGGGACTAGAAGTCTGGGAGATGGAGATCACAAAAACACAGTCACACACACTCACACACATCTTGAATATCAAAGTGAAAGATGATGAAAAAACAGGATTCTTGAAGGAAAAATACCTCATTCAAAACATATTGAAATCCAGAAGAAGACTTCCTTCCACTTCACTGTGCATCACACTAGCTCTCTATTCTAGCAGGGAAGACTGAAATAATTATTGTACTGATGAAGTGTAGGATTGTAGAAAAGTTTTTCCAAAGGGCAGGCACAAGCAGTGAGTGTATGACAAGAAACAGTTGAGTATGTGACAGGAGAAATAGTAACTGAGAAAAATCTGGAAGCCTAAAGAGAACAAGATTCAGTCTATAAACCCAATGTGTGAGGCAGCAGCTAACACCTCTCCGAGTCCATTGGTTTTAATTAGCCTGTTTTCCTTTGCACCAAGGGAGAAAAAGCATCAAAAATCCTTCCTTCAGAGAGACCAATGCCTGCAGCTCTCAGTGAAAGAGCTGGCTTGACTGCTTCATTCTTCAAATTCAGTGGCAGGCCAAAGGAGTTCCAAAGGCTGTGTGACCAAAGTCACTGAAGGCTTAGAGGTGCTGAGAGCACTGCAGGGCAGGTGGGGTCCTGTTGCACCCCAAAGCCAAGCACAGACAAGTGGCAATAGAGGGAGGAGCAAGCTCTGAAGATAATGAGGGAGGACAGGAATCACCAGGAGCAGCACTTGCTGGGGGCAGCTTCTGGCAGCTGGCTCAGGACTTACAGTCAATTTTAACAACCATTCTACCAAACCCACTGAACCATCTCCAGCTATAGAGCTGTGGCTTCAGGCCATGGGCCAAACATCCATCATGAAGATAGATGTGCTCCCCTCAGCATGCAGCCTTTGTTCCAGCAGATGAGGTAGGCTTTTGGTAAGACAGAAGACATAAATGTAGCATGAAAACTCTAGATTCCTTCAAACAAGTGCAAGCTTCTGCTTATAAAGAGAAAATCAGATGTTTCCTAGAAACTACCTCTATTCCAACTTTTTTATTATTTTTCTAAACTTCCACAACCAGCATTGTGATTTTTGATGGTAGGTGTTAGCTTGAAACAAAAATAATTTTAGGAGATCTTGGGTGAACACAGAAGTTATTTGCTTAAATTATGAAAAGTCATTTCTTGACCCATCCCAAAAAAATGACTTGTTCACTGAACCCTAGTGACTTCCATATGCTTTTGGATATGGGAGAACAACTGACAGCTCTGACCAAGGATAGGTGAAGGAGCATGTTTGGGGTATGGAGGGAGACCAGGATTCCTCTTTGGTGCAAATTGACTTACATTTATGTTAAATTGTGTCAATGACTTTCTGGGGCAGGACTCCAAAACTGAAATGAGGAAAAAAAGAGATTGGCACAGAGAAATAAGAGAAACAAGCAGAAAAGGCAAGAGTGGGAAGGATAGTAAAAAACTACTTCTACTTGAGAGAAGGGACAGAAGAATCTTTGGCCAAAAGCTCAAAATATTCTCCACAACCCAGGCTGCATCTAAACAGTGGCACATACTGTGTCTCTTGTGTTTCAAGAGAATTCCAGCAAGAGAGAAGATGAGTTTGCAAAGGAAGGCTCTTCAGGCAAATACGTCCGTAATTTCGAGCAGGCTAAAAGGTGTGATGCAAACAGAAAAAGGAGGTGCATACAGCTTGGGATGACTGGAATCAGCATAGCATTTGTCCTAAACTCACCCCAGATGAGAGAGGTATCTTATGAGAAAGAAGGTTTTTATTTTGCAACTAAAGGATATATTGTAGTGACTTCATATGACAGCTGCAAATGTCACTTTGCTTCATTTTGTGACTTCTGAGGCCAGGACATCAAAAGCAAAACCGTTTTAGCCCAGTCTTCATCTGTATATTTTTTTGTATCTGATGGGAAATAGTCTGTCCATTCATTTATTACATGTTACTTATAGGCCTTTCCAGTCTGGACTGAAAACTTTCACAGCACACTCCTGAAGACACTTCACCCCTCGTGGTGCCCTTCTGGGCAGTGGAACTGAGTGTTACCTGATGGGAAGGGGTTGTGCCCCAGCATTAGGATGAGAGGCAGTGACAGGGTGCCGGATAACAAGGATTAATCAGGCAGTTCCACAAGGATTCATAATGATCTGATGCACAGTGCTGGGGCTGCAACAGCTCATTCTCTATTTTTAAAGAAAATGAGGTCTCCAGTCCTCTGCAGAGAGAGGAACAACATCTGTATGAGGAAATTAAATGGGCTCAGGACTCTGATTTGTCCCTGAGGCCATCTGGCATGGCATGGCTCACATTCATATCCTTCCGAAACAAAGAGAGGGGTATTCCTGAGCCTGTGTCACCTGAATTGTGCCCAGGTATTATTCTGGATGGCTTTTGATGCCAAAAGCAGTACCAGAGAGTCAATTTAACTCTGTGGATAACTGGGTGACAGCAGTGGGTCTGTTTTCAGGCCTTGGTTAGTCTGCTGATAAAAGTCACTGCCAATTAATCTTACCTTCTCTTTGATTCTACTTGATACCTCACCTTCCTTGGCAAAATACTTACTGAATAAGAACAAAAACAACAACCGTAACAATAAAGAATTAATACCTAAATATTTATTTGTAGGAGGTCAGGAGGGCACTGGAACATGCATTTGGACAAAGCAGGTAAGATGACACTGCCTGGATGATGTCAGTATTCTGACTTGGAGAACTGGCATGGTTTTGAACCATTTACTACCCATAAGCTCATTTTGTGGAGTTATATTGCATTTAAAGGACAATAAATGGTATCCTTGTTTCCCAGAGTGCATCAAAAACTTTCTAACTCTTGAAAATAAAGGTTTTAAATTATGTTTTTAGTAGCCTCCAACCACTATTATTAAATGCAAACTAAAATTACAGCAATTAATAATAGCAATAATTTTTTTTGAAAGCCAAAAGTGGAAAGTTGCAGAAATGGTGAATACATACTGTGAGCACTATAAATGAAAAAAAAAAGGGGCAAATACAATGATTTGAACTTATCAGTGACAGTGCAATGCAGACAGTTCCCACAACTCTGAACATTACAGACTACAGCTGTTGGTGGCTGTGGGTTTTCTGCCTCATGACCTTTCAGGAATCTGAAGAGCTGGAAGCAATTTGTTGAAGCAATAAAATCATATTTGGGTTGGAGGGGTCTGAGGTGGGCACTCCTGTGGTCAGTGCCTTGTAAGAAGCTGTGGTTTGGGTTCTTGAGGACCTTGCATTTCCAGTCTGAAAGGTCTTTGGCAGTCTGGGGATCCAGACACAGAGCCACTTGGGGCTGCAGGATGAGAGAGTGGGAGGGAAGCTCCAGTACAGCATGTTTTCCATAAGAGCTGCTTGTCTGCTCAGAATCTCATTAATCTCCCTGTCCTATCCCACTGACTCCTGGGTCATTGCAAGGTTTCTCTGTCGACTTCCCGCTCATGGGAGGACTGTTCTCTGCCAGCTCCTGGGCTGCATTTTCACATGTTTAGCTGCAGTTCTGAAAAATTGTGATTTCTCCAACCATTTCGTCACCCTCAGATTTTGCAAGACATTTTGATAAGAGAAATGTACCCGAAAGCTGCTGTGTTAGATCCTGCTCATAGTTCAAAAAAATAACTGAGTGTTTGTTTTTCCTCCAGTTTCTAGCACAAATAAACAATTTCCATCCTAAAATTTCATCCTCACAATCTCTCATCTGCCTCAAGGGGGCTGAAGGCAATAAGTCCTTTCCAACCTATGTTCATACGCCTGAAAGTCCTGCTGCAATGAACAATTCTTTCATTCCAAAGGTCTTTGCAGCCAACTGCTTCAAGTTGCTGGCTTGATGTTTTTCATAAAGGTTTCTGTCACAGTGGGTTTGCAAGCTTAGACACTAGCTTAGTCTTTATGTGTAAGAAATGTTGAGATAGGACAAGGGCAGGACTATTTCACAAAACAGGGAATCAGGCACTAGATATTCTGGGCAGGTAAGTGACATCTCTGCAGCTGTAATTCAGTTATAATACTGGAGAATTTTTCACTGATCCAGGGGCCCAGGGAGCAGGGAAAATGATTGCTTAGGAGGTCTAAGGGGAGCAAAGCAAGATATTTTCTGCTGTTAGTCACCTGCTGTTTTGAGACAGTGGGAAAATTCAGCCATTTATTCTAGAATAAGTGAAAAAGATACAGTACAGTGTTAATGGAGCTTACATGTTCATTTTCTAGGCTTTTCAGGTACAAGGCTTGTGATGAAATACATGAAGTTTGGAAATTGCTGCTGGCCCATTTGCAGTTAATATGACTTGAATACACAGCTAGCTGCTGCCTGTGGTACAAGGAGAACACATTCCATGGCCTTGCACTAGTGGGTACTACAGGATGGACTTCAAAGGTTGCTCCAAGGCACCTTGAAAGCAATTGAGTATATGACAAATGAAATGATTTTAAGTGTTCTCCATAAACTCATTTATTCCTAGTTTCTGACACACTTAATGAAGGATACCAGGCAAAGTGACCTGTGTTGGATCTGGAGCTTTGGAGGGGAGCAGGGGATTGGAGTTGGATCTGGAGATTTGGAGAGGAGGAAGGAGATCCTGCAGCAGGAGGAGCATGAAGGGTCAAATTCTGGTTGTGTAGCAGGAGAGTTGTAAAAGCCACTGGATACTGCAGGGTAGTTAGAGCACACGCCAAACAGAGTGGGAAGAAGGGGAAAATGGGGAGGGATTTAAGCAGGGAGAGAGGGAAGGGATGGAAATAGTAGGGCTGAGATATGTAAGCGTATGGGATAACAAATGGCAAAGTTTCTGATATTGTAGTCAAGGAGTTGTAAGATTTCCCTGAGTATCCACAGAGGGCATGGTAGGTGTGACTGGTCCCAGCCACAGTCCTGCCATTCATGAGTCTGTGACTGGTATTCTGGGAAGTCATGGTGTTAATTCTGGCTTTCTGGACTAATTCCAGCAAGAAACATCTGCGTTTCAACCTATCTGCAGCCAATATTTAACAGTGAATTTTACAGGAATTTGAATTTATAATCAAATATTTACAAGTCACAGACATTACGTAATTCTCATTGCACAGTAGTAAGTAATGAAGATAGCAGGAACAGGCTGGGACAAGCTGGGCAGGCTCTTTGAGAGCTCTAGTGATACAGTCTGTGAAATCAGACTTGGTCTTAATCTTATACTGTGGCAACTACTGTGGAGATGCTGATGACATGTCTGTGCTGCTGCCAGGGTGCATTCTTGCCAAAATGCCCCTTGTTGACTGTTGGAGTAGCCCGTGCCCTGAGAATCTAGGACAAAATCAGGCAATGCCATTTTTCACTGGGATTGTGGACCATGCTAGAATGAAACTCAGAACTGCACTGTTTCAGCTCCAGTTGACAGAGGAAAATAACAGAGCACAGAAATTATGTATGGAAGAAGTACACCTCCAATATTACATAGTTTCATCACAAAAAACCCTGCCTATTATAAGGTTTTGTTCGGAATAGCAAAATATTTTCTCTTCAGTATTGTGATCTATGTAAAAAATGTCTGGATGCAACATTCTTCCCTATCTTGTTTTGTGTAATATGTGATGAATGTTGTGTATTTTTCCCTGTTCTCTGTTTGCCTTGTCCCACAGGTTCTCCATATAATGGCAAGATACATTTAATTGAAATAAAAGGCATTTTGCCACTCTAAGTCACAGGCTAACCCCAGTACAGTGACAGAGAATATATATGAGCATGTATTAAAGTATTTTAAGGACAGAGATTAACCCTTCCTGCCTAACAGACAGATACTTTGTGGAAACAGAAAAGAGAGGAAAATCGTCTTCATCTCTCTATGCACTGTGTAATACCCAGAACTGTGTTCAACTTTCTGGGACTGCAGCACTCTCCTCACTCTGACATTTCCCCATCTCTCTTCCACAGCAACTTGTTTTTACCTCACCCTCCATCACTGCCTTCTCCAACCCTTCCAGCCATGGACACATGTCTTTGTGACTGCACAACTAGTATTTCAGACCTAGCAGGCAGACCACCAATGGTTTTCAGTGAGAAAGGAGGATCATATTTGCTGAATCACCATTTTTGCAGGGTTTTGGCTTCAGAGCTTCCTCTGGTAGCACATGATGAAAAAGGCTAGATGAACTTTAAAAGAGATTCCTGTGGACAAACTGGGATCAGAGATTGCCATGTCACTGTGGACAAAGGTGTTGGGTCTGAGTCCTAGAAAAGGGGTTGTGGAAGCAGTTTTCTCCTAAATATTTTAGGATGACTTTAGTTCCTCATTGTGGTTTCTTCAATGGATCAGAATTACATGAACCCATTTTTCCCTCGTGCACTTCTTAGGATGACTATGGATATATCTGTACTAGCAGGGGAACCTGAACATTTGCTCATTTTTAACTTTTAAGCAGGCTCTGATCTTGCCAAACAAACCTCAGACACTGTTCAAAGTTTAGCAAGGACTAAAGACTGCTCTTGGTAGGCAGTTTGGATGTATCTGCCATGCTTTAGAGGCTATGGGAATGCAATACAACAGACATGGCCAGGCAGGCACTCAGAAACAGAGGATGTGCTGCAGCCCTGCTCAGTCCAAAGATAACCTGATCTCTAGCAGTGGATCTTACCAGGGTTCAGTTAAAAGTGAATGATAATGTGCACAGCCCAGCAAACCTGAGCTGTGTCTCTTTATCCAGTGATTAGGAAAGATGTGGCCCACAGGGTCATGCAGAAAAATTTACAGGAATGTGAAACAATCTCAGTGATGCCCAGGCCAGCAGAGGCCCCTCAGAGCTGGGTGGTTTGAGCTTTCCTTTCCCATTTTCTGTTCTCCACCTCTGACCACAATCTCACTTGGTTGCCTGGGTTCCTACCAGGTATTGAAACTTAATTTGGTCCTGGATAAAAAAGGAATATAAATAATGGAATACCAGTACTCCTTCTATATCATCAAAGCATTATCTGTAGCGTGTTCTGACCCATGGCTAGAGTTTGTTAGAGACTAGTTTAAACACAAAACCATTTTAAAATAATTTTAGAATTTGGTCTGTGTAAATGTAATAAAATTTTGGAGCTAGATCATGAATTTTGTTCTTGCATAAATGAGTTTGTGGTGCAGTGCATGACTAGGACTCTTCTGTGATACCACAATAAAAATAACAGCAGTATCACTGCAGTTCAGAAAATTGCTGAAGACATTAGAAAATTTTTTAACAGAGGAAGACAGCCAAGGAAAAGGTGGACATGTGCTCTGTTATGCAAAAAATGTTCTCACCTCAAAAAACCTCAGCAGTAATTAAAAAAAATAGCTCTAAAAAAAAACACCCCACCAAAACCAACCCAAAACCCCAAGCCAAACTAGGAACCATTGGAAGCACTGAGAACTAAAACATGCAGTAGGCTGAGGAATAAAATACCATTATCCAAAGCATCCCTTCAACTCAGCCCACACCCTACAGAATGAGCTTCAGGCAAAACCTGTGGCTGTTCCCTGTCTTTTCTTCCACACCGTCTGTCCTGCTTACAGGGCACCTGAGAGGTGCCTCCCATCCTCAGCTCATCTGTGGCTTGTGTGGAGCTGTGTGGGAGGGTGGATGGAGGGGCTGGAAGAAGGGCTACCACTACTCTGACACTGCACAGGCAAAACCAGCTACACCAGCTGAAAAGTGAGCACAAAGGGGTTGTTGAGGCAGGGCTATTTTTAGCTTCATCTGGATCATATTAAGTATTCACTGGTGTCCAAGACTCCCTTTCTCCCACTCAGTGATGCTACAAGACCAGATTTGATCCTTCCAAGAGACCTACGAAGAAGAAAGAGCAGTGACAGCCCTGATCCAAAACAATTGCTGTGACTAATGTGTTGTCAGTAGTGACAAATGATGAGGAAATGTTATTTTTTCAGCTGTGAATGGTCTAGATTCATTGTTGAGCTGTGCCCTGTCTCCTCAGCTCCACAGCAGCATTTAGAAATGTGAATCCTAAACAAGAGAGATGCTTTGGTCCCAGAGGAGCAGGATTTTAGCCACATCCTTCCTTGTCCACCTGTTTTCTATCATGTGTATAGGTCAGTTTTCTATTAAGTTACTTGGATTTGACAAATCCTTCTGATGCCATGCTTCAGAATTGGAGCAGAACTGCTTTTTCCAATAGTGCAGGTCACTATTTTTCTGCAAACCCATCTTCTTTCACTGAGCAGGAATCTTTCCTGTCTCTATATAAATACTTTTTGCCACCATACTAGACTATATTAATAAGGAATTCTGTACGATCCTGGGTGAATGAATTTGGTAGGATGAATTTGGATTTAGCATACAGAAAGACTACAGTGTAAATCAGAGAAAAAACAACTTTTTCTATTACAGTCAGATATTGCTTTTCCCCCCATGACAGGGTAATGTGTTACTACCAGTAATGCAGCAGGAAAAAAAAAAGGAGCAGAAAGAAATCACTGAGCAGAAGAAATAGTTTAAAAAAGCCCCAAACTAAACCCAAAACCCTTGCTTTTTGGGCACTGGCAGGTCACACAGTTTACTACATTGCTGCTCTGATATCTGATAAAGTGCAAATGGGTTGAAGCACAGGAAGGTGTTCCATAGCATAAATATTTTCTGAAGCAGGAACTCTAGATGCTGCTAATAGACTGAGACTTGTTTAACTCTCCCACAAGTTTCTAGAAACTTGGATCCTCTATAACCTTTTTGTAATATACCATATTTCCATAATGCAAAGTGCTCAAAAATAGCAATTAATGCTGTGATTTGTATTTACTTAGTGGAGAGTATTAGGAATATGGGTGAGGTTGACAAAGATTGGTAGATGAACTGCTTTTCCAGTATCTATAAAGCTGGGATATTTGGCACTTGGTAGGAATGAATATTCCATATTGAGGATTTAAAACTTTCCGTAATTCTTACATATATAAGTTGCAATTTTGACACCTGCCCTGTAAAGTGCAAGTGTGAGGAATAGACTCACAGGCATAATCATCTTCCATATACTTTTTTGAACATTCATATAACTTTTCCAAATAATTACTCTTTGAATTTTATACATTGTTATACCAGGTGGCAAACTGCAGTGGAATAAACTGCACAGTGCCTTGTTATGTAATGGGAAAGCATGCAATACCTGGCAATATATCCAATAAAATCCACACCTATCATCTCCTCCATATGAGTGGGTTGTTTACTACACTTTGTGGGTTGAATTTGTGTTTTCTGTCTGCAGGTTTCGTGGGCTCTGTCTTCATTGTGCACTCCAATTTGCAGCATTCCCTCATGCCAAGACACTTTTACATGGTTTTATTGAGGGTGACAGTGATTTATTCAAAGAAAAATTTCTGTCTACACTTCATGGTGAGTTTGGCAATCATTTCTTTTCCAAACTTGCCATATCCTTCAAGAAAGAGGAATTAGCTTTAAGAGGCTCTGCAGCTGTTTGGCATCTAATATTCAGAGCTTATTATTATTAGTGATTTGTGATCTCTAACAGTCAGATCATTCTTTTCTCTAAACATTTTTTACTTTATTTTTTTTCATAGGGAATGTAAAACTTTCCTCCTTTAAAGTCCAATGAAGGGAGGTGAAGACATTTATTTTTCAAATGCAATAAAATGAACTTTATATTATTATTTCAATGACTGATTAAAAATATTATTTATACCATACCAGTGCTTCCATGCATATTATAGGGTGTTTCATTTGTGATCCAGCTGAGATAGAACAGTTCCCTTTCACTTAACAGTCCTAGAGAATGACCCCTAATTATTCACAGCCTTATGCAATGTAAACAGAAGTACCCTCTGAGTAACATATACGTTTATGGTTTCTCATTCTACGGAAAAAAAGGGATTTGTGTTTGCAAAGATTTTGGGAAGTCTTGTGGCTTGTTTTAAGCAGGAGGTCAAATAACTGAGCACAGTGACCTCGTTGGTGCTACACTCCATGAATCTCTAATGAGCTCACCAAGCACAGGCCCCATTCCACCACCTCCAATGGTAGTGAGCTCAAACTGCTGGGGGGTTTAGCCCAACATCCCCTCTTTCTCTCCATTCACCAGAACAGGCAACTAAATCTTGCTAATTGAATTGCCCTGGGCAGGTTCTGAAGAAGCCTCCCCGTGGATTGTGTTAATGCAAATTGATGAGTTTGTCCTGGTTTTGCAGAACAAGCCCCGTGTGCTGAGCTGTGCCAGGCACGAGCCACGATGGGAGACATGGCCATGGCACTGAAGGTCAACAAAAGTCAGCAAGCTCTGCTTTCTAAGGAAACCTTTGTACAGATCTCCAGCACCAGAGGCCAGTGCCACCAACTGTGTTATCCGAAATCACATCTCATTAAAACATTTTTTTTTTCCTTAATATGGATCTGAAGTAATGTTTCCTTTGTCATGTGTCTCCTTGGAACCTGCTTATGCTGGAGCCTTGAGCTGGTACTGGGGCCATGTACTTGGGCCAACAGTTTGCAACAATCTGTATATGGGTGATATTAATTGCTGCAGGTAATAGTTTATTTTGCCCTTTAATACAACTTTCATCTGGAAATCCTTCAAGAACTATAGTATTGTTACTGAAGTGTGAAAAGGCTCCTGAGGAGCATTAATTTAATTATTCTGCAGGTGCATGAATGTGGCAGACCCTAAGGTTACGAAGTAGTCTCAACTCCCAATCACCTGCCATTGCCACTAGAAAATATTATGTAAAGTACACCAGGTTAAACTTAAAAAATCTTATTTAAAAGTATTTTTCATAGCATTTACATCATTCTCCTGAGTACAGCAAGCTTTCACTGAAGACTTTTGTTTTGCTGCATCAGTATGCCCAAAACAACGACTTTTGTGTTAAAAATCTTCATGGAAATCTGTGCTAAAAATGTGATTTTTCTATCTCATTCTTTGGCATTTCCCCTTCTTTTCCAGGACTCTCTGTTCTGTAGAATGCAGTGGTGTTTCCAAGATGAGTCTCACACTCAGAGATGCTCACGGCACTCCCAGGTTGCCGTCAGTGGGCTCTTGGCCACTTACCCCAGCCCACAGAGCTGGCAGAGCATACTCAGAGCTCTTGGCCAGGAACCCAGAGCTATTCCCAAAGCAGAAAATTACTCCTTAAAAACACTGGTCTGGCCACTACAGCTGAGGAACAGTTTCAGTACTATACTTGTAAGAAGCAGTTCTCATTTCCATCAAAAGGTTTTCTGGCTAAAACTTATTAGATTACAGCAGGAATAGGGTTTATATCAAGTGTTCAAAGACAGCTTAGAGTGACTATTAGATACGGTCTGGGATTCCAGCAAACCAATTTCTACTACTGGCATGTGAGTATTCATGAAAAAAATAATCTGAGTTTTCTGTTCTTTCAGTTCCTGTGTTTGTCCAAAGTGAGTGATTACATGGATGACATTTATAAAGCACCTTGAGACCTGCAGAGTACTGGTCTAACAGCTGGGTATTATTATTACTCTGTTCAGTTGATGTTTTATACTATAACCATAGCAATGCTATATCTGAATGACTTCCAAAGGTAAAAATAAACAATGTGGTTATTTAACATAATTTCTCCCATAAAGGGGGATGTGTATTTCTTTTTAGTTCAGGCCTAAGAAATATTAGCAAAATCCAGATTGGAAGGATAAGCAGTAAGCAAAGTACAAGGAAAAATTTGGATTTGGACTGAAAAGTGAGATTTGCATATCTCCCACTGGAATTAATTTTAGTATTCTGACTTATAAATCTTACCTTATGTAAATGACTTTCACTGATTGAAAGGTTTCCAGAGAAAGGAGCTCCTAACTGTAGTTAATATCTTGATGGGGGGAGAGTCCATTACATACCTTAATCTCTGCAGGCAAAAAGAAGCACAGGGGTTTATCTTTTATGCATCATGAGTAAATGCTTAACACTGTGGGAAAGGTTTCAAAAGCGAAAAGAAGTATTTGGTAGGAAAGTCTGACATTTGACCAAGGACAGCTGCAAAATCTTTTTCCTCTTGTATGCTGGAAAACAGTTAGAAAGATTTACCTGAGACTACAAACCAGTGCTACGGCAGGGTTTTAACACCATTTCAGAGAAAGTAAGTTACAGTTCTGTGTTTATTCTCTTATCCTGTATTTCCTTGGTGTCAATTTTAAAGATTCTTAGAATTATGGCATAGAGACACCCCCACTTGTAGATCCACCAGGCTTAAAAAAAAAAAAAAGTAATGACATCCCCAGTGATTTCTCTCCCTGTTGTAGCTCCACAGATCCCTTGCCCAATGTATCCTATGAGAATTCATGATGTTACAAGCACAGCTCTGTAAAAACCCTTTGAGAGAAGGATGAGGAACTAAGCTGCAGAAGCTACTTCTATTGCTATTCTATATTGCTACAAGCAATATTCTATATTGCTACTTCTATTGCTATTCATATTCTATATGCTACAAGGATTCACCCTGGGGAGTGATTTGAGCTGCTGGGGGTGCAGCGTGGTCACACCCAGGCTGTCCAGAGCACACTGACCATACATATGATGGCTGAAGGATTTTTTGCTTTTTCTCCTAAATACTTTTTACACAGTTCTCTATACCCACAAGTATTAGCATGCACACTTGTGATGCTTTAGGTGTGATAATTTAGTCTGGTTTCTTGGTATCTGTTAGGCTGGGAGACAGAACTGTAGAGTTAGGAGACCAAACATTCTATTGTCATAAGCACTCAAGGTCCCCTAGCAGGATGGATTCTGTAAACTAGAAGTTAACCCACCCCAGCCCCTTATTGGGCCCTCTTGTTAGATATGCTAATGTGTAAGGTCTTTAATTGTATACTCGACTGGGGGGTGGAAGGACATTGTGATGTTTGTCACCAGGGTGAAGTGATGCATGGAATGGGATCCTATTAAAATACCGAGGTAAATGACTCCCAACTCTCTAACCGTGTCTGAGCTTTTATTTCCTAACACCAGGAAAAAGGCATCACACGCACAACACAGTGCTTGCCTGTGGATCTCTTCTGTCCCTATGCAGGATCTCTATGCCAGTGAGACTTGATTATTTTATAACTTTTATCAGTTTATAGCGCTAAAAATAATTTCTATGCTGTCTTACAGCCCACTAGAATAGTATTTTCATGGCATGAGACAGACATTATGTGCTGCATGCCTTGGCCTGTCACAGTACATGGGAATCTCCAAGCACCCTGCCTGGAGAGGGTTACAGGGCTGTGTAGAGGTCCAAGCCAGGTACATTCATCTGTTTTGCCTACTGATTTATCTGTTCTGCCTACCGGCCGCAGTCTGGGAGCAAAATTTCCCAAAAAAACAGACCTGATGGTTTCTAATGGAACTAACTAATCCAGTCCTGAAGGAAGCCCAGAAGTGAACTGCACTGCATCTGCACGGGGTAGATTTCCATGGGATCGTGATGGATGAGGGAAGTGGGGACATAGTCATTTGAGAGTACACATCCAGCTGAAAAAAGATATGTACTCATGAACTGAGTGAAGTTACAAACACATTTAACAGTCTGGGTTCTGCAGAGGCATCCATAGAGACAGAACAAAGATAGTGCCCTAAAGCAGCCAGTGAGACTGTCCCAAAGGGTCTGTGGAAACACAGGAACTTCAGCTAAAAGAGAGAATGATGCCAACCACCCACTCCTTTGTTTCTTCTTCTACACATGTGACTGTTTTTTGCTTATTACCACTGATGTCTTAAGCATCAAACACCAAGAACTGAGTCTCCAAAAACAGTTGTTTTGGAAGATGAAATATATGTGGTCAGTTCTGTCTATGAAAAGTTCTTTTGATGTGCAGCTACAGCAGTGAGCAGGAATCTGCAGCTGCAAGCAGAGGAGCAGAAAGGGAAAACCCAGATTTTATAGATTTATTTATTTAAAGCAAATTCTTTGATTAAGCATTGCAGTCAGCTCTGTCAGATGTGCAAGTCACACTATGTGAGCGAAGGCTGAAGTGCTGATTCTTGCTTATTCTAAAGACAATTGTCACTTCTGACACTTTGGTACACAAGCTTCTCTCAGCAGTGAGGTAAATCCAACAAGATTCATCCAATCCAGGGCAAAATGGCTGGGTCAATGGACTGAGACCAATTGCAGGAGGTTTAACAAGGTGAGTTCTGAACTTGGGTCATAACAACTCCTTCAGTGTTACAGGCTGGGGAAGAGTGGCTGGAAAGTGGCCCAGAGGAGAAGGACCTGGGAGTGTTGGTTGACAGCAGCTGAACATGAGTCAAGGTGAGCCCAGGTGGCCAAGAAGGCCAATGGCATCCTGGCTGTATCAGCAACAGAGTGGCCAGCAGGACCAGTGACTGCTGTCCTGCCTGTAAATCTCATCTCCAAAATAGACAGAGCCTCCATCTGAATGGACTGCTTATTTGGGCATCAAAAGGGGTTATCCTTTACAGGTTTTAACATTCAAGGTTGTTCTGGTTAAGACAACTAATTCCAAAAAATATTTAATAGTCATTAAAACAGCATACATGATGGACTAAGTTCTTGAGGGTCAGCTGAAATTCAGCTCAGTGTCTTCAGCATTTCCTCCTGAGAGAGTTGTTGTTTTTCTACTCTGGGAGCTCACTCTTTTGTGCTCAAGTCTTGTAGTTGATTGTTCAGGGAGACTGGACAGATAATTTTTGTCTTCTGATTCTTGTAGCCTGGGGCATATCTGAATATAAAGATTTGCAACACTGGAGTCTGTCCATGCAGCTGTGAGTACCACCCTGATATGCACTCCAGTCACAGGTCATCAGTCTAGGGGGCATTTATTGTGAAGCTGTGGTGGGTTGGCTTGGCTGGCCACCAGATGTCCAGCAAGTCACTCTATAAATCAAAGACAATTTAAGGAAGCACCACCTTCAAGCTGGCTCTAGCAACATCTTTAGCATTAGCAAACAGCATCACATTGAATGTGGCAAGACAGAAATGAAAGTGTGAGTGAGCTGGTGCTGGGGCTTGTACACCTTGAGTTTTTAGTCTGCAGGACTGATGCCCAAAAACCTCTTGAGATAAAGCCCTGATGACTGTGTTGTTGTGTTATATTATTTTTTTCCGCTATGCCCAACATACAGCCTGTAGGATGTGTTTGACTATCAGGACAAATCAGTCACCCAGAGACCTTGCCTTGCTCACCCTTTTTTTTTGGACATTAAGAAATTTGAAACAGGTACTTAACTGTCTATATATATATGTATATATATAATATTCCTAATGTTTCAAGGAAACATGGGATTACAACATACACACAGCTAAGCTTTCTTTACTCTAATGAATAAGGAAAACAATGTTTCCCAATGTGGCCTACTTAGCAGGAAGGTCTATGCCCAGCCAGTGTAGTGGAATTGTACTTGACTAGTAAAAGTGTAAAGCAGCAATCTAAACAGCAGCTCCTTCCAAATAGCAATGCCACAATTAACAGAAGTGCTTCTCCATTCCTCTACAACATAGCTGCTTGTGAAGCCCACTTATAATAATGACATCTGATGACTTGCAGGCCAAACACAAAACAGTTATTCCATACTTTTACATGAAGTAGAAGATAATTATTTTTGGAATTTTTATTAAGAGACCCAGAAGCTGCAGTAGTTTATGCTTCTACTGACGCAGATATATCTAAGGCATCAAAAATGGTGGACAAAGGAGCAGTTCAGTTTACATTTTCTTTCCACTCTGCTACTGCACAGAGCTGGAGAGAGCTGAGTCCCACTGTTCCTACAAAGTGATATTATCCTTACAGCTACTTGTGTCAGCCAAGCCATATGGACCATGCATTTGAAGAATGACCTCGGATTGGGTTATATTTTCACAAAATTTTAAAAACAACAGGATCATTTCCTCTTGTTTATCTATTCCCTTGTTCAAATAAAAGAAGTTGAAATAATATGAAACATGTCGAGTTTTGTTATCAGTTGGACTAACTTACATAGGCATAGAACTATTCTAAGTATTTAGAGCCTTTAATTAGTATGTTTTCAGGAAGGGACATTTCTAATCTCCTTGGAGTTTCAAGCAGATGTTTCTGAATTAAAATCATTCTATTTCAAAAGACATCACTGGGCTTATTATAATATTTAAATAATACATTCCTTTTGATCATGGTATTGTGACATACCTCAGACATCTTCATTGTTTGTGCTATTTCTTCAGAGCCCCAATGAAATATGATATTTTTTGGCACTGAATCAAGTGGTTATGCTAGGCACTGCTCTATGTTATGCAGTGTTTATTAAAATCTACCCTATAAACAATTTAAATCTATTATTATTACACAGGAGGCCTTTAAATTAATTTGTGCTGACAGAAAAACTACAAACTCTGACCTGTTTCAGCAGTTTGCCTGTGAAAGCAAGAGCAATTTTTCAAATATTATATATAAAAGATAAAAATCTACATTTTAAACTGCCTGTTCCAGAAATTACATTTGACTAGGGAAAATATTCAGCCAGAATAGCACTTGTGACCAGAAAGAGGGTACCAGGTACATGGCAAAGACACTGGACAGTTCACCTTGATTTTACTTCAGCTCACATCTAAACTATACATACATTATTGCAAACTATTACAGATGTGAGATTCCTCATCACTGCTGCAATGCAATGTTTAAAAAAACTAAAAAAGGAAGTGCCATTTCTGAGCTGCCATTAGGATGTCTCATTTTTCCAGAGTAAGCAAATCCATTTTCTAAGTAAGAGGAGAAGAAAAACTTTTAAAAAGAATAATGTTTATGTTTATTAGCTACTATATCTTGATATGCATCAAAATTTTTACATGATAACAGATACATGAAAGGATAAGTTTCATCTGAAATAAGTTTAATTCTGTCCCAAGTAGTCTAAGCCCTAATTCAATAAACACGTATGTTTTGGTCAGACTCAGAAGAATTTAGACATATGTGTCAATACCCTGATGAAAAAGGTTGCTATCCTGAATCTCTAGGATACTTTTAATTCTGTCTTATTTAGCAGCATTACCAAAGCTGTAGAATTCAGATCTCGAGGCTAGAATGGGCAGAATGTGCACATATTTAATTTAGTCAAAGGGTGTATTTTGCTGCAATAGTCCAGACACCAGCTTGAAAATGGAAAAATTTCTCCTGGAATATGAAGGCATCAGTATTATCCGTATTCTGTCCCATGTATTTGTGTTTGCCAATGTATTTTATACAAAATGCATAATTAGCCCTTCAAAGCACATGGAACATTGCATTTTTAATTTCTCCCTGCCTTCTCAAAATGCAGAAGAAAAGTATGAACACGTTCTTTCTACTACTTCTACACTTTAGAAATACAAGAAACAGGCAATTTTGCTGGAAAATAAGTATATCCATCTACCAAGAAGTTAAACAGAAAACTTCCTTCACTCAAAATGCTCATTTGTTCAGTCTTTAATAACAACATATTTTAAGCCGTCTGATAAATATCCTTTACTCTGAAAATCTCCCAGCTGCCAGTTATTCTTCAATACCATTCATTTATCAATTTTTCTAGGCAACAGAAGACCCACATTTCTTGTCAATGAAAAGGCTGTAGAAAACCATATCTTGAGCAACATTTTAAAAAATCCCAAAACCACAGACAATTCTACAGGCTGGGTTTTTTAGCTGCTTACCATGAGAGGCTGATTATCATTATCAATAAACTTGGCAAAATGATCTGAAATTATTTCATTTCTTCCTTGAAATCTCACTGGGTCCTTTGCTAACATCAAACTCAGGATGAATTTGTAGGGAGTAATGAAAAGCAATTTTGTAATTTATGAACAGAGAGCAGATCCATCCTTGAAACATATGTACAAACACATGGCCATGCCCCAGTGCGAATTTCAAGCAAACAGTATGTTTCATAAGAAACAGCCAGTTTGCTCATTTCTAGAGAACTGGCAGTCACTTTGACTTGCTGAAAGATCCAAAAAACATAATTTAAGTACTGTATTTAAAGTTAATCTAGCTAACAAAAAACAGGGATAAACTTTCCTAGACTAAAATTGTAAATTAGATGCAAATTGACAATAGGAGTGGAACTTTAATGAAGTACAGTATTCCCCACTGCTGAGGAAGTTAATTTGATGGTTAATGACATTCATTTACACATGGGTTCATTTGCTGACTTCCTCCAGTGCAATGGCACTAGCTACCCTGTTGGCAGTGAGCAATCAGGAAGGAGGTTTTTTTTAAAAAAAACTCATCTAAGAGAATTAGGAACAAACAAAGGCGGGGAAAAAAGGGAAAATCAATGGGACTGAATCTCCCTCAGTGAGCACTGGAAAGTTTTAAGCAGAAAGACTGACACTTGAGTAAGTATTTCTCTGATTCACTTCTCTAAAGGGTGGTTTCTGGGATGCTCTAAGGGTACCCAGTGGCCTGCCTGGTGGGATGCCAGAGGGGTCTGTTGTGAAGCACCCTCAACCCTTTGGAGTAAGCTCAGACACTTGGAGGAGTGGAGGAGCAAAGAGATGAATCCAGCTTTTAGAGTCAACATTTCCCAAGTTAGCCCAATCACAACCTGCCCATTACAATTTTATTCCAGCCATCCTATATAAGTCCTAACAATGCATTCAACAAAGCTGTGACCAAGCCCTCAGTCTCTCTTGGCAGAGATCAAATCAACAGCACACCAAATAAATTACTGAGTCAACAATGCAAATGGATTTCTGACTATATTAATGGATTCACTATTGACTGTGCCCTACTTTATGCTATTTCAATCATCGTCAGCAGTAAAGCTCCAACTTGCTCAGCTGCTTGGCTTCCATACAAGAAAAGAAACATAGAATTTATTAATATCTCTGTGAATTACATTGGGTTTTGGACTGTTTTCCATGCTGTATTATTTATTGTACATAGGGTGAACAGGAACCTACTGGAACTGAGTTTGCAGCTGAGGAGAATTTAGTTTTTTACAGATGGTAACATCCATGATTTGTAATACTTTTATTTGAAGAAAACAAAGGGAAGATTGAGAGAGAGAAAAAAAAACAACCTAAAAATGAGAAAGTGAAATACTTTTATTAGAGTATTATGAAAGCATTTGCCATGCATATTTTGTTTCAAAATATATTAACTGTAGTCTACCAAAATCAGATAAACTCCAGCATAAAAAGAGTGCATTTGTTTTCTCTGTACTCAGCAGGATTATTCACATTTGTTGTTTCATCAGATATTATTAATATAATAAATTGCACATGTTACATGTTTGCCAACATTCCTAAATTAGTCTTCAAAGAAACATCTAAATGATCTTCCACTGTAAAGGGAAGAAAATACTGAATGTACAGTGCATTAAAAATAACAGAGTGGCATCATAAATATCTGCATGCACATTCATTTTTGCTAACCCAATCTTCCCAGGGGTCTTTCACTGCCAGGGATCTCTAAATCCAAATTAGACCAATGGTGATATATTTGCTCAGGAAGTCCTTTTTTTAAGTAATCTCATCTCTTTGATCAGCTGTAAAAGTGCAAATCTAAAATCAACGGTGGCAGAACAAACTTCAGCAAACAAAGACTTGCCAGATGGGCAGGTGTTGAGAAATATTAGGCTGCAGTTGTAGTGTTTAACTCCCTTACATGGTGATGAAAGAAACACGGTATGTGTCACTGAAGGTGATGATAATAAATGTAATGAAAGTAATAATGAATCCCCACTGTATGTCTGCAACAGGCTTTGCCCTGGTTCATGCCAAACCAGCTATCACTTCAAATTATTCCTGAACACAGGTGTTTCTGAGGTAAGAACAACAATTTGTGCTTTTTCAATACTCACACAAATGGTTTGTAAGTGACAAGAAAGTCAAGACTGCTATTCATGTTTGCTGATAGATCTTCCTTAGGTGGCTGAGTTATCATATCTGCCACCCATTCCACTCTCCACAAAGAGCAACTATCCTGTATCAAGGATGACTGAACGGAGGAGGAATTTGGCCCCAAACAGCCCAATTCACAACCCACTCTACAACCCAAACTGGTAACAGCCTCTGAATATGAGTCTCATATTCACAGTTGGAATATGCTGTGCTCAGCACTCCATGCTTCACCAGCACTTGTCTCTTGGACACAGAGAAAACAGTGGCAAGGACCTTCCATGGCTTTCACCCAGCCTGGTGCACGAAGACACCACTGTTTGAATTTGGAAAATTCAGGATAGAAGGTTTTATTTCATGCACAATTCTTACTGCAAGAGTCAAAGAAAATTAATTAAAAGTCTGTTTATCATATCCATACAAATATATTATATTCGTGGGTAATTTAACCAAAAAACCTTTCTGTGATTTAGATGCGTAACTACCACAGACAGGAGTCATGTCCATAGGAGTAGATGTCATGAACAAAAGTGAAGCTGAGCAGGAGTTATTTTACCTGTGTTGTCATGAGAAGTTGAACTTGAGCTCTTACTTGTCCAAGTACCCTCATTGTCAGTGGTGAAGTGGGGAGAGGCAAATCCTACCAAAGAAACTACAAGAACAGGCACCTGAGGAATATGGGGTGAATGAAAATCAGATCTCTAATTTGAAAATATCTCCGTCTAGCTGAGGTGGCCAGTGGAGCCTATATATCTGTCTTCTAGGTTCTTAAAGCAAAAAAGAAAAATGTGTCTTTTTTTAATACTTTCACTGAAGCTAAAAATACAAGTGATGCTTTGAGGGTAACTGGACCATTTTAGGCTGACAGATTGAACAAAAAAACATCCAGGAAATGTTCCTAGGCATTAGCCCTTGAACCTATGCACCGCAGGATGGTTATTTTTCATCCCTGGCATGGTTTTGGCCTCTGCCAGCATTTTCTCAGATGATTTCCAAACACTGACTCAGTATCAGAAATTGCCGGGAAGCAATACCAAAAAGTAGTTTGGACATCAACATCCTGCTGTGAAAGATAAAAGGCATACAAAAGTAGTGATGTAAACTGTGATACTGCAGCTGGCCTCAGTGCCAAGGGGCTGCCCAAGGCACATCTAAATTAGTGATAGCTTTAGAGCAACTGAGGGAAAGAGCATTGAGAAGCACTAGGATTGCCTATAAATGGACACACACTGGAGTATTACATCCAGTTCTTGTTTCCTTGTTTCACAAAAGAGGTAAAACACTGGCTGGGATGTGGAGGAGAGCCACAGAAATTATAGGAAACCTTGGAAAAGGTCTTTGCAATAAGAGAATAAAGGGGTTCAGTCTGTTGAATTTAATAAAAACATCTAGTGATGATTTCAGTGATTACAGTGTGCAAGTATCAGCACAGGGAGAAAATACTGGGCAGTAACAGCAGCACTCTCATCTCACACAGAAAGGCATAATGAGAGGTGATTGCTGGAAGTGAAAGCCAGACAAATTCAGGCAAAACTCAAAACACAGATTTTTAAGAGGGTGGGCTGCACTTCCAAAGGAAGCGATGGATTCTCCCAACTACTGATGGCTTTAGATCTTGACTGGACATCATTCTAGAAGATAAGCCTTAGCCAAACACAGATTGTTGGACTAAGTGGGTTAAATTAAATGTCTTGTGTCATTCAGGAAGTCAGACTAAATAATCTAAGGGCCTTTTCTGGCTTTAAAAAATCTATGGATCTATAAAATGCAACTGCATAACTGTGAATTCTAGTCCAAGAATAACACATTTTGATAAAATAAGGTTTCCATAATCCAATGCTGTACTAGCGGATGCAATTCCAAGAGATCAGAGTATCATTATAAAATTGGAAATGAATAAAGCATGATGACATGGTGATGTTAATAACAATACCAATTCCCCCTGTGTTTACAGAGTCAGTCCATAGAAATTGCAGTAAAGACAATGGAATTTTCACACTATAAAATTATTAAGAGAAAATATGGTTCAGCTTTTCAGTCCAGGCTCTGAGTGTCATGGATGTAAATTGAAAAAATCACTTTTATCTATTAACACTTGAAGGAGGAAGGGCATTTTTTGGCTATGCTTATTGCACTCCATTAAGGAGTCACAGGGCACCAGCCCAAGCACTGAAATTCAATCACCCGTGCTGTTCAATAGTTCTGGCAGTTCCTGGCACAATTTTGGCTCTGGCCAACTAATACTTTTCAGAATAACTCCTTGCATCATTCAGGAGTCAGCATGGGCCAAGGACACTCCTAGAAGCAGTTCAGATGCACCTATGCATCTTCTGGGAGAGAACTGGATATGGTAACATGAACGTTGCCCCACTATCCCTTTCAACCTGTGATTAAGGAAACAATTTATTCTGGCAATAAATGCCCAGTAATACAGATACAGCCAGTGAGTTCAAAGTGTCAACTGCTCTGCAGGAAAACAGACGAGTTTGCAATTCCTTCCCTATCTTCTGCTATAAAAGTATTCACACTGTATGTATTTTAGTTTCACATATGAGTTATACTGGTCTATCTCTGAGGAAAATCAGCAATTAACAAACTGTTCAACTGCAAATGGAAGCACAGAATTAACTATTTGAAGTGACCTATCAAGGCCAGATCCAATTAAAAGCCAGAAGTGTCTACAAATAAGGCACTCCCAATACTTATATTTTAGAACTTTAGACTAGAGAGCAGAATTTGAATCCAAAGTAAGAAACCTATTATGTGCAAGAGTTAGGCACTTTGGAAAACTCACTCAGAATACGTTGAGAAGGGAGAAGTTATATTATCTTGAGCATAGAAGAGCATCAGAATACACACCTCTCCCCAGAATTTAAACACAAAATAAAAGGGAATTTTTCCATTTACTCACATCTTAGAATTTGCTTCTCAAGGCATAATCCCCTGGTTATTTTACTTCCAGATATATCCATTCAAGGCTATTTCTTTTGTATTACAGCAAGAGGAAAACAACGAATATTGATATAATAATGAAGTAGCTAGATCTGTTGCCTGATAAATGCAAATATCCTGATTTGGAGACAATTTTGGATCAGGTTAAGAACTGGGACAATTCCTTAACCACAAAGCTACTGGTTACATCATACAGCTGTCCCACTAAAAAAAGCTTTATTTACCGGCAGAAATGCAAGTTGCACGAGGTTGAGAAAGGACTTTAAAGGAGAAAATATTATTAACATCAGGGCAAGGATACCAACCTGGGGCTGGATGCTCAGCACTCTGGTCCATCCGAGATACATGTATGTGTTGAATTAAATGGGATAAAGCCCAAGTAGATCTGGAGTGAATAAAACCATGAAGAAAATGAAAAGCAAACATCAAACCCAAGGAAAATGCTTAATATAGGTAAAGGCACAATGAATTTGGCACATCTCTTTCCATAGTGCTGTTCTAATTTTAAACAAGCTATTGTACTGTGCTGTTGATAGCCTTGTGTGAGCCATGCAGGGTTCAGCCAACTCAGCTGCATGATCAGTGAGGAGACAATGCTACCACACACAGGGTTATTTGGATTAGTGAATACCATACGCGAGTAAATCATCTGCCAGATGGCATCGGAAGAAAGCTGCAACTCTCTCACTTTCATTTCCACAGCAGCAAACAATGTTCCGTGTTTAAAATAAACTCTTCCAGATGAGTAAAAGATAAACTCTGCGGTGTTTTTTTCTTGGTCTTCTCTTTGACTTCAGCCTTTTTCCTAAAAAAAAAAATTAACAAAAAACTAGAAAAAAACCCCATCTACTCTGATTGAGTTACATTAATGAAAAATCAGAGTTTAGACCACCACAGTACAAAGCTGTCCCTCTAGGCAGCATCAAAATTCCATGCTATTTACTGAACAAAAGGCAAAAATGAAATACAATATTTTCATTCATCAACTTCTGTCAACAGAACCCTTAAGAATGAACACCTACCACATTAGCCATTTCCTGTTATTTTATGGGTTTTCCACAGTGAAGAACTGTGCCACTTTGTTGAAACATGGATGCTTTCATATTTTATGCAGTTTTAACCCCTTTTTAAAAAATAGTAAGTATCTAGAATCAAACAAACAAATAGAACCCCCCCCAAAAACCCAAATGCAGAAACAACATAACTGGAATCAAAGTTTTTCAATGATTCCTTTTGAGTTTTCAAGTTGCCTCTTTTGCCACTACAGATGAGCTTGTTATCTCTTAGTCTGTTCTACTGGCCCAAGACCTCAGTCTTAGATATGCTAATATAATTATTTCGTAATACAACTTGCTATATAAAATAAGAAATTTTTAAAATTTTCCACTTACAGCAACATTTTATGGACAAAAACCTCCATAAAGCAATCTCACTGTTTTTTTCCATATCTGTGGTGATTCTTCTGAGACACATCTAGGACTCTGAAGATTTTGAGGAGGGCAGACTGAAGGAAAATAATGCCCTGGTCTCTTCCCAAATATTTTCAAAGCCAGGTGAGGTGTCAACTAGAACTACCAATAACTTCAACTGGGCCTGTAGGATCTCAGCCCTTCAGAGTAGCAAATTGGTTGGTTGTACTGAAGCAATTTTCAATTTACTGTGCTCTACTCATGGGATACACCTACAGTGTTGTATATGGAGGTCTTCAGGGCAGCCTGATGCCTGAAATATCTATCAGTATACACTGGAGAAGGCATTTCTATCTGTAAATGAGTACATAAAAAGATACCAAAACTATTTGTAGTGCATGTTGGTTCTGAGCCTTCAGGTGTGTCACTTGCTGTTTTGCAGATGCTGTTCATGATCCCTTTCTTGAAGCATCTAGAAAGATCCTGGCACTGCTTGGCTCCAGAGCAGATGGCATTTGGAGAGGGGATGGTCATCCCATGACTTAGGAGGGCCCAGGACACCAACCTACTCTAGGGGAAGGTTGCAACAGGACTTAGATAAACTCAAGTAACATCAGTCATCATCAGACTGCAGTCCAGGTGGCAAACTGGCAGACATCCCAATAACTGCAACAATGGGCTGACATTTCTCTGGGACAAACACACATTTCCAGAGAATGTTGCAGGATATTTAATATATGCATAGCACTGCTATTGCCACCACCAACCCACCCTCATAATTCCACAATTTGTGAATTATTTCTTTAAAAATGCCATACAGACACAGAAGTGCATAAAGCCTCATTCATCAAGCTTTAAAGAATCATCATCCAACTGGCTGCAAGGGTCTTACTGCCCTAACCTAAACCCGGGATATCAAGATAAGATCATTTAGATGTCTGACTCCCAGTGCTTTTAGTATGATCATGATTCCAGATTGTTTGTTCTTCCCAAGAAGAAGACAGCAAGAAAAGCTCAGCACCTTGATAAAGTGATTCAAGCATGTGATGGCCTCCTGAATCTTTCATGGCAAATAAGCTATTGATGCTTTCCCTTATACAGATTAATTAAATTTCTTTCATATTACCTGAAAAGAAGTGATCATTCTTAAAGAAAGGGTTCTCAACCTCTTTTGGTGGTCATTGTACAAGGTTCCCCAAAAAAGTTGATGAGGAAAGCATTCCCCTCTCCATGTGATACAGGACATTTGGAATTAATTAACTTTTCTAATTAATTTCTCTGATCTGAATCCAGATACGACAGGTGTGAGGCTGCTAGTGGTAGCTAAAGCTGTAAGTAAAAAGTCTAGAGGGAGCTTTTCATTTTCTGTTATGAGAAATAGCAGTACCATTCTGGGAGAGATCAAAAATAATAATCCAACTGTGGAGGCCTCCTGGATCGTTTTGCAAGTCAATTACCCTCTAAATTATTAGTTTGGAAAAAGTTATGTGAAAAAGGGAACAGGCCTTCCATTTTAAAGTTATTTGTATGACTCTTGCAAGTTGTTTATTTTGTTTATAGCCTTAGGTGAAAAGAAATTAAGAGTGTTTGAAGTGGGAATTATCCACATTCTTCAGCAAAAGCATAATCATGTCGCACATTCACAGGCTCAGGCTTTGGAGCCTGTGAAGCATTCACTTAGTAGGAAGCTTAGGCAAACCAGGCAACTGCTGAAGAGAGTTTAAATACTTCTGTTTTTATTGCATCATGGAAAAACTGATCATTTATCTCATTAAGACAGAGAATTTTTACTGGAGAACCCCCACTGGGTTCATAAGCTTGCCTGCTGTGTTGACTGGAGTAACTGAAAGAGCAGAGTTGTCCCTTTGCCTGGGGATAGATGTTGGCCTTTATGGCAAGGTAAGCAAGGTAAATTGGTGACAGATTCAGAATACTTTCTAAAAAGTAAGTAAGTCTCCTTTGGCTTAAACAGATGGGGCATATAAAATAAATACATACAACTTCAATCAGTTTGCTTGCAGAAACCTCAGCTATAATACCTACATGTGTGCAGGGAGAGCTGGCTCATAGCTAGGGCCTGCAACTTAGAATCAAAATAAAGAAATAAATAAAAAAAGAAGGACACTTTTCTTTCTTAAATTCTTGATCTGTCCATGAGGAAAGTTGGTTATTACAGTACTTTCAAAAGCACCACAGCCAAAGGTGAACAAAATATACCAAAGCAGTTAAAAAGTGCTCTCCTTAAGACACTTGAAGTCTGTTTCTCTTGACCATTACACAGAGATGTTCCCTCCCCTCAGCTCTGTGTGTTCCCCAGCTGCAAAAGCAGACATTGCATACCTGAATGTGGTTTTAAGCAGCTGAGCTCAACACTGAGCTCAAGCCTGACCTCACTGTCCCCAGCCCAATGCCCCCCCACATACCAGAGCAGCACAGTGGCAGGTAGCAGTGGCACTCCTGCACTAACAACCCACTCTTCCTTGACGTACCTCAGCTCCTTGGTAAATCACTGACAGCTCTTCCTGTCTATCTTTTAAATTGAGAGATTAAATTACACCTTCACATGTGCCTGCACACACACACAGACACACACACACCTCCTCAAAATGCTGATTCTAAAACAGGCCTTTTGGAATGCTGTTAATGTGCGATGTTGTTGCCACACAAACTGTGACCACTGAGAAATGGGGACACTTGGAAACATTGCTGACACTGGCCAAAAGCTTCACTGGGGAAAGCTTGCAAATAGTCAAGGTTAAGCCCTGCTGTGGCCCTCCACCTCCCAACTGTGTAAGGCCAGATGCAGTTTCCCTGGGAAAAGCAAAAGGGCAGGGAATATGTTCTCAGGAGTCACTGTGCCCTAGACACATCCCAGCCTGTTTTCAAATCCCCTGAGCACAGGTATGGAGTGCTGGCCCAACAGTGCTCATGGACTCAAAATCCAACACACAAACTAACCATTTACCTAAGAAAGCTAAAGGTACATTTTGCATTTGAATAAAGCCTTTTAACGTTAATGTTTATCAGAAACTTCACCAAGATCTTAAACTCAGCTGTGGCTCTCTTAACTGTATCTTCATATCTGCAGGTGTGATTAGACATTTGTACTTTCATATCTGTAATGTACTTGGCCAGCAATGTGGTCAGTGTCTGTACCTGCCAATGGAAGTTGCATTTCCACAGGCTTTTCCTGATATCCCTGGTCACTGCCTTCTGCTTTCACCCTTTTTTAAAAAACTTTAATTATTCATAAGAAATAAATTTAATTTGAGGATGGGGGTGCTCAAATGGTGGTGATGGTGAAAGAAGGCAACTGGAATGCAACATTTTTGGCTGCATGCTCTTGATACAAATTGGTTATAGAACAGTAATACAGAGAGCTTGCCACATCATTCTGGAGGCACTGTTATACTGGGGGCAAGTATGAAAGTGTACTTAGTAGTAGTACACTCTTAGTGTACTACCAGCTCTGAGAGGAGACATTCAACCCACAGTCCTCAAATCAAACACATCCATCTGAGTTTACTGAGGGGGAGGAGAAAACAGAAAGAGAAGAGGAGAGGAGAGGAGAGGAGGGGAGGGGAGGGGAGAGGTTCAGAGAGGTTCAGAGAGAGGAGAGGACTTCCTTAACCAAAATGCTTGGTTCTAACCTAGACTGAGTCAGCATTACTGCTTATTGAAATAAGGGCTCTTCTTTGGTTTTGCACTTAGATTTTGTAGATCTGTTGACCTGTGAGGTCTCTAGCTCCTGGATGCTACTAGAATAACAAACACATCACATAAAGAAATATTCACAGCAGCCTCAAGGAAGTATTCAAAGTTTTCTAGTCCACAGCAGTTAGACGACATTCAACCTTGAAAATGACAAATTTTACTTATTTCAGATGTTGAAAAAAGCCTACTTTTTTGTAAGCTCCCAACAATCCATCCTTTCAAATTGCTTTCCAGTAATATTTATCCATTAATACTCCATTAAGGGTCCATTAAGGATTAGTCTGGAATAAGGCTGTAATTTACTTATGATTACAGGAACGTAATCCCATTCTGACAACGGTTCTTATTTCAATGTTTCAAAAGAATAAAAACGAGTACAAGGTAGATGTACGAAGTATGGCCTGTTACACACAATCAGGATTTCCTATTTTGCATCTCCTATTTTAGTACAAATCCACCTTTGCTGTTTTGAAGGCAAATGCACATCCTATGTAGGTCATTCAGCCTGAAAATTACATGTATCTCTGCTCTTTAGGCAGTTTCAGTACAGTTCTTTACTGCAGTATTTTCAGGCTAATCATTCTCTCCATTGTCCACCTTTTCATCCAAGGCTTTCCTTGCAAGAGGTGTACACACATTTCAGCAGAGCAACAATGCAGTAGTGTTTCTTTAGAACTGCCACAGTAATACTGAAACACAAACCCAAGTTTGGCTCAGCTTCTCTGTAAGTCTTTACAGAGAAGTTAATGAATTCTTCAGCCACCTGTTAAAGGTGCTGCTTGCAGCCATTTACAGGTATTTAAAATGAAAACATGAAATGCATCACTAAAGATCAAAGCAGGACTTCTTTAAGTGTGTAGCACAACTCCCTCTGCATCACTTGGAGAACTTTGTTCAACAACCACAGTGTGCTTTGACAACACATCCACCTCTACACCTTGCCTTACAGTGAGTAGTGCAAAGTTCAACCTGTTACATGATTTCACAAACCTGCTCTGCTTTGTAGCTTGCCTTCTAATTTTTTGAATGTTGCTTTCTGCCTCACCCAAGTCACTTGCCCAGTATAGACTCTTGCTGGGGAAGGAGAAGGCAAGACCAAGTCCACTCCACTGTGCAAAACCCAAAGTATGCTGAGAGTCTGAGTAAACAATCAGAGAAAGAATTTTAAAAATTTAGTTGGTCACCACCTGAACTGCAGAACTGATGTATTTATAACTAAGGAACTATTCAATACATCATTTATTACTGATTCCCCCTCCTCTGAGTAATATTAACATAGATTACTCTCAATCATTCTTCCATATTTATACTATATATCTTAACTACTAGAACCTTTCAGTAATGTAGACCAAAACAAAAAGGAATAAATGTCAATATGAAATCATAAGCTATATGCATTAAAAAAAAAACCAGTTCATTCCACTGGAGCCCATTTTATTTCTACCAAACCCACACCACAGGCTCCCTAAAATCACACACAGGTTCATCTTCTGCTTTGAAACAAGGCTACTCTTATCAAGGCTGCTGGGTTCTGATACATTTCTCCCAATAAAAGAATGAATGCTATGTCTTCTTTTTAAAAGATTTTATTAAAGAATATTCAGTCAGCTGTATGAGACATTTATTGAACCTCATTACTGAGTTAAAGTGCCATCAGTCAAGCCAAACACACTGAGAAGCTTATTCTTTTCGGTCTAATTTGCATGAGGTCTTACACAGTTCATGCCATGCAAAGCTCTATCAAGAGACCATTAGATATTTTGCAACTACCCTTTTAATGAAACCCAAGGTTTCAAGAAACAGCAACTTCAACACACATGAAAATAAAAATACAACTTGCACAACCAAGTGTACTTACACACTGAACAGCAGCAACATCACTAAAAATAGCTGACTTTGTGCTTCACAGCAAAACTGTGCACGGCTCAACGATTTTGTTCACTGAACCACGGGGCTGACAAGCCTTTGAAAGGCACTCAGAGGCCTCAACAATTACAGTGCAAGATATCAAGAAAACTCTTTATTCCATTTTTCACTGTGATGGCTCAAAAAAAGATGACTATTATTAAGACTTATTTTCAAATAATTTCTCACAGAAGTGTTTCACCATCAGTACCCTGCATTGTCCAGCCAGATATGTAAAGACAAATACACGTATATATTGCAAAACACACTTCTGCCTAATTTTTATTTGTAAAACACAAGTTTCTAAGATTTAACCAGAAATTATATTCACACCCACAAATTTTATTTCAGATTTCTTCTGAATGCCTGTGTTTATTGAAGATTGTCTTTTATTTCAAAACAGAGTTCCAACATAAATCACTCTTTTATTTCGTACTTACTGAGCAAAATACTCTGTATTCCCACAGCATTTAAAATGAGAATTTCACCGTTGCCAAAATGCACTGCATAGCTATTTGCATTCTTTTTTGCAGACATTCCCTGGCACCTACTTCAGTAAGCCAACCATCACTTCACTGATATCCCACAATTTTCTTGCAACCAAGTCATCCATGGCTTTGGGCAGGAGTTCTTCTTCTTTGCAGTCTCCAAAATACTTTCCTGACACGCCTTCGACATCAGGAGAAGAGGCCAAATAAATAGATGTCTGGGCTCCTTCCAGAGGCGTTTTGAAGAAAGCCCATGACACCAAGTTGAATAGAGGTTTGGCTAGCAAAGGAATATTCACATGTCTGCCTAGATTTGTTCTGACAATCCCAGGATGCAGGGAGTTGACGGTGACTCCTGTCCCTTCCAACCGACGGGCCAGCTCCCTGGCGAATAATATGTTAGCCAGTTTACTTCGGCTGTAACAAAAGCTTTTATTGTAGCTTATTTCACTGTTCAAGTCTTCAAAGTTGATCTCTCCATATTTGTAAAGCTTTGAGGACACCACAACAATCCTGCTTGGGGCAGAATTTTTGAGGAGGCCCAGAAGAAGGTTGGTGAGCAAGAAGTGGCCCAAGTGGTTTACACCAAATTGCATCTCAAAACCATCCTCTGTCTTCATGTATGGACACTGGAATATTCCTGCATTGTTTATCAGAACATCCAGCCTTGACTCTTCCTTAAATAGGAAAGAAAAAAAAAAATCATTCAGTTTTAGAACTCTCATGTAAAACATTATTAGGTTTCAATTTCTCATTGGGCATTGTTAAAAAAGAAGTAATTTCATTTCTAGTTTTCTGAATAGTAACTTTCTGACATTCTCTTAAAGCATTGATTAAAAAAAAACCAAACACCTTTAAGCTGAACTACCACTAAATAGTACTTGATCCCAGTAGGATGCAAGTACCTGAGAATAGGTCTGTATCAGCCTCTAATGCAGACAAAGAACACAGCCATCTGATTCTCCAAAAGCAGCTTTTTCTACAGCAATTCAGTGATAAATTACCTTTGTGATGCATTTTTTTCCTCACAACCTGTCTCTTGCACAGTAGGTGGACACACATTAATTTATGGCAAAGCTCTGCTATAGCAGAAGGCTGTAATGTGCAAAAGACATGCAAACATGGAACACAAGGTGTTAGAACAAGCAATTAGCCTCAGGGCTGAAGAGGAATCGCTACACTGCAGACCCATCATCTCACTGGGATGATATAATGAAAAACTCTGCCAAATTATGTTTTCATAATTTTAAACTTGTCTTACTTCAAAACCAGTACACATCACTCTGCTGCTGGGTGAGAACTACAGAGCAGGATTAACAGAAAATTAACTCACATTTCACATAATTTGAGTCCAACAGGTCTACTCAGGAACTAAGGAACAAAGACTTGAAATACGTATGAGGTGCTCAGCACGAGATTTGATGGATCAGTATTCTGGTTCAGGTCAGTAAAAATCAGACTCAATGATGTATGTTACACTCTCCAGGATCAGGAAACGTAAGTAATTAACAGAGAGGTGGCACTGATAATTTAAGTATCATCATGCACTTCATGCTCCAGAATCCACTTAAAAATTAAGAGGTCTCCAAATTACCCAAAACTGTAAACTTTTAAGAAAAAAATACAAATTAAAGTAAGCTGCTTAAATAAGCTCTCAATTCAATGCTCTTACCCACCTCTGACAAAAGACTGTGAAAGCACAATTTATGCTTGTATGAATCAGAGGCAAAGATATTCCTTTTCTCTAAGAGTACTGGGAGTTTTCTTTGCTGTTAATTCTTTAAACCAAATGCAGGGACTGGAAGACAAGCTGAGACAATCTTGGACTGTTTTGATGATAGAGAACCTCATAAATGAATGCTGCACCATTTCCCTTTTATTTCACTGCCGTTAGCAGCAAAGATACAAAGAGCAAAACCCAAATCTGCACTTGGCATTCAGTTGAAGGTGCTGGCATCCGATCACTCAAAACTTCAAGCATTTCAATCTCAGACTGATTTCCATGGAACTTGTGGCTGCTCAGCGTTTCATGTAATTGGGTCCCAAAGGCGTGATCCACAGAGCACCAAACCCACTTCTCTTCACCCAAAGGGACACAATGGTCAGTCACTATCACTAAATCAGGACAGGAATGAAGAAGTACTGACTGTAAATCTGCCCACTGAAGTGATCCTTCATTCTTTTTTAGAAGAAAACATCTGACTGGAGGATTTATTTTGCAAGACTTAACACTTCAAGAAGCAAGATCTCCACATGTGCTGTTCCGTGAAACTCCCACATGTAGAAACCCAGAGTGATGTGACCAATGCTAAGCAGGCAGCTACTAAAACCGAGCGCAGCAGAGTGGACAAAACACTGCTTTGATGGGCAATGCTACTCCATACAGCCTCTAAGCTCACTTTCACTTTCTCCATTTTCCCATGGAACCCTCCAATATCCGTTTTGAATTTTTTTTTCAGTGAGACTAAGGAGTGAGAGATATTACCACTTTCAGTCGTGCAAAGTAAAGCTCCCATGAATAAGGTTTTTTTTTTTTTGGTGTGTGCTTATTACACAAGCTCTATATCCTTTCATGTATGCAGGTTTTCCCACAACACTGAAGTGAGATTAGACCTTATCACAGGATTAATATATATATATAGACTATAAAGTGTCCCACTAGAGAACTTAGAACTTGACACATAACTTTTAGAAAATCAGTTTGAAAATTAATGCAATGTAGTCCCTGTTTTCCTCCCCTCTTACAACAGGATCTGAGCATCTTTTCACTACTTAACAAGCACATCTCTGAGCAACAGCACAACTTATTTAGCCTAGCTTCCCATGACTTCATGTTTCATGGCTTGAGTAGCTACATGTGGTGAGATCAAAGTCCCAAAAGATGCTTTTTGTGGGAATAAAAGAATGCCTCCAGCAGTGCTTTTCCCTGCTCTACGTATCTAGTGGCATTTGTGTCAGGCAAAGTGACTGATGCCCCCGCTCTCCTTAAATTCAGGTTTTGAGGGAATCTGCAAAAACTTATATAGTAAAAAATGTCTGTTGACTAGATTCTGCTGGTGGTGGGTAAGATTTTAGGAGGGGTGGAACCTAAGGAGGTGGCATAAGGATGTCTGGAGCATGTGAGCAGTGCACCTGTCAACTTTTATTTTTCTGGTGACAAAGCTGAGCAGTAACTAATTGAAATCCACCAAGGTTAAGCTAGTTAATTCAGAGAGAACTGAAGAAAAATCATTAATCTCACACAGAAACAAGTATTTCCTTCTCAGAACAGAAAAGGTCTACAATATTTCAAACTAAAATAGACCAAACTATCACGAAGTTCATGCAGGCGCTAATTCACGGCCAATTTGCTCACACCCTCCTCCCAAACCCAACGGTGACCTCAGCGACTCCCCCAGCCCCCCGGGCGCGCCGCCGCCAGCAGGAACAGCCTCCTCCGTCCCATACAGAAACCCGGGCTCCAGCACGGAGCGCAGCGGCCGCCGCCAGCAGCGCC